>NW_010729081.1:3834253-3896176 GCF_000365185.1 Nelumbo nucifera
CTATCACTTCTAAGGATTTTAATTTTCTTTTGTAGTTGATTTTCAACTTCAGTCATATATAGTTTAAACATGTCAAAGGCTTCATCCTTAGTTCTCATAAGGTAGACATAGGTGTACCTAGAAAAGTCATCTATAAATGTTATGAAGTATCCCTTACCTCCTCTAGTTAATACACCATTGAGTTCACAGATGTCAAAATGAATTAGTTCTAAAAGTCGAGAATTTCTCTCAACACTAGGGAAAGGTTTCTTAGCCATTTTATATTTTACACATATTTCACATTTTTCATTTGATTCATTGTTGTAAGCAATTATACCTAGTTTGCTCATGTTCTTTATGGATTTAAAATTCAAGTGTGCTAATCTATCATGCTATAAAGAGAAAGAATCAACAATATAAGCAGATGTTAAGTTCTTTAAGCGCAGGGACGATGTTCTTCTTGACTTGCAAGGAGCAAATGGTTTTCAAATTAGCAGCCTGGGGTCTGTGGAGGGTTTTGCTCACTGTTTGGGGGATCTTAGTTCTGCCGATTTTCGGAAGCCATCCGGAAGCTGAAGAATGCATGCAGGTCGGCATCAGCAACCAATGTATACTTGGCCCAGTGCTATGCTCGATACTGGGCCTCTGGCTACTATGATTCCCCTTCAGGTGCAATTCATAATTTCGTATTACTGTTTTTGCATTTTTCCTTGTATTTCCTTGCTTGTGAGTATGTTAAGCAGAAATCTCAGAAAAATTTCACGTAGACAGAGAGAGACGTTAGTACCACTAGACGTAGAAGCAGCTAAGCTTCAATTGATGATCAATAAGGTCATATCCACTACGCAGTGAACTAAAATAGTTCAACAATCTTAAGCTACTAAGTCTAACTACCAAGGATATATGTTCAGCAAGAGTAATCATTTCCAGAGAAAAAGCCTAGAGAACTATGTTTGAAGGGTTACCACTGGCTTTCTTTTATAAAGTTCAAGGCAGTAATTAGTTCCTCCACTTTCATTCAAATATCGAAATAATTAATTAGTGTTTCTTAAAGATGCGTATATGTGTCTGCATTTCCTTTTCTCTGATGAAGATGTTTTTTTGGCTTTCTCATCGCACCCAAACAAACCAATGGATGAGAGAGAAAGACATCAAGTAGACTGATTTAATTGTAGAAAAATTCCCCTTACTACTTTTGCTTTTTATGGCTGCCTATACATACCTCCATCGATGACCAAATCGAAAAGATGGTGGTAATAATCGTTGGAGTACTGGCAACACTCGCTCTGTTCATTGTCCTCCTTTGCTTTATGCAAAAAGCATTTGGTCAGTATGCCATAGAGACAAGATTGAAGAGGGAGAGAAGAAAAGAAAGGGAAGATGAGAAATGGGTTCCTTCTCTCCTTTCATTTGGGAGAATTGGGAGAGAAAGAATGAGAGAGGATGGTGAGGCAGAGGAAAAGAAGAAAAGAAAGGGAAAACAATAGGTTAAATAGGTTTTAAAAGAAAAAGGGCAGAAAAAAGAAAATAGAAGAAGTTTAGTAGGTATTTTAGTAATTTAATATATTCCGTTATCTGACTTAACGGTCTATGGGGTCTTTGTCTCACGGTCATAGTACAGAGGAGTCTTTGTCGCAAAACAAAGTATAAGGGGGTCTTTGTCTCACGGTCATAGTACAGAAGGGTCTTTGTCGCAAAACAAAGTATAAGGGGGTCTTTGTCACAAACCCTATAATATAGAGGATCTTTATAATTTACCCTTAAAAATATTATTTTTATTGATATTAGGTGCCAAAAATTGCTTTATCAACTATAATTCCTAAAATTTTTTAATTCAAATCAGCCCCCACCAGATTCCCCATCACAACGTCTCGCACATCCCCGCCGTGTATTGTAAGCATTTCCCGATGATGATATCATCATATCATGTTCGGGAGATGTTCCCAATATACGGCTTGAATGTGGGGGGCTGATTTGCTCTCAAATTTTTCTACTTCGTCGTTAATCCGACGTGGAGTATCTTTTGACGTGGGATTGATTAATTGATTGGTATGAGGATATAGTCATACAGACGTAAGAAAACTCGGATAAGGGAGAGTGAATACTGAATACGCCACCTCTCTCTCTCTCTGAATAACGAAATAGAATTAAGAATTGCGAAGAAAACAAAAAACATTTCCATTAAAACAATTATTGTTCGCTTGCTTCCGGATTCCAGTATTGGAGAAAAATCCCTTTTTTTTTCCAAAACATCAAGGCGCTCATCAAAACAATTATCTTCGACTCGTTTCTTTATTTTTTAGGACCAAGCCTAGGGTTTTACGTTTTAGTATTTTGTTATTTCGAAAGATGAGAGATCAGGATCAGCAATCAAGGGTTTTTTACGAGCTCTGTGCTCTGATTCTCAACATCCTTAGATCTGCTCCGTTTCCGTTCTCTCATTCTTCTCCTTCCTCTGCCATGGCGCCGGCAGCTTCGCCGACGACGGCGCAGGTCTCGCCAGCAAGTTTTGCTTCTCTTCTTCTCGGGGTTTCTATTGCTTTGATGCTTTGCGGCTCGGTTACATTTTTTATTGGATTCATATTGATGCCTTGGGTTCTAGGGCTACTGATGGTTTTCAACCTAATTGGGTTCGTATCGAATCTCTCGGGATTGGGTCGAGCGATTCTCTGTCCTGCCCCTTCATCGTCCTCGTCAAGGAAGGAGATGCCTGGTAAGTGATTTTTCTGTTCGTTGTGTTTTTTTAAGTTTTCCTTGTTTTTAGCATGAATGATTTAATATACTCGGATGAAGGATGTTGATTTCCTTTTATTTGTGGATCTCGATTGTGGATTCTGTTTCTCATGATAATATGTTTTCTTTCTCTTATTCCTATTTTGTTCTTGCTTATTACTTCATTCCGATTGGAACAATATGTTTATATGGATTGTCTCCATCTTCATGGTAATTTCTGAATTTTGCAAGTTCTGGTGGACCCTGATTCTTACTTTCTTAGAATTGTTGTCAGTTTGGGACCGAACACAAAACCGTTTTGGCCGCACAGCTAGAACGGTCCAACCATTTGGTTCGACCGTTCGTTTCACTCATATAAAAATAAAAATATGAAAAGTTAAAAAAACCATGAATAGTTCCAAATTATATTTTAAAATATCTTATATCAAAATAAACTTACAACAATAAATATTGTAGGTTTAAAAGACCTTTATACACGCATTTGAGGTAGATGTCAACACATCTAAGAACACAGACAGCCTAGAAATCGTTTTGGTTGCAAGTTATTGGTTTGATGGTTCAAACCAAGGTTCAAAGTATCGACACGTATCGGTCCATATCGGCCAATACGTATCGTTCTGGGACCCCTCCGATACGCCCCTACAGTGGGTGTATCGGGGGTCTGACCGGTTCAGGGGTGGAGGAGACCTAAACCGACCCCCCCGAACCGGTTGCAAAAAAAATAAAAAAATATATAAAAATGCAGTATCGATTCGCCCAATGTTCAAACTTCAAAGTGTCTAAATATTGATAAAAAAAAAACTTCAAAGTGTCTAAAACACTTAGGCTCCGTTCGCTTATAGGTAGGTTATTTACCCGGGTAATTGCATTTACCCATGTTCTTTTATTTTTCTAGTAAATAATCCAATGACCATTTTAGCCATAAAAATCCATTATTAAAAGGGGCATTTTTGTCCCGTCCAAGTGTTGGCAACTTTCTCCTAGGTGGGAAAGTTATTTGCCCACCTAGGAGATGGGATAAGTGATACCCAAGAAAATAAATTTTCCCTGATCCCCACATAAATCTGAAAAAAGAACATCGATGTCCTGGAATCCCATTAACTAACTTTCCCCCTCTCAAAGTCCAAAAAACTAACACCCCCTTAGGGTCAGTTTTCAAGGAGTACAAATATAAATATGTAGAGTGCAAAACCTTGTATTTTGTATGCATTTACACTGTACATATTTGTATTTGTACTCTCAGTTTGGAAGGAATACTAATGCAAATATGTAGAGTGCAAAACCTTATATTTTGTATCATTTTGTATGTATTTGTACTGTACATATTTGCATTTGTACTCTTTCCAAAGTGAGCCTTAGGAACTATAATGAGCTTGATGTCTAGGGAGATAAGACAGCACATCTCATCTTTCACTGATCAAAAAAAAAAAAGAAAAAATATATAACACTTCTGCATTAAGCTTTCTCCCTCACTTGAAGTCTTAGATGCTTCTAGGTTTTGTGTAGACCTGAAATGTGCTGTATTTTGGTCCCATGCTTTTAGTTAATAAGGCTCTTGATTTTGTCTCGGACGAATCTCTGTTCTGTGAATAATAAAGGCAACTTCCTCCTCCAGATCAGCCTCCTAAACAAGTAACGAATTTCATTTTAGCTTCTCATATGAGGAGAGTTTCTCCCATGCTTCTTTTACTCATATCTATATTGCCAAATTTACTTTTTGTTTCATTGTTTTTCACAGTTGTTTCAGGGAAAATTACCAAAAAGGTATTATTTTAATTCACGATGCAACAAAGGATAGTGCAGGAAACTCTTTGCATTTAACTGTTATTCCCACTAAAGTTGTAAATTAAGCACAAACCCCATTTTGCATTACTTCAGTATTTACTATAAAGTCTGTATTCTATGTTTGTTCTCCCTGTTACTAAATTGAAACCTAACTTTCTAGAATTATATTACAAAAAACCTAAATAGATGATTGATTAGTTAAATAATATGACAAATGAAATAAAAGAAAAAAAAGGAAAAATACTTGGCTAGGTGCAGAAGCACAACAACAAAGGAAAGTTAAAACTAAAGTTGATGAAGTGCTTTTCTCAACAAAAACAATCAAGAAAATGGGTCTTAGGATATCTAAAGACCAGAAGTAACTGGCAGAGGTTGAATAAAAGAGGACCTAGTGGGAATATGTTCTGATATGACAGAATTTTTTGCAAGGATTTCGGTCCACATTCACTGATTGTGATCGAAAATTTAGAAATGCCATTATCAGTAATTTCCCATTTTTTTATAGCCATTGCAGCTTTCCACCAAAGAAGATTCACCATGCACCCACTCTGTTGTATCTTTCCACCAATTTTCAACTATGCTAACAAATTCTGTGTGCTGTGGCCACAAGTTTTTAACTCTAAAAGGGCACAATCTTCTTCCAATAGTGAATTGCCTATGAATAATTGGTTTGTAATCCAATAAACACAGGCTTATAGCCCTAATTTTCCTCTCACCAAACCTGTGAAAAGGGCATCTTTCAAATGTTCTAAGAATTGCAGTAGCTGACCATTTGACCATATGAATAAAATGGAGTGGTGTTTTTCTTTAAATGATGTAAAGAATGCATGGATCAAGATGAAGCAATATATAACTGCGTGATATTTCTTGTACTATTATGTCTCTTGTACTTAAAATTGCTTGGACTATAATTGAAAAACAATACTTTTGCCTGAAGCAAATATATTTTGAGTTGCTTGTAAAATGTCTGACTATGATACTACTTCCAGTGTTGCTAACTTTCTATTGTGGATTTTTCAACCATGTTTGTTTTTACACACCCCGGTCTATATGAGTTGTTATGTGTGATTAAGGTATTACGTTTATTACATAGTATGCTAATTCCCAGCCGTTTATGTGATGTTTGCAGCGTGGAATTGCTTGTGAACATGAAGTATGCTAAGTTGCCAACTGAAGATGGGAAATGGCTTCTGTTTCTATGTGATCCCGTCGGAGGAACCCCAGTATGTAAAAAGTTACATATATATTCTCTCATATATGCTTTGCCCTGATCTTTGCATCAAACACGCAAAATTGAACTTCTCCAAGCTTCGTTGAACTTGAATGTTGATGCCAACGCAGTGATGTTTCCATTGTCGTGCATTGCTTGCCGCTACAGCTACACTACTGTGAGGGATTCCTATTTCCTAGTATAGTTCATAACTTAAATAAAAAAAAAAAAAAATCTATAATAGGTTTTCTAGTTGTTCCCCTTTCTTATGAAGAACATTTGGATCTTCACTGCATTGAAACTCGTACAAACTTTTTTATAAGCAATAAAGTTGGAAACAGCAAACGTCACTCCTGTCCAATCCATTTCAGTTCAGCTCTATTCTATTTCTATGCAACAATGGCTTCCAATTTTCTTCCTGTTCGCCGGAGGGAGGGTGCCCACCTATTTGATTACTTGTCTTTACAAACCAGCAAGTAACAAAGCACGTATGGTTGTTAGTCAATATTATGGATATTGACATAAATCTAGCTTGTTCGGATCGTACTAATATTTTTGACTTTTCATTAATGACGTGAGTTTGAAATGTCACCACGAGCACGAGGTGGACCTGGTGGTGGTTGTGGTTAGTAATGGTGGTGGGTGTATTGTCGTTTGACATCAATTCCTTATTAGTATACTGTATTTTAGGGGTTGTTTTCCGAATTTTAAAATGTCTATGCAGTATTTGAACTTATAAAAACTGTCTAAGAGGTCTTTGTCGTTAACAGTTCGACAATTAATTTTGAAAATATCAAAATTACCCTTTCATTGTTAATATAGACGGAAATGTTAATATAGACGATTACCAATTTAACAAGTTTTATAGTTTAGAAATGTTAGATTGTTACTAATCTAACAACTCACACGAGCGGGTGCGAGTTGATGTTGCCGATGCCCGTCAACTCCGTCGTCTCCTTCCCAGCCACATCGCTAGAGTTGTTGTCTCCCGGATGTCGGTAGAATTTATATGCAAGCACATGATCATGCTCAGTCATGCATACCTCTATACTGTATAGTGAACATATTTGAAAAACTTTCCAACTCCATGCGGTGTTCATCACTGGCCGAGTACACATGCCACGAGTGGGCTGATGACGTCTTTGCCTTGGAAGGCATAAAACAAGCTTTTATGTAACAGAGATTACTCGGTAACCTTTGCATGTTCTAAATACATCACTTCCTCTCTAAAGTTGGTGCGAGGGAAAGGCTGAAGTTTCGGGAATATAAAGTTGCCTCTAGTGTACCTGCACCGACACAAGACAAGACCCAGCTGACAAGCATGAAATAGCAACGGAGGGATTGATTTTAAGAGCTGGGTAGTCCCACATGCCTTGATGATCATCTTGGTTGGATAGACAAACAGGCTTGATTCCGATAACGCATAGGCGTCCAAGTATCGGTTTCCGACAACCGATACAACGTTGTATTGCATAACATCGAGAACTTCTAGTGCTTTGACGTCAAGTTGTCAAAGGCTGATGCAAATCATCGGCTGGGTCGCCGGGGGTTGTCATCAGAAAAATGGAGTTCCCAGCGTTTCTCAAAGCCTTCAAACACAGAGAGCACCATGGAATGGATAGATAATAGCAATAACTTATAAGAAGAAAAAGTAGTGGAAGGGCGGAGGGTGTGAGAGAGAAGAGTGGCTTTATAGGGCAAAGAATGAGAGAAGAGGGAAGGAAAGAGATAGGGAATGAGGGAGGGGGCAAGCGTGTGAGCCAACCAAGAATTTTGATGGGGGTTACTTGGTTCTTGGTTGTCCAAGGGAAAGTGATCTAAAGGGGGTTCCTGCTCGAAGTTAAGAGAATTGTGCAACTCCTAAATAGCTTGATCGATTTGCCTCAAAAATTTTGACGAGCTTAATTGCTCTCCCTTGAACAGAAAATTTTTCCTTGAAATCCAGTTGAAATACCAAGCTATAGCAAGCCAAGAGGGAATGAAATTTCAGTTCATGTTTTGGTTCAGTCTAAAGGTATAAAACAACAAACGGTGTCTTCTTTCGAAGATTAGTTTTGACATTTTAAAAAATTTTAACACGTGATACAAATAATTAATGAACTGTTAACGGCAGAAACAACCCCTAAATTACAGGATACTGATCAAAAATTTTCCCTTCATATATTTACCCAGTCCAGTTGGAGCAGAGGAGCACTAATTTCCTCCCTATACTGTTTACCTCTTGTAAACTTAGAAACTTGTATGCAGATTGCAGACACACCCATGCTGTTACTTCTTTTTCTTTGGTGGGACGGAATTTCAGGATTTCTTCCAACGACTCTACTGAGAGTTCTTTACATGGCTGATTTGCACTGATGCTCATTTAGGTTTGGACTCAGATTCCCCTTCGAGTCCATGCGGTTGATAGATGGCAAAGAAAGCCTTGGAAGGTGAAGGTCGTCATCATCTTCAGAATTCAGATCAATTAATTTTAGCAAACGATTATTGCTAGTTGGTGGAAAACATTGGAAATTTCTATGCCATGAGAAGGAATTGTGACCACACAACCCACCCCACCCTCCAAATTGCCATGCGAGACACTTTATCAGCCAGGAATTAGCAAAAGCAAGCTTCTATCAAATAAATGGTCTGAAAGTCTTCTTCCCTACTCTTTACTCGTCATGACCATCAAGAGTTCTCTAGAAAGAGAAACAAATAAAAGCTACTAAAAATTGTAGACACCGCAACTTCTATGAGAAAGTTGTTTCCTTTTTTTTTTTTGGTTTCCATTCAAGCATTCATGGGAAAAGTTCTTTAATCTTTAAGAAATCAAAGAACGTTTTATAGCTGTTTGAGCCTGTTTCCATTCTTCATTCCTTGTGACTGTAAGAGCACCAAAGTATCTGAAATCCGAAAATCCAACTGGATTATTCGAATTCCAATTAATTTCTCTAATCGAATTCAGATAAAAGCAATTTTGTTTGTAATCGAAAATCCAACCCCGAGTTCGATCTCATAACAGACTTACCTAGACCCTCAACCCAGGTAAAGGCGGAACTCATTCCTAGGTCTCATCTGAAACCAGCTAGAGACTTTAGCAGCAGCATGTTAGCTGGCACTTTCACTAGAACCCTCAATCGCAAGTGTAACGGAACATCTGTCACAATCTCACAGACTTGGCAGATCAAATGCGGTCCGAATCTCCTATATATCCTAATCCTAATAACCCGTTCCTACTACCCTTCCTGCTAAATAGTACTAATCCAATGACAAAATAACATCTCTCCCCGTGTGTGTATGACATCATTGAAATTCGTGTGATGACTAATGGAGGAGCATTAAAACTTCCTTTATATACTTCTTCTAAAAAAATAAATAAGAAAAAAATGACATTATCCTTTGTGGTTTAGTTAAATTGATTAATTCTATTATTACTTTTACTTATGGTCTTAGAATATCTCTCTTGTTTCTTGACAATTGACACAAGTACTAAGTGTTAACAGAAAAAATGAAATATCTAATTTGTTCTTTATTATTCTTCAAATTTTTTAAAATAAAATCTAATTGATGAAAAATTTTAAGAATAGGAAGAAGATTGCTACTATCTCGGTTTTCCATCGAATGCGTTCACGTCTGCTGTCTCTTCAATACACACCGTCCACTGCTGAGAACCATCTCCTTAAACCGTCCATTACTTGCATTGGGTAATGGTGGGGTATATTTCTGCAACACCCCTATAAGTCTTGAGTTAGCTCTCCTGCAAGCTGGCAAAGCAGTAGAAAGTGCCGGTGGTGGCGAGAGGGTGATTTAATGTTATTTTCTGATGAAGGGGAGGTAGAGGAGGTCGGAATTTGAAAGAATAATAAAGGAGAGAAAAGAGGGTGCCCATAAACCGGAGAGAGAACACCCTTCTCCTTTTTCTTCCCCTGAATCCTTTGCCCCCATTCTCCTCTGTTTTTGGATCCACTAATGACAGGAATAGAGTTACTTGTGTAAACAGTAAGGATAGAGTCATTCAATTAACAAAACCATAAGAATAGTTTAAGAAGTGTTAACAACATTTTCTTTACCAAATAAAAACTAAAAAAAACTTACTGGCACCATACATCTCCAAAATTTTGCATAGCCATGAACACAATAAAAGGCATTCCTTCGAACAATTTAATATAATGGGAGAAATCCAATATGACGATGAAGTAGTGTATCTTCTTAGCCTTTTTAACCATATAAAGATTTGTTTGATCCACAACTAGTAATGGTAATATACCAGAGGTGTGCCTCAACGGCTCAACAGAGGAGTTGTTTATTAGTGAGGTGTACCTCAACAGTGTTGGAAGAAGAAGAGAGTGTACGATTCCAACTCTGGAGATTGAATCCTTCCGTCTCCCTACCTAGAAATATAGTGCCTATATGTACTGTAAGACGTGATTATCGAGTGAACTGTACAAGACCATCTCAATTTTCTGCTTAAATTCCATTGTTATCTGTTAAACCATCTCATACAAACGCAGCCCAAACTCCAAAGGAACTCTCTCTCTAAAATAAAAGTGCAGAGGAAGATGGCAACGTATAGTTGATCAGTTAGAATAGGATAATAAAACGGCAAAATTTTTCTCCGGCGAAAATTGAGAACCTGGATTTAGGGATTTAGAGACAAAAATAAAATATAGATGGAAAAAGTTGCAGGCGCACTGGCAAACAAAATCACAAAACACCTCCAAAGATAGCGCCAATAATATTCATCACAATCCAGTACAATTTAACAGAAAGAGAAAGCAAAAGCAAATCCACTAAAGGATAAATAAAGATGAAGAGCAGGACTGCAGGAAGAGGGGGAGGAGGAGCCAGATCGACCAACACCAAGAAAACGGCAGAGAAACGACAACATACACGCATTCAAAAAGAAAGCAAAGAGAAAAGTAGGAAAACTTAAAGAGTGACCAAGAGGAAGAAGAAAAGAGTTGTGGTTAACCGGTGTAGATGTGAACACCGATGGCGATGAGGAAGATGGTGATGAGACCGAAATAGATGATGGCATGCACCAGAATGGATACACCACTTGTTTGCATGTTTCCGAACTCTACTATTCTGTTCCTTCCCGGCAGCTGGAACAACATCCCCGGCGTCAACAGCACGAACAACACCACCGCTACAACCACCGGACCCCAATCTGCCATTCTCTCTCTCTCCAATATCTCTCTTCTTCGTACAAGCGATAGCGAACTACAGCTAACGATCAAAAATAAAGACAACGAAATGGACGGACAGAACAACAAGGGAGGGGAGAAAATCCCCTCTCGGGCACGGGGAACAAAATTCCTCATCTTCTTTTCCTTTTTTTTTAATCTTTTTTCATTAATTAATTCGAATAACATGTATACATACATACATCACTCAGGAGGGTGGGGTTGAAGGGTAAAGACGGAAGCGGCAGTGGACTGACTGGATTCTCCTGAAATCTGAATCTGGGACTCTGGAAATGGTAAAAGAATTCCTTGAAAGTTGGAATCGACACAAAACGAAACGAAGCTACCGAACGGACCGCCAAACGCACGTGACGTCGTTTTACGCTTTCGTCTCTTGGATTGGAATTCGGAAGGGTCACGGGCGGTGTGTCTGAGAGTGTGTGTGTTCTGTTCGTGGCTCAGATCTCGTTCCCACGCTTAATCTCTCTCATATCAATTTACATGAAGATCACCGTAATTATCATTCTTAGGAAGAAAGATCTACTTAACCAAGATCTTATAGTCACATGTCACTGAGCCACTGAATTCTGCTTCAACAGCTTTGGTGTTATCAATCAACGATAGATGACCGGCAAATCTGTGGCCTGTGCTAAATCTTTGGTGTTATCCTTCTTACCCATTCTTAGTGATGAGGGCGGATTTGGCCCTCCAATGACATTGTGACACGTGGCATCTTGGAACAATTAGGTGACACCTAGAATCACTTAGGCGACAATTTATCTTAGCCAAGATGATGGTGTCTCGACTTGGTGACCTAGCACAGGCGTCGAACTGGCGACTTGGCACAGGCGCTGAACTGGCGACCTGGCACTATCGCCGACCTAACGACCTCGACCACAACTCAGGTCAGCTAGAAGCACCTCGTCTAGGGCCGACCTGCAACACCTCGTCACTGGCCGAAGTGACTTCGACGCAAGGAGTGACCCCCCTCGAGGGCGTACTAGCCTGACTAAGGTCCAGGTGGTGACCTGTGAGATGTGCTCACCGACAAATTCGGCATGCATATCCCAACACTCACACGATCCTTGGAAGTTGGCCCACATATCAAACTTTCCGGAGGGTGGTCAACGTGCATGGCGGTTGCCTCCGGGAATCTCGGACCACTTAAGCGACCTCTCGAAAATCTCGAATGCGGTGCGTGAAGCCCATGCCAAACATGCCTATATAAAGGCACCAACCCCAATGACATAGGGAGGGCAAATAAGCACATTCTAGCTCTCATACTTTTATAATTTTTTTGCTCACAATTTACTATCAATTTACTATCTTAAGCATCGGAGCGACCTCGCCGAGTTAGCCACCCCGGGTCCTCTGACATTGATTCCTTGCAGGTCTCTAAAGAACTACGAAGCTCAACAATCAATGTAGCTTGGCCTGGTCAGCTCGGCATCCAGGTCCTCACCCAGCAAAATTCTCCACTTTCGCCTCTGAGTCATTGGCCACTTGAAAGCAAACCGAATGACGAGGTACTTAACCCAAAATTGATTCATCAATTAGGATTCCATTAAAGACAACATGCAATGACTCTTTCTACTTCCCATAATTTGCCACCTGGCAGCTGCCTCGTACTTGGAGTATATATTTAATTGATCGCCTGAGCGTCCACAAGATTTTTTTTTCATTTTTCAGCAAACCATTGATTTGTTTTGACAAACATTTGATTCCAATCTACACCACGTTTATTAGAGGACGAAGCAAAGATGATTCTAATTACCAAGGGAAGATTAACAGTTCAAGATTTTTGCTTGTGTTAACAGTTTGGTATCAGTTATCAATAAGAGTAACTTACAAAATGGGGAGAACTACAGCTCAAATACGAATCAATTCATTCAGTACTCCATTTTAATTATGTTGAATGCAACAAAGGCATCCATCCATTGCAAAATTTGTAGTAAAGAAGTTTTTTTCACAGACAATCAAAAAGCAAAAAAGAAAGGAGAAAAAGCATATTATGAGGTTTAGAATAAAGCACAATAGCATTACTTAAAAAGAAAATACCAGCAAAGTGCTTATTGCTTACATGGATGGCAAAGTTCCATTGGGCCATGGGGGGCATTTGCTTTCTGCCTTTTATCAATACACCCCATTCCCAGCCACCCTTACAAGCAGATTTGCATTGCTTACCTCCATTATCTTTCAACTTTTTGATGCCATCTCCTTTTGCTTTGGTGGGTTTGCAAAAGCTCCCCATAAAAATTAAGAACAAAGGCAAGTAGGCAACAGTAATTAGGAAAAGACTAAGAAAAACACACTAAACCCAAAAAAAAAAGAAGCTAAGATGGCTTTGAATACTCTTCCTATCATAAAAGCAAAGGCCAAGACCACTGTCTCCTTCCTGTCCAAGTTTGGCATCCTCCTCTTCTTCTCTATTAAGAAAATAGACTCACCGCTATAGCTCTTTAATCACTACTAAATCTACAAATTCTCTTCTATCTAAAGCCTCCTTAGGAATATTATCCTTTACCAAGAAATTCTCACTCATTCTACGTAGTCGCATCCAAAACCCTAGTTTCTTTTATTCGAGAGAGAGGGAAAGAAAGAAAGAAAGAAAACAAGATGGCTGCAGATTGGGGGCCAGTTGTTGTTTCGGTGATACTTTTCATACTGCTATCACCGGGACTCCTCTTCCAATTTCCGGCGAGGACAAGGATAGTGGAGTTCGGAAACATGTGCACCAGTGGGATCTCCATCCTAGTACACGCCATTATATACTTCTGTATACTTACTATCTTGATCGTTGCTATCGGCGTCCACATACATGCCGGTTGATCTTTCTCACCATCACCCTTTCCTTTCAACTCTCTTTCCTTCTTTACAAGTAAATCCTCTGTCTCTGGACAACTAGTCACTGAAGCATGTTTAAGTTTCCTCTTTTTGTTTGTTTGTTTTTTTTTTTTTCTGAGTGTGTTCTTGTTACTTCCATTCTTGTCCTAATTTATTTCGTCTTTTTCCTTTTCCATGAACATCATTATTATTTTTTATATCTGGATGTTCATCACTTCATTGTCAGTCAATATCTGATCCTAATTGCAGAAAGAAAAAAAAAGTAGATCGGATTATTCCTTTTTCTTCTTTAAACATATAGCATTTATTCTTCGGAATCGTAACTGGTATGTATGATTAGATTCAAAGGAATAACTTGTAAAGTTGATAGAACTGAGTGGTGGTTCTTCGGTTGGGTATTTGGTAATGATCATGGATGTACGACTCGACTCCACCGATCCAGCTCTGGGTCTGGGATTCGAGTCGATATCCCAAAACTTTAGCATATATAGCCCTGGTTTCAGTAGACAGAACGAAGCTAATAATATGTACAAGTACAACCGAGCTCAAATAAATCATGAAAAAAAAAACAAAGAAATAAATAAATAAAATAAAATATAAAAGATGCTCCTTTATCTACTTCTTATTTGATTTTTTTTCCTGAACCTGATTTTTTCTACTAAATTACCATTTAAGTTTAAGCCATTCATTTGTGCCTTCTGTGACTGTAGCTCTGGTTGCCGTGGTTTTCATTCCCAACGGGATGGAGAAATCTCCAAAAACACTTTGATCGTTTTCGTTCTCGCTCACTTCCTTACGCAGGGGAGAGGAGGAGGAGCTCCGAGATCTAGTTGTCTACCCCTATGTCACACGATAATATAGAAATGACTTTGATCGGGCGACACTGCCCAACAACGAAACTGGTTATTCATTATGATCTTCCAGATCGGATCCAATGAGCTAGATCGGGAAGAAGAAAGAAAATAGTAAAATCATCCCTCAATATGATTCAATTTATTCTACAGAACAAATTAAAGCAGAGTGAACCCGAAAAAGAAAAATAAGAGGATAAATATTTCCTTCCTCGACAAGATCGATTTCATATAAAAAGGCGAAAATGAAAACCCCCCGATAAGGCGATAACCTACCCACCAAGCTCATGCAGAAGCAGTACGTTGAGCCTGAGGTTGCTAGCCGGTGTAGATATGGACACCAACAGCCAAGATCAGGATGGTAAAAGCGCCGAAGAAGATAACGGTGTGGACAAAAACAGCTTTACCGTTGGTCTTGAAGCTGCCGAACTCAACGGGCCGGTTGTTTCCTGGTATCTGAAAGAGTAACCCCGGTGAGAGCAATACGAATAGCAGAACACCGATTAGAACGGGAGCCCAGTCCGCCATTTTCCCCCTCCCCCGCTGATCTTCAAGAATCGAAACTATGTCTGGGCTGGCTTTCAGACCACGCGGAAAAGACGGTCACCTTGGAATTTCTTGTAGAAAACAAAAGCGCCAAAGAGGGACTTCTGGAGATAAGTTCCGAATAAAAGGATTTTAGCAGTGAAAAACGAAATCACATCTCCGCCCCACAGCATATCCCGCCGTGTATTGTGAACATCTCCCGATGATGTAGGAGATGTTCACAATATACGGCCGAATGTGCTGTGGGGCGTTTGTGGGGCGGAGATGAAAAACAGTAAAACCAGCAACTTTAAACGATAATAATGGCCCCTTCTTGTATCCCTCACAAATTCACTGTTTTTTATAGAATATTTTATTTTTTTTGAGTGGGTCTCACTCAATATTCGAGACTGTTATAGTGGTTTTTTCTAGAATATTTTAATTCTACATCTCCGGCCTCTGGAACTTGTTTCTTTCTTTTTTTTCTCTTCTTTCAATTCTTATTTGAAATTTTTTCTTGAGATTGACAAAACCGTTCTAATTCGATGAATCATTTACCCCTCCTTTTCTTTTGGGTAATTAGAGGAAACTTCTATTAACTAGGGGCGCAACTTCGGCGGGCCTAATTTTAACTCGAACCCATTCAGCCTGAAATTTTATACGACTTGCGTTTGGACCAGTTTTTAGGTTGGGTTTAGGTTCAAAAAGTCAGGCTTTTTTATTTTTCAGGTCAGGCCTAGACCTACCTCTTAGATAGCCCAAATCTGGCCTGGCCCAACTATACACATTTATGCATACATATGTATATATGTCTATTTTGCATACATATTTACCTATAAACATATATATTTGCATACATACATATATATATATATATATATATATATATTTACATAAATGTATATATACATATATAATTTTAGAGTGGGTTCATTGTAGACTTGTTCATGGGCCGAGTAGCCTGACAGGCCGGCCCGGTCCCCAGACGGGCTTGAACATAGATTTGAGCCCATGTGCTTGACCTCGGGCCTAAAAGCCCAAGCCCGACTGTTTTATGGGCCGGGCTCGGGATTTGTTAAAAAAACCCAGCCCGACCCGACTTTTAGGTTAAACCAAAAACCCTAAATATCCTAACCCCTCTTCTCATTCATCTCTTTCTAACCGAACCTCAGCTCTCTCTTCTCAGTAGTCAAACACTCACCGATGCAATCTTACACTCTCAGGCAAACAAAACCAGCGAACTTCAGTAGACTCTCTCTCTCTCTCTCTCTCTCTCTAACGCAAACTCAGCACCAACGAACACAATCACCGACGGTGAGTCCTTTCTCTTTGCCATCTTTCTATTAGGTCGGGCTTCAGGCTTTTTATTAAGGTCAGGCTCGAGCTTGGGCCTAACAAAATCTTGTTTATGAAGAGTAAAAGCCCAGCCCGAGCTCGGCCCGGCCCATGAACAGGTCTAATTCATTGACCAACCTGAACCTAACCTGGGCCTAAGCCCAAACCGAGTGAGGCAAATTACAATGCGGACTGGACTCAAATTAGGAAGATCAAGCTTGACATCGGGCTCAAGCCTTAAGCCCAAATTTTAAGGTCGGGCATGCATTGACCAGAACCCGGTCCAACCCACTTGACCCGTTAGAGCTAATCTAACAGATAGACTTTGATTGTCGACCAATTCAAAACATGCGGAGTTTTAAATCCAAAACCTCTTTAATTGAAATGGGCCTAAATGGAACTCTCTCTCTAACACACATTGTTCCTAATGACAAAGTTGTTCTACCGTTGTATATAAGAGACACTTAATGAAGGACTTTTCTGCTCCAATTTTAGCCGTGGCTCTGTTTGAATTCTTCATATCAGATCAGAAGTGACCTTTCAAAGCCAGGAAACCGGCCCGTTTGATCTCCATTTTATTGCAGGCTTTCCTCTACGCAAGGTTTCAAAGTATCAATATTCATTTTCAACAAGCAATACATTTATTTTTCTATGCAAGGTTCAAAGTATCCCTCTACGGTTCTAAGCAACTATAAAAATAGAAAAGATAAGACAAATATTCCAATGGAAAGAGTATAAATATAAATATGTAGTGTAAAACCTGGTATTTTGTATAATTTTAATACTGTATATATTTGTATTTATATTCTTCCCATGGGAGAAGTAAAAAGTAGAGTGCAAAACCTTATATTTTATATTATACAAATATGTATCATTTTGTATTATTTGGAAAGATGCAAATACAAATGTGTACAGTGCACATGCATTCTGACTACATTTTGTAAGATACCAAGTAATACATTTGCCTCTATCGTCTGCTTCTCATTTGTTCGACTGCTACTATCTTTAGGTTAAGCTGGACTTATTTCGCCTTGTATATAAACTAAGAGAGGGTGGGCCTTGGTGCAACAGTTGGATTACTCTTATTGCAGACCTGGCATCAACCTCATGCACTGAGCTGTCATTTTTTATTAGAGCATAAACAAAAACAAAATAAAAACTTAACACGGTGTTTACTTTCTCAACTTCATCTGGTAGGATTAATGTTAAATTGTTAATACCAATGTTTTTGAACCGTTATTGACTCGGACGGTCGGACCGTTCGGCCTGAAAACTGTCCAAACAATCGGTTCCATTTCACCCTAACCCGCTCCTGGGTCAAAAACCGCTGACTTCGACGGTCAAAGTATCAACTCATTTGAATCAAACAGCGATTCGAGTATAAAACTGCAGGAGAGAAACACACAAACTCATATCTGAGTTGTCTCAGATCTGAAGAAGAAGAAGAAGAAGATCTGAGAACTCGAATCTCAGATTTGAGAACTCAGATCTGTGTCTATTGCCACCGCTTTGCCGTTGCCGTCGCCATTATCGTCGCCGGTGAGCGTCGAACCACCCTCCTCTTCCTTCTTCTTCCCTCCTTCCTTTCCTTTTTCATCTTTTATTTTTTCCTTTCTCCTTTCTTTCTTTTTTTTTCTTTCTCAGCCGACATCTCTCCTTTATCAAATCTAATAATTCATATAAAATATTTGCCCTAATATGCAAACCGTCCAAACCATTCAACCCGGACGGTCGAACCACTGACCCAGAAACCGGTAGCTAGAACAATTCCATTTCTGGATAGGTTTTTAAAACCCTGGTTAATACTAAAAAAATACATCTACATTGGACATGCTAGTATGGTCTCACGCTGTAACTCAAGCTTGGACTTGAGTTTGTACCAATGTTCAAAATATTAATACACCTCATACATTCGTTATTGAAGCATGGGTGACTTTGAATTCAAAGTCTATTTTTTGTGTTTTAATCATTAGAAGACACGATTTCTTAAAAGCAATCATATCAAAACTTTGAACCTTGCTTTATTTGATTGATCTTATGAGATTCTCCTTCGCTAACTCCTGAAGACATGGAAACATGGAAGCTCAAGGAACGTATAATTCTGAAATATTTTTTAATTTTTGAGTAGTGAGTTGCACTCAACATGCCTCAGATGTAGGATTGGGGAGTGAATGGAATATCGTATATTCAACATATGAAGGTGAAAGCTTTCAAAAAAAAAGCAAGGTTCTAACGCCCCATATTCTAGACCAGTTAGTTTCAAACCTATGAGAAACGGCCGTTGCACGGTGATAATAGGAACGTCCTCATGAGAAACAGCAGCCAGAAAAAGCCAGTATCACTCCAGATAATTGCCCATATAACCAGCATGCAAACACTTCATAAAGAAGTCATCCATTTGAACTCAAGCAAATCCATTGTAGGAAACTTTTAGGGCTCATACTCTTATTGCTTCTTGTCTGAGTTGGAATGAGATCAGTTTTAAAGGCCTGTTCAGGCTCTCCATTCTTCTCAAGTACCTGCACACATAGACCATGATGTTGCTAAGTTAGCTGGCAAACCATTGAAGACGAGACTTGTTTTTGCTAATAAACAATGCAATCATACCAAACTCAATTCAGCTTCTGTGAAGTGTAGATCCTTAATCCAGTTTTCTAGCCATTGATGTAAGATAAATTGATCATAGTCTACGAAATGTAAGCCAAGTTGAAAAACTTTTGGTCTCCCTTTGATTGGTCAACCCCCACCGAAATTTCCTTTATGCTCTGGTAATCCCTTTCGTGAGATTTTATGAGCATAAAGCAAGATAGAGATATACATTGGGAGAGCAGATCGATGTGATCAATTTAATAAGTAGTTCCTTCCAGCTAGGGAAAGGAATTTCCCTTCCCATCCTTTTGTTTTGTTATTGACTCTTTCAACCAAACAAGCGAAGATCCTCCGACTTTTGGATTTATTTCAGTGCCTGCTGGGCATACAATATTTCTGATTTCTGCATGCTCACCTCTTCCCTGAAAGCAACCTCAGAAACTTTAAGAGCATCCAAGATGGCTTCACCCTCCCTCAGAGCTTTAGAAAAAACTGTAAATATCGTCTGCAATGAGAAGGTGGGTGATGACAAGACATTTGCTACTTGATACCAGATATAACTTTATCTCTTTGTTTAGCCAATCAGAAGAAAGCCAGGGCTTCTGAGACTAGCAAGAAGAGAAGGTAATAATGGATCACCCTGTCTTAAACTCTTAATCTTTACAAAGTGTATATGGAAGGCATTCCAGGATGCATAAAAATATAAAATCCTACCCCATAAAAATATAGAATGCATTTTACGGGCATCTTGAAACAAGGTCATCATCTCTTCTATAGTTTTGGTGACTAAGATTTATCCCACCAATCCTAGTAATTCATCCAATCTCCAGTCTAAATAATTGAGTAATTTTCAATTGGTTCCATTTTACAAATTCTGCAAATTTCTTGGCAAACAGAATGCATTGGAATGACTTAAAGAATTCTACAATCAGACCCAAAATGTACCTAGTAGCTCCTCTACTAACACACTCAGAATGTATGCCTTAACTCTTGAGTTACAAATGCAATTTGGAATAATCCCCATTGAGAAAAGGTAAGAATAGAAAATAAGAGAAATGCAATAAAAACTGAATTTCATATCAACTACCAAGAATCAAGAAACTCCTACCTTGTGATGCATAACCAATGTTTTCACGTACAGAAACCAGGCCTATAAAATTGAGTCACAGTAAAGACGCCAGTAGGATTTTCATAAAATCTACAGTTTTGGGTCTGAGACATGTATATATGCATGTGAGTGCACACACACATGCAACTTACTTATCAGCCTAACATGAATGACCTCATAAGCATGGTCTACTAACACATGCAGAAAACTCAAAACATAACAATTACATGATCTACCACCAAAATATATACTATGGCCTTCATTAATACCACCTATAACTCATAGTAAGTACAGTTGTTAAATCTTGATATTCCATGTTGGTATAGAGGCAATAAATTAATAGTTAAATCTATGCAGTAAGAAACTTATTGCACATTTTAATTCAACCTGCTCCAACGTTTATCTTAAAATAAAATAGCAACCTACCATGAAATACCAAGATCATAAGGCATAGCTGAAGCCATGGTAATCAATACTCCTTACGATTAAAATTAAATAAATTTAAAAATAGTAAAGAACAATTACTCAAATATAGATAAATATAAAGGGATATTTGCCTCCCTATGTAGCTAGCAATAATATTGATAATGATGGCGATGATGACGATCCGGTTGAGATCCCCTTTTGGACTTAACATGTCAAGGTCCAACCAATCCAGCTCTGACCCATCAAGGTTTCTTATGTAATGGGCTTGGCTTTAGTTCCAAATTCAGAGATCAGTATGATAAACAACACATACAATGGAAGATAAGTAACTAAAAGTCTGCAAGAACATTCCATTAAATAATAAAATAAGGGATGACAGCATTAACCTGGCAGAGAAAAATTCATGTAGCGTACCCTTAATATTTCGATGGGGTATAATTGAGACTAACTATTGAGACAAACCGGTTGATACATTATTTTGGAACCAATTGTTTGATACATACTTTCAAACCAAAGCCAGGTAGAAGCAAATCCCAAAAAAAAATAACATTGATGATTTCATTTGATCGACTTATTCTCAGTTCCAACTTGTAAATCGAAACCCCAGAAATGAAGTTTAAGATATGAAATAATGTATCCACAATATGTGAAAAGAAGAAGATTTCACAAACCCCGGCAAATCATAAGAATTCTTTAAGGTACAGAAACATATCAATCGAATCAGTATTCGGCTGTATTACAAGGAACAGACACATGAAACAGCAGCAATGTACATAAATAAGATAATGAGAAAGCGAAGTCGGAAGTGAGAAACCCTAGAAGCGAGACGGACGAACTCCACTCCATCATCATTGTGGTCCATGACGATTATCAAGAACCGACTAACCGAGGTACACATGGACTCGTACAGCTAACAAGAAGATGGCGATGAGGACGAAGTAGATGAGAGAATGGACGAATATGGACGCCCCACTCGTTTGCAAGTTGCCGAATTCTATGAACCGGCCTCGGGCCGGTAGCTGAAAAAGCAGTCCCGGAGATAACAGAACAAACAGCAACACCGCCATGAAGACTGGTCCCCAGTCCGCCATCTCTCCCTCTCTCTCTCTCTCTCTCTCTCTGACAAGGATGAGATGCCCGGGAAAGAACTAAGGAAGATAGCATTATAATGTCCCAAAATTGCGTTTGGTAGGAAAGACACGAAAAAAGAGAAACTACCGGGAAAATGAGTAAGGTTTGGGAATCAAGTCACCTTGATTCATTCCCGCCACTCCGCTCCATTTTTGCTATCCTTTCATTTCAACACGTGACGCTCAAACTTTATTTTTAACTAGGAGGAGTTACACAGGTGATTACGTTCACCTACCAACAAAATGTGTCCAAACACCCTACCAACACCTTATATGGCGGGTCCACTTTTATGATGGGTCCCATTCTTGTGGTAAGATATGCGTTATCGGATCACGTTGGTAGGGCGTCTGAATACATTTTGTGGTGATGCCAACTCTCACAGGATAATACGCCCGACCCCAAATATCACCCCTCCAAATGTACATTAGATCAATAAAATGATAAGAATGTTTGATACGCCATCCAATTTGCAGTTCGTTTTGTTCTTTTAAGGAGTGGGTATAAGAAACACCAAATTCAACAATGGTTGTCAGTTTTTATGAGACTTAGGTGATGTTTAGCATCGATGATTATTTCTCAAAAATCAGCACCACTTAGGATCTATATCATAATTTGAAAAATCAGCGATTTTTTTTTGGTTGGTTGATTATGCGATTTCTAGAAAATCAGTCAAATTTCGATTATTGAAATCAGCCTTTTCCAAGAATCACCTTTTTTTTTATGATTTCCTTATTTTTAAATGATTCCGGTTTTTTAAGAATGACATGGCATTGAATAACAACTCTAATACAAAAATAATCAGCCCTTAAAAATCAGTAGCAAAGCCAATTTCTCAAAAATCAATTTATATGGCATAAATGATACTAAACAACAATTTTTTGATGATTTTTCAAAAGTCATTATTTCCAATGAAAAATCATCATCAATGCCAAACATCACCTAATTAATTGGATGATATTTTATTATTTTATTTAGACCATTTTCATTTATTGGTAATTTATTCATTCAAAATACCTTTTCGACAATGCATTTAACAGTGTTTTTTATCGTGAAATTTTTCTGTGTTAATGTTTTTATTCTTGTCTCAATTATTTATCCATGTTTTTTATTAGAGCATTTTAGTTCAATTAATTTTAATATTATTTTCTTACTAATTAGAAAATAATTTATCCACCTGGGAAAAGGGTAAATCTTTCCAAAGTAAAGGACCAAAAAAGTTTATCTTGATAAAATTTATTTACTGCAAACCAGAATGTGTTCTCAAATAATCACAAGAAAATTGGTCTAACTCCCCATGTTTGGTTGGAAAAAGATATAGTCGCCAAAATATGTGTGAAGTCCATTTTGGGCTATTTTCGGGAAGCTTCAAATAGACATTTTTGTTTTTTTTTATCGCATCTTCATGCAGAAAAATGCACCTTAACCAAACGGCCTTCAGGTTGCTAAGATCTTAATGCAAAAGTATACATCGTCTTTTGATTGTTAGGTTTGCTGGAAGATCTTTTAAAAAAGCCTTGCCAAACGACACCTTAGTAATTAAAAAAGTTAATAGTTATAATTAATACAATTGAATTTTAATGGAAGGACAATGAAAATTCAACCCATGGTTGAACCGACCAACCAAACTTGTTAGTAGTCTAAAAATTGACCAAACTAGACCATAGTTGAATCAGCCAATTAAATTAGGGGCTGTTTGGCAAGTCTTTATAGGTAGATCTTTCAACAACCCAATAAACAAGAAGATGCATTGGGCTTTTGGGGCTTTGTCTTTAAAGATAAATACTATTTTGTCCGCATTGTGATCTAGTTACTAGGCTTTCAAAACAACAAAAAGGCTATTTTTAGCATGGAAAGACCAAAATCTTCATTTGAAGCTCCCCAAAATTTTTGACTTTTTCAGTCTATCCACGTGCTTGTCTTCAGGTCTTTCAGTTCGCACAATACCAAATGAAAAAAAAGGACCATTTTTTGGTTTTTTGAGCTTCCCACAAACCAAAAGACATGCCCAACACCACCTTAGTTGTTTAAACCGGTCCAAACCAAATTGGACCACTAAACCATTTTATTGGGTTCGGGTTCAGGCTAGTTAGGGTTGAATATGGATTGAATCGTATTTGTGCCAAATTTCACTTAGAATAATTGATTACATGTTGAGCTGATGTTTAGGTATTAATAGTTTCATTTAATAATTATTTCTAATAATTAATAAAAAAGTAATGCATTAATTATGAATTAAGAATTAATTACATTAACTATAAATTAATGAATAATTTAAATGAAAATACAATGGAAAAAATGAGAAAATGGTTAGGCAACTTATACATGTATCATTATAGTAGAGGTGTAAATTGGGTCGTGTCGTCCACAGCCCGACCTGATTTTGGACCAGTCCGGCACGATGACACGAGGGTCATGCTAGGCCCAGCACAATGGTCCATGTCATGCTGGACCAAGGGTTTTAGGTCTGTGGGCCAGGCCGGCATGGCACGACCGGCCCGGCCCACAACACGACCCATATATACTATTTTAATTTATTATATATAACATATTATATAATAATATATAGTATATAATATATTAAAAAATAAATAATTGTTTTCAATTTTATTATACTAATTTATTTAATTGTTGTATATATTAAAATTCATATAAAATTAAAATTTTAAGTTTTTTCAAATTTTTAAATAAATAGGCAAAAATAACTTTGGTCTGGTCTATGGCCCGGCTTGGCCTATGGGCCAGCTCGGCCAACGGCACGAGCTTGGGCTGTGTGGATCATGCCGGGCCAACCCTCAAACTATTTACTGGGGAGGGCAACACGGCCCATGATAGACCACTTTACACCTCTAATCCAACCTTCTGGCTTGGTTCGGGTGGGTTGGGCGGGTTCAAGAGGTTGGGTATGAAGTCGCCACCCTAGAGATTCTCCTATTGTCTGTTTTCAAGCAGTTACTTGGAAGATGCTCGCAAAAGAGTTGAGAGTTGGACGAGTGGATCCACTCATCCACCATCAAATAGGTCCTCCTATGATCGATAAGGATGTAGTAGTTTAGTTAAAACTCCTTTTCGTAAGAATTAAGACTCAAGAACTTAAAAGCCAATTGATTTGTCACCATATCCGAAGCCCTGAACAAAAAGTTCAATTTCACAATCACAGTAGGGAATATAAGTGATTAGAAGTTTGTAAGCACTTCATGAGTTAATGTAAATAGAGATTTAGCTTCGAGCTGAATTCAATAACACCGTGTTCTGGTTAGTAAATTGAGTTCTGTGCATTTGTTGAATGGGGGGCTTCTAGGGCTCTTCACGGGTCGGGTTGGGTCGGTTTATAGGGGTTTTTCCAACTGACCTGATCTGGTCGGGTTACATGAGGTGGAAACCAAAACCGACCCACTGATAGACAAAACCAACCTGGTCGGTTTGAATCGGGTTGGGTCGGTTTGGGTCAGTTTCGGTTTTGCTCCTGTACAAAAATGATAGAGAAGCCTAGAACTAAAAGGATACCTAATTCTAATTGTAATTGTCTAATGGGTTGCCTATTTGGTGTAAAAGACTATAAAAATTAGGATATATACAATTTAGTTAAGTAAGAACTAGAAGATAGGGCTGTTCTAATTCTAGTAAAAGACTAGTTAAGTAGGAAACTAGGAACTACCGAACTAGAAAACTAATTGGTTCGGTTTGGTTCAGGTCGGTTTCGGTTTTTACATAAAAAAACCAAAACCGATCGGATATATCGGTTTATGATTTTGCCCAACCTGAAACCGATCAGTACTGATGAAAACCCGATCGACTCGGATTAGATCGGTTCGAATTGGTCAGATTGGACCTTCTTATGAACAGCCCTAGGGACTTCAAAGAAAAGGAGCTGGGTTCAATCTTATGCAATGCTTTCGAAGGTTGAGAAATCAATCGGTGGACCCCTTATGTATGTATTCATTAATACAACGCATGTTGAAAGTATATAACCCCTAATTTTCTTTGGTCAGAAAATTGAAATTCATGAAGAATAAATCATGGCAGACATGAGAGAGAGAGATCATTTTTGATACGTGATGGCAAGAGGAAGAAAAAATTCCAAATATCAGCCACAAAGTTCGAACAGAGGATCTTGAAATCCAGAAAGGAGGATAAATAATTGCATCTTGGCAAGTTCGGCATCCAAGAGGAGCAGGATTTGTTTAATCACAAAGAAAACACCAACATTCTTGTTGTATTTGAATTATACGATGGTTATTAGACTTCCCAATTTTTAATCCACTGATACTTTTTAAGTCCAATTCAATCGAACGAACTTAATTGATGTCCAAATTTGACTGTTGATGGGATCAAATCCATTGATAACCTTATTCTTTAATATTAATTATTAATGTTAGATCGTATAAGTATTAATCATATGTGATATATGATATTTAGATTTAACTTTTATAAACTATACTATATTTAATTCAAATATTCATTTAATATAGTAATAGATATTAAGAGGTGGCTCAATTGGTTTATAAACTAATTTGTTCCGGTAAATATACAGATTCGATTCTAAGTACCATTCATCACCTTTCTTTACGGATAGGGGAGGTTATTAGTGTGGTGCTATGCTATTCAACGGCCTCCACGGCGGATTCAGGCAGGGATATCACTCAATGGGTCTTATATGCAAGTTCAACTCAAATAGGACCAACGAAATTTTTTAGGTTGTGTTTAATTTGAAAGAAAAGGTAAAAAAACCCATACAAAATTGAATATTGAATTCAATTATTTTCCTACAACTACAAAATAAACTAGTATTATAGCAATGCCAGTACCGGTTTAGCAAAATGATCAGGCATAATTAACTCTGGATGCTTATCAAAAAACTAAATAAATAACTCTGGATGCATGTATAATTAATTAATTATCAATTAACATGCTTCAGCAATTTGGAATATGTATGCATACGAGTGCACACATACACATACATTCAACATATAACATCAATGACCTGATCACAAGCATGATCCCAACAATCCCTAATATAATAGAGCCCTTAATTTCCCTCTCTCAGCCAGCTGTATTACAAATTGAAGGACAATTAAATAATACATGAAAACAAGGCAAAGTCGGAAGTGATCAGACAGAAGCCCTGTAAGCGAAGCGAAAAGGACGCAACTCCACTCCACTCCAGCATGCATCATTCATACTTCATAGTGGTGGATGACGAAGACAATTACTATCAAGAACCGACTCACCCAGACCCAGGTGCACATGGACTCGTATAGCAATCAAGAAGATGACGATGAGGACGAAGTAGATCAGCGAATGAACGAATACGGACGCCCCACTCGTGTGCATGTTGCCGAACTCAATCAACCGGCTCCTGGCCGGTATCTGAAAAACCAGTCCCGGCGTTAACAGAATAAACAGAAACACCGCCACGAACACTGGTCCCCAGTTCATCTCTCCCGCTCTCCTCTCTCTCTCTCTCTCTCCCCCTGACAAGAATGAGATGCCCAGAAGGAACTTAGATAACGTTATAATGTCCCAAACAAGTAGAGTTGGACGCTTTTAAATTTGCGTTTCAAGGTTTGATAGGAAAGTGACGAAAAATGAGAAACTACGAGGAACGTGAGAACTTGAAGGTTTAATTTATCCCGTGCTTCGGCTTGGATGCCAATGACACTTAACCCCCTACTTTCATGATCTGCTCCCAACATTACAATATGATCTGACACCGCACATCTCACACCGTGGGAGCTAAAAAATTATGTTTTGACTTTTGAGATGTACATTGTGCAGTATCATATCACGTTGAAATATGTTGGAAGCATTTTTTTGGCAGCGGATCAGGTCTCATGACAAAGATCGATCCTCAATTTTCAGATTCCAACACTTTGTCCTGCATTTTTTATGGACTTGACAATGGGGTTAGAATCTTCTGCCCACAATAACTCTACCCATGCCACACTACAGCTATATATTGAGAATATCTTAAATGTTATTATTCATGGAAAGATTGTTCTGAATGTAGTATCATATAGGTAGTATTTAGGAAATCTGAATTCTTAACAATGAACTTGCATTACTAGCAACGTGCATGGTGTGAATATGCTGAAGTTTGCAATTTTTTATTTCAAACATGGCGTATTTCCATTTCACTAGAATGTCACTGAACTCTGGTTGCAGGTAATGCCTTCTCCTTGACAATAAATATAAAATTATTAAAATAACCTTTTAAAAAAAAGTTTGATAAATTGAGAGTATAAAATATCAAAATAATGAAAATGATAATACTAAATCACATATATCCTTGGGACTAAATTAATGTGCTTTTAAACATCAAAAGAAAAACTAAAACTTTGAACAAGTTAAATATACCTGTTTTGAGATCAAAAGATTAAAAGTTAAATACTGGATATTGGTTTAATGTGTCCTAATTCAATATAAATCCATTTGGGCTAGAGCAGGCCAATCCAATCTAATAAATGCTTTGGACCATTAAGTCTGGACTGGTCCAATTCAATATGTCTTATTGGTCCATCTAATCTGCCGCCCAAAATGATTTTCATTTAGACGAGTCCAACCTAAAACCAATCCATTGACACCCCTACCTTAAGGTTAGAATTAATTTTGAATAGCATACCAAATTAACCCAAATGACCAACATCATCATCATCATTTTTTTCTTTAAAAGTACAAAAGTAGTATATGAGGAAATTAGGTGTTTTTTTCATTCACCATCATCGTCCTTATGAATTCAAAGTATAGGGAGCTAGGTGTTGTAAAAGGGAACTAAGTATCATACCTCCACATTAGAGGGTTTCCTATAACTTACCTTTTCTTGTATATTTTCATTAAACTCAGTTTGAAGAGTAGAAATAGAAATACGTAGAACGCAAAACCTTGTATTTTGTATATACTTATACTGTATATATTTGCATTTGTATTTTTCTCAAACTGAGCCTTAGGCAATTACTTGGAAGATGCTCACGCAAAAGAGTCCAGTATTGCACGAATAGATTCACTATCAAATGGATCCTATAATAAAGATGCAGTTTAGTAAAAACTAGTCTCAGGATCTGAAGTTTGAAGCAAAAAGTTAGAGTTCACGATCACAATTAACATATGCATACTCAATTGGGTTGGGGGAGGGGAGAATTTGGCTTTTGGAAGCTTTCTACACATGACAATAGTTACCATGGGTGTGGCGTAAAAGAGTATTTACAACCCATATTCTCTTAGCCAAAAAGACAAACAAAGAACTAGAAAAGCTTTTCCCTCAATGGGGAATAAATGACCAGAATAAGTTTGCAAGCACCTTACGAGTTGTGTATGTAAACAAGGTTTAGAGCCTATTCGGTGGGCGTCTACGTTCACTGAGCTGCTTTGCCTAAGCCACTTCGGAAAAGTCAATTACGCAATTCATGTAAGCTTTTTTAAATTTTTGGATTTTTACTGATTATGGTTTCACAGCATTCTAGATTTTTTAACTCATATAACACCAAAAGCCGCTGTGTGAAAACTCTCCCAAATTAGAATTCAAATAAAGTGTGTGGGTGGGTAGATGGCATTGAGGGGATGAATCCGGACGAGGATATATAGCACTCGCTCCTCCTCCCTTAATACGGTTTCCTATCTATTATGCCCCTAAACTATAAGGATGCAAATAGATTGTATTGGATTCGAATCAGGGTATATTTGAATTTGATCTGACAATATTTATGTCGGATTCGATCCAATCTGAAGATCTGATCGAATACGATAGGACTCGATCTGAATTCAATCCTATCGGATCTTTAGATCTGATTTAATCCAACTTATTTTCTTTAAAAAATAATAAATTATTAAAATAAAAAATAAAATATATCAATTTAAATAAAGAAAGAACAAAAAATACAAGTATTTTTTAACTATTTTCATCATATATATGTTTTTTATTAAAAAAATAAATAATATAACAAATTTATAAAAAATACAATATAAATAATATATTTATAAATAAATAAATAGCACATATATATATATATGTGTGTGTGTGTGTGTGTGTGTGGTAAGGCTAAGTGTGGTGGTCTCCTTGAAGGAAGAAGGAAGGCTGGAAGCAAGGGTAGGCTACGAGCTTTTATTGATAGAGTCGTGTGTTTGTTATGATCCATGACTCCTTTTATAGGGAGATATCCCAAGGTCCTGAAATGAATTAGCCAAAAGAATTTGATTCTCATTTGGAAAGGGGATCTTTGATTCGGTGTCAGTTGTCAAGGGGGCACTACTAAGGGTTTGCCACGTGTCTTATGAGATCTCTCCAAGACAAAACTTCCTTTCACTTGAGGATTCTCATAATACACGTGTGCTACTTCCTTTTGCGGGCCTCCTATACTGACGTGGCATAGATGATGTCAATGCTAATCTAACATGTCCTACTTAATCTTACTAGTTGTTCCGTTACGAGTGATACTGGTTGGTCATTGTAATTTCGTTCATCCCCAATTTGCGATGTTTTGAGCTCATCGCAAGCTCTACGTGTCCTACTTAATCCTATTGGGTGTCCCGTTACGAGCGATACTAGCTGGTTATTGTAGTTTCATTCACCCCCAAATTGTGATGGTTTTGAGCTCATCGCAGGCTCGCGATGGCTTTAAGCTCATTGCAGGTCCGTGGTGACTCCGAATTCGTTATAGGTATGTTGTGGCTTTGAGTTCATCATAGGTATGTGGTGGCTTTGAGTTCATCGTAGCTTTGAGCTCATCGCAAATTTATGGCGGCTTTGAGCTTATCACAAGTTCATGCCTCGTTGTGGGTGTCTCTGTAGCATTGGTTTAGTATCTTCGTTGCCATTGCAGTCATGGTGAACAACATGTACCTACAATATATATTATATATACTACTTTAAAAAGTATGAATAGCCTCAATAACATTTCTATAATTTTTTTAGGACAAAATTTATCCCTCCATATTTAAATTTATTGATAAAAAAGAGGGCAAATAGGGTAATAGGTTATTGATATTAAATGGCTTTAAAAGAGGTAATTTTAAGATATTCAATTCTCTCTCATTAAATCCAACATTTAAGGTATTAACTTGCATTCACCTTCATTGAGTCATATATTTAGGGCATTTTTATTTCTACTCATCATTAAATTCTATTAATTTAATCCATATATAATAAATTAATAATTTCAATAATACAAAAGTTTATACTTTTAAAATATATCTTGAAAAAAGTGTTTTCATCTAGGTGGTGGTAAGAAATTAAATCATTTTGGGTCAAATGGGATAATCCATGTTTTCACAATTAAATAATAAAATTAAAAAATAGATAAAACATAAAAAATATAGAAATTTAAAAAAAAATGAAAACATTTTTAACATCATATATCTAGCATATTAAACAAGAATAAGTATGATAAATAAGAAATTATTTTATTAATGATGAAAATAGAATGTAAAATTTAAAACAAATTGGAAATAAAACTATTTTCCTATTTTCATTCATTAAATCTCATATCTAAGGTATATTCTCTCATTAAATCCTATATTTAAGATATACTTTTCACATCATTAGATTCTATTAATTAAATCCATAACATTAACTTTAATAGTATAAAAATAAATATTTTAAAAAAAGAATTTAAAAACAAAACTATTTTCTTCCCTCCCGGTGGTGGGTAAGCAAATTCTAACATATGGGGTCAAATGGGTTAATAAATAATTTCATAATTAAATAATAAAATAAATTAAACATATAATGCAAATAAAAAAAATTGGACATATCTCTAATATTGTATATTCATTATACTAAACAAAAATAAGTATGAAATGTAAGAAGTATTCTTATTAATGTTGAAAATGGAATGCTAAATTTAAAATCAACCTAGAAATGAAGTGATGCCATAGCCAAATAATAAAATTTTTAAAAATAAAAAACAAAAAGAATCACAAAAATAAAAAAAATAGAGAAACATTTGGGAACATATCTAATGTTATATATTTATAAGAAATAAAATATTGGGTACATATCTAATATTATACATTATATTGAACAAAAATAAGTATTATACATAAGAAATAATCGTATCAATGATGGAAATGTAATACAAAATTTAATGTCAACATAGAAATCAAACAATTTTTCTTTTTGGGCGGTGGGTTAGTGCTTTAGGTCAAATGAATTAATTGATGATAGGTATATCTAAATAGTAAGTCTTTAAAAAAAAATTTCAAGTAATCAATATAATATATAAAAAATTATATATTAATTATGTCAAACAAAAATTAATTTTGATAAGTAAACATTATGTATATAATGTAGATGAAATATATACTATAAAACTAATCCGAAAGCAAAGCTATTTTCTTATTTAGATGGTAGGTCAATGGTCCATCTTTTCAAAGAAACTCATGATGTCATAATTGAATAATAAAAATTAAAAAAAAAGATAGAACACAAAAAAAAATGAAAAAGTGCAGAGTTTTGTCAAAAACATTTGGAAGCATTTCTAATATTCTATATTATTCATATTAAATAAACATAATTTTTAAAATAAAATTTATTTTTATTTATGATAAAAATGGAATACAAAAGGTTAATAATAATAATAATAATAATAATAATAATGACGATGTGTTATTATAATTTAAATTTTTCATGTGCAGTGCATGTGCACATTTACAACAAGCATTTAAGTTTAATTTTAATCATATTGTTCCTTTTTTGAATTTCAATTTCTATCTTAACTATGATGTATCTAAAATTCAAGTAATTAATATGAAGAAAAAATTCTCACGTGTAACGCATGTGCTTAATTACTAGTGTGCAACGCATGTGCTTAATTACATCGGATCATATAGGGAGTGGTCCGAATTCGACCAAATAGGATCAGATCAGATCATGATCCAATCCATTTGCACCCTTACTAAACCATTTGTGATATGCTTTCCATTCCCTGCATGCCTTGTCTGGCATGGTACCGTTTGACAGTTTTCATTCCCATCTTTTTCTTTTTCTTTTTTATCTTTTTGCTCCAAGGGACTACACAACCCAGGGGTAGCCTATCCCCCAAACCCACAATCCCCCCAAACCAGGTGTAGGTGGAATTCAATTCCAGATCTCCGCTACCACCAGCAATAAACCTTCCCATCCAATCGGCTAGCACCTTGCCATTCCTATATTGTGTTGCGTAGTGGGCTTTCCCACTTCCACACTCCTACACAACATGTTGCAATTAGTAAATTGGCTTTGATGAATGAAACCATCCTAAGTTAGAAATCGATGGATTCCCTCTATGTATTTGTTACCATGTATGCATGAGTCATATTAAAGGTATAACCCTAAGCGCATTGTTGTTATTGGCTCAACCCATATACAATTAGCTGAATTTCATCCAAGCTGTCTACTTTGGATATTGAGGAGTAACAAACACATTTAGGGGGTGTTCAACAATCATAACATGGTTAGTTTTGCTTTTGGAAACAAAAAACAATTGTTATGTTAGAAAAGTTGTATTGTTTTTGTTAATGTTCTAGTTATTTTTGTTTTCAAAAACAAAATCAAGCATGTTGTGGAATACCTAGGGGCAGAGCCAAGTATATTAGTGGGGAGCGGGGGAGTTTCTTGGCCTGCCAAAATTTTTGTTAGATAATATTTATATATAGTTACTAAGTAGAGTTAACGTAAAAAATGTAAGAAAATGGTCCTTGGCCCACCCAAAACTTGAACTAAAATTTTAAAGGATCATTCTCTAATGCTCCTCCAACTCTCAAAATTAAATACTTTGTTTATTTTTCCTTTAAAAAAATCTATAATAGACCCAAACCTTCTTACCCCATTTCCCTACACAGCCTACCTCATCTACTCTCACCTCATTTTCTTGTTTAACTTAGCCCCTCCAAGAGAAATTCATGGCTCTGCCACCGGGAACACCCCTTTAAAACTCCATGAAGTGGATGAAATTGATTGTTTCTGCATTTAAGATCAATGTGGATGCATAATGTTATATATATAGCCATGTTGGACACCTATTAATGAGGCTTGGGCCTATACCATAGATATGGTTGTGCTAATGCCTGTTTGGAAGGTGATGCGCATTTCATTGTTTTTTGGCTACCGAAGGAACACATTTCCATTCCCTACTACATTCTATCCATCATTGATGACTACAAGTCTTTGGCACTCAAGTACCATTGTACCAATAGAGTCTGTGTTCTATGCACCCATAGGTGCACTAGACGAGTGACCATCGAATGAGAGGCGAACACGTCATCTCATTCGTCTTAAGTTCTTAACTGCAAATTAATGGAAACTTTCTCCGCTACCAGTCATTCGGTTGGTTGAACCGGCCATTTTTTACTCTCCTTCCCATTTTTGACTCTCCTCCACCAAACCCAAGCATCCATCAGCGGCTCACTGCACATTGGTGTCATGAACGCATAAGCCACCGGCAGCGAAAAAAATCCACCATCCCCCCGCTCTTCCTCCCCTCCATTATCCCATCCGATAGGAGACGTTGCCCCAGAGATTCAGTCCCATTTCCTACCCCAGAGATTCGGTCCCGGCAATCTACTGGACAAGGATGTGCCATCACTTCTAGAGCCCCATCACAACGACGACGACAACCATGACAATAGTGTCATTAAGATTAACGGTGAGGCCAATCGATGCTATAGCAACGACAGAGTTGTATTGGATTATAACAAGAAACTGAAGTATGCAGCACTTGAAGCAGCGAACAAATCCCGCGTGTCGTACACTAGATGCCCATCTGGGGTGGCTCTAATGGACACCGAATGGAAGGTCTACAAAGGGTCGTATGTGGAATCAACGGCGTATAATCCAAGCATGGGGCCAGTTTAGGCGGCACTGGTGGCGTATGTGGCGGTTGGCGTTGGTGGCGGGTACAAGAAAATTGTAGTAGGGGCATTGGTGGAGAAGAAAGGAGCAATGGTGGGACAGAAAGGCACGGCACGACTGTTGCTGCAATCAGTATCTTCATGATGTGATTTTGTAGTATTCCACTGCAATTCAACTCCCTCCCTCAAAATATAAAAAGCCTTGTTAATCTGTTATTGATCGATCTGAAGATGTTGTTAGCGTTATTGATTTGGAGGGGTGAAATCATTTTAGATCAATTATCTTCAAACACTTCTTCAATTCGTTGTACCAAAGAAACTTATCTCTCCACTTAAGCAACTCTCCTCGATCTGATTGCTTAGGCTCTTTCCGAACTTTATCTCTCTCTCTCTCTCTCTCCAACTTCTCCTTCTGCGTTATTTCCGATAAATACAGAGAATGTGCTGAATTGGAACAACTCCTGGCAAAAACCTGACAGAGTCTTTTAGAAGAATGGACGAGTATCGGATGGGATAATGGAGGGGAGGGAGAGCAAGGAGGGGGTGGATTTTTTTCCTATTGCTGATGGCAGCGTTCACGATGCCGGTGTGTAGTGAGTCACTGATGGACGCTTGGGTTCGATGGAGGAGAGTAAAAAATGGCCGGTTCAACCAACCGAGCGACTGGTAATAGAGAAAGTTTCTGTTAATTCGAAGTTAAGACGGATGAGATGGCATGTTTGCCTCTCATTCGAGGGTGCACTTAGTGCACCCATGGGTGCACAAAACATGGTCTCGTACCAACAAGGCACCTCCTCATTTGTGTTAATGATGTAATAATGTTGCTCACACTCTTGCTCATCTCCATTACCTCTCCCTTGTTGACATTGTTGACATTGTTGACATGGCTAGCTAAGGAGGCATTTGGTAAGTCTTTTTGTGTGGTGTTTCAGGCTTTTTAAAGTTTGGAAGACTAAAATTTGGTCTTTCTCTATCTGGCAATAAAAGGTAGGAAGCTAGAAAGACCTATGCTCCAAAAGGTTCATGCAAGCCCAAAATGACCAAAAATCTAGAAATTTCAAATGAAACTTTATGTCTTTTTGCACCTAAAATCTTTCATTTAATAGCTCTATAGATCATAGTAGACTAGGATACTTACCAAACAGTCTAGATCATTAAAGACAAGACCCCATAGGCTCATTACATCTTTTGGCCATCTACGTTTTTGAAAGATCTTCCTAAAAAGACTTGCCAAATGGCACCTAAATCTGGTGGATTATGGTTGCTTAGGGAAATCAATGGACTTCCAAATTAGACATCCAATTTGAGTAATTAGATGTTGCATTTTGTTTGGTAATTGGATGGGATGAAGAATTCACTTTTATCCAATCCAATCAAACTAAAAGTCTGTGTAATATAACAATACACATAATCATTACCCAAGCCTTATCCCAACTATATGGGGTTGACTACATGGATCTTGTTTTGTCCTTCCATTTTGTTTAAAGTCAAGACTTGCTCATGAGCCAAGTAGCCCGATGAACAGGTCTGGCCCACCTATTCTATATCAGCCTTGGACATAATTTTAGGCCTATAGGTTTGGGCTTGGGCTCTAAGCACCAACCTCAAATATTTTTCAAGCCAAGTTCTATATTTCTCAAATAAGCTCGAGCTCTAACCCAATAGTTAGGCTAGGCTCAAGATTTAGGCCTAATGGTCAAGTTGAGCTTGGGTTTGGGCTCTAAGCACCAAACTCAAATATTTTTCAAGCCAAGTTTGATATTTCTCAAATAAGATTGGGCTCCAACTCAATAGTCAAGCTTGGCTCAAGATTTAGGCCTTAATGGCGAAGCTGAGCTTGGGCTTGGGCCTAGACCACCCTAATGGCAGGAAATAATCTCAATGCATGCCTGTAGTATGTAGGGATTTGAGAGAACTTGTGATGGAGGAGATCCAAATAGGGTTGTAAACAGTTCGTATTTAGATCGGATCCAGTTGCATCCACATCCGATTATAAAACCTCTAGATATGCATCCACATTCAATTATCATGTCAGATTTTGGATTGAATCTGGATTTAATATGCAACCATTTTATTATGTTTAAAATGATCAAAAAATTAAAAGCATTTTAAAAAACTAATTATTGTTAACTTATATATGTATAATAAATATATATAAATATAAATTATTAAATTTATTTGTTATGAATTTTATGTAATTAATATTTAAATACATATATAACTATACTAAATCTATATATGAATGTAAGTTCTAATATCATGTTCGGTGTAATCGAATTTTGGGTCGAATTTGATACTGGAATTTCAAAATCCATTGGCATCATTAAATTAAACTCGTTCCATTGGTGTTTATATCCAGTTAATTATGTCCTCATATATTTTTAACAGATTTATACTACTTTAAAAAACACTAATAGCCTCGCTAATATTTTTGGAATTTTTTAGGACAAAATTTATCTTCCATATTTAAATTTATTGATAAAAAATGAGGGCAAAAGGGTAATCAATTATTAATATTAAATGAGTTAAAAATATACAATTGTAAGATATTCAATGTATTCAAATTTATTTTCATTAAATCCAACAATTAAGGTATTAATTTGCATTAACCTTCACTGAATCATATATTTAAGGCATTTTTATTTCGGCTCATCATTAAATTATATTAATTAAATCCATACACAATAGATTAATAATTTCAAGAACATAAACTCATACTTTTAAAATCTACCTAAATAAAAATCGTATTTTCATCTAAGCAGTGGTAAGAAATTAAACCATTTTGGGTTAAATGCGCCAATTCATGTTGTCACAATTAAATAATAAAATGAAAAAATAGATAAAATGAAAAAAATATATAAATTAAAAAAAATTGGAAACATTTTTAACATCATATATTCAACATATTAAACAATAATAAGTATGATAAACATAAAATGATTTTATTAACGATGGAAATGGAATGTAAAATTTAAAACCAATTAGAAATAAAACTATTTTCCTATTATCTCTCATTAAATCTCATATTAAGGTATATTCTCTTATTAAATCCACAAAATTATTTTTAATATTATAAAAATAAATATTTTGAAAAATAATTTGAAAGCAAAACTATTTTCTTCCCTCCCAATGGTGGGTAAGCAATTCAACCATTTTGTGCCAAATGAGTTAATAAATAATGTCACAATTAAATAACAAAAAGTTAAAATATATAAAATATATAATACAAAGAATAAAAAGAATTGAATATATCTCTAATATTGCATATTCATTATACTAAATAAAAATATGTATGAAATGTAAAAGTAATTTTATTAATGATGAAAATGGAATGCCAAAGTTAAAATCAACCCATAAATGAAATGATGTCATAGTCAAATAATAAAATTTTAAAAATATAAATATAAATAATAACAAAAATAAAAATAGAAAAAATTTGGGCACATATCTAATGTTATATATTCATAAAAATAAATATTGGGTACATCTCCAATATTATACATTCATTATCAATGATGGAAATGTAATATAAAATTTAGTATCAACCTAGAAATCAAATTATTTTCCTTTTTGGGTTTTGGGTTAGTGGTTTGGGTCAAATGGATTAATCGGTGATATCATAGTTAAATAATAAATTTTTAAAAAATAAAAAGTACAAGTAATTAAAAGAATATATAAAAATTATGTCAAACAAAAATTAAGTATGATAAGTAAAAATTATTTATATAATGTAGATGACATATAATTTAAAAAATAAATCCAAAAGTAAAGTTATTTTCTTATCTAGGTGGTGGATCAATGATCTAACTTTTCAAAGAAACTCATCAAGTCATAATTGAATAATAAATATTTAAAAAAAAAAGATAGAACACAAACAATGAAAAAGTACAAAATTATATCACATTTGGGAGCAATTATAATGTTATATATTCATCATAATAATAAAAATAATTGTTAAAATATATATATATATATTTTATTTATGGCAAAAATAGAATAAAATAATAATAATAATTGTTATTGTAATTTAAAATTTTCACATACAATGCATGTACACATTTACTACAAGGATTTAAGTTTATTTTTAATTTTATTCTTACTTTGTTAATTTTAAATTTTATCTTAATTATGATACATATAAAATCAATTAATTAATATGAAAAAAATTTTCGCATGCAATACATTACCGTAAGATAGCGACTGGTTGGTTGGTAATGCCTCGTGCTGGCTGTAAGGAGGCTTAGAGGCTTAGATAGAATCCCGCCCCGTTGTGTAACCCCACGGAGAAAAAATAATAATAAAAGACTATCTATCGGTACAATTGACAGCAGGTAGAAAGGCGTGGCCGGATCTGCTCCGCACAGCGTCTCACACCGATCTCACAGAATCTTATGGTCGTACATCGGGAGCATCTTTCGTATTTATATTTATTATTTATAGAGAGATGTTCCCTTTATGTGGCTGTGAAATCGGTGTGAAGCGCCCCAATTCACATCTAAACAAATTAATAGAAGAAACACGTGTAAGGCGGTGCATGATAATACGATGTAACGTACTACATTACGCAGCTTCCCCATGCGAGGATCGATGAACGATCTCAAAAATTTCAGAGTTGGCTTGATTTTAGGCTTGTAGGTTACATCTACGGAAAGACAAATGTTGGACTAGCAAAGGCGACCAGACCATCATCCTGTCTCACCCTGTGAAATTGGAGCATTTCGGTTATAATTCGTTGACGCGAAGGAAGCTTCTGTATTGGGCCGCGGGCGTTTCAGCGTATCACCGTATCAAATATAGGCCTTACGTTACATTAGGGTTTACTTTTCTTTATCTTTTTCCTTCCATTTTCGCCCTGATACGACTCGACGGTCGGATTTCCTTCGCCGGAATTGTAATTTCTGTCAGAAACTCCGACCGCGATCGTTGGGCCTTTCTCTAAGCTCACCTGTATATTGGCCCACGTTCAATCGGTTCTTTAAGGTTTGCATGCTAGAGAAATTCAGACAGGACGGTTGATTGATCAAATAACCGATTCCTCCGTTACGGAGTTCTAAGTTTATACTCGGGATGCATTCCTGTGATTTTGTTTCGAACAGGAATCATTGGTTATAGATGAATCATCGGGGTTCTTAGACAATTTGGAGTTTTAATTGCCACGAATAGATTTACTCTGTAAAATTTTCATCAAACCGGCGGTGTCTCGCCTCGCCGTCAGGCTCGATAAATTATTATTTTGTTACTGGAGGTGGACTGAGGGGATTTTGGTTACAAATTCAGCTGCAGTTGGTCATCTTTCCATTCAGTTAGCTGCAGTTTTATTGGAGACTTTTGACTCGATCGTCCTTGCTGTTATTATTTGCAGAGGAGGATAATTTGTTATACAGGGTTTTTGAAGGAACACAAGGATCAGAGGTTGTGTTTCCTTGTGAGCGAGGATGACTAGTCATGGAGGTTCTTCCAGAAAAAGCTCGGCTCTCAGTACCTCATCATCGCAGGGAAAGAAGAAAGCTTTGGAGATTGGAGGCCCCGACCCCAGACGGAAATCTTCTGCTTCATCTCGTTCCAGTTCCATGTATGCTGTCCTTTCTCTCTATCACACCTTGAAAAGTTTCGCTTTTGTATTTTGTATCTGGATGCATTTTAATTATAGATTCGGTTCTAGTTGCGAAACCCTCATTTCTTTGTTATGATTAATGTTAAACTCTATGGATTATTTTCTAATTTTTCAGTCTTAGGTCTGGGCTTCTTAAATTTTCTGTCTCCTAAGGGGCAGATGCTCCTAAAAGAACTACTGGGTTGAGAATCAAATTTGATTTCTTTGTTTGGTTTCTTGTTCACGTTGCTATATGAAAATTGCTGCAGTTCATTTATGGAATTTGCATTTTGTTTTCATTTCTGTCCGTTGTTTATCACACTCACTTAAGGTAATTTACGAGGAAAAGAAGTATAGGTTTGGGGGTTGAGGATTTGGTTGTCACGGAAGAAATGTAAGTCTGAAATCTGAATTTCTAGGCATTCCAAGAAGATGGATATTTTAACATAGGCACCATGAGTACGAGGATTGATTCAACAATCCCAATTTGGCTTCTTTTGTCTAAACCAAACATAAACTCCAAAATCTAATTGAGTTGATATTTCTGATGTTCTTAAATTTCCACTAAACATTATTGGTAATACTGAATACTCTATCATGAAGAGGTTATTCACTCCATTATTTTCTCTGTCAATGAATGCTAAGATAAGTTAGTCTTAAATTCTTGCTGCTGGTGCAGTTTGAATTTATGTTCTGTTACAGATGACAATATAAAGAGAATAATGTGCTATTTGTTTATGTAAACAGAATATTATCCAACATATTTGTCAAAATTCTTACTTATTTATTGTTTATTAATGTGCATATCCACATATTACAATACCATGCAAACTTAAAATAGAGGAATTTCAGTGACATTATTCCTTGTATTTGGGGACAGAATGCTAACTGGTGAGCGTACAGTCAAGCGGTTGCGATTGTCAAGGGCCCTTACAGTACCTGAAAGTACAAATGTCCATGAGGCTTGCCGCCGGATGGCTGCTCGCAGAGTTGATGCTTTGTTGCTAACTGATTCAAATGCTTTACTTTGTGGGATCTTAACAGACAAGGTTCAACTTGATTTGCATCCTTTACTTTGTTTGCTGCAGTATGAATCCTTTTTCTGTTTAAGCTCATGAATGTGTTACTTTTCTCCTTTCTTTTTTTCTTTCTTTTTTGGGTTTCCTTCTTGGTGATTTAAGGACATAGCAACAAGAGTCGTTGCTCGTGAGGTAAATATTGAGGATACACCTGTCTCCAAAGTCATGACAAGGAACCCAGTTTTTGTTCTTTCAGACACACTAGCTGTGGAGGCTCTGCAGAAGATGGTGCAAGGTTTGTACCGGCTGGGAAGCACATATATCATTCATTATCTTTCTTGGACAACTTACAATAATTTCTTGGACTATATAATCATGTTTTCAATGCTTTACCTACAGGAAAATTTCGACATTTGCCTGTTGTGGAGAGTGGAGAGGTAATTGCTTTACTGGATATTGCAAAGTGTCTGTATGATGCTATTGCACGAATGGAAAGGGCTGCTGAGAAAGGAAAGGCCATTGCGGCTGCTGTAGAAGGAGTGGAAAAACAATGGGGAACTTCAATATCTGGTCAGTAGAGAGTGTTACTAAAAATGAAGTTTTCCCTGCATCAATTGTCTTGCATGCAAAACTTCTTCTTCTTCCGTATAAATTTTGTTAGACTTCTTAAGACATTTAGGTTTCATGCCATTTTATATGTGGTTATTTGCATTACAGGTCCCAATACTTTCATTGAAACTCTTCGAGAAAGGATGTTTAGACCCTCTTTATCTACAATCATTTCTGAGAATACAAAGTAGGTAATATCCTCATTTTCAATTAGATTCTTTTAAGCTTCCCTGGGATTTTGTTTCCTGAACAAACACTTAGTTTAATTGACTGAGAGTGCTCATTTCAGGGTAGTAACTGTCTCACCTGGTGAGACAGTCTTAACAGCAGCAAAGAAGATGCTAGAGTACCGGTTAAACTCTGCAATTGTAAGTGTTGGAAACAAACCACAGGGAATTCTAACGTAAGCATCTTCTTAGTCAATGCATCACATTCTGGATTTTTTTGGGTTAAATTGTCAAAAATGGTTAAGAACTTGATGTAACTTTGTTATCCTTAAGACAAACTCTCAATGTTAATGTCTGTTGCCAAACTCCTTTGTCAGTTCAAAGGATATATTGATGCGGGTCATAGCACAAAATCTTTCTCCAGAATCAACTCCTGTAGAGAAGGTATGTATCATACATAAATGGTTTTGTCCAGCTCAAATGAATATTTTTTTTTCTTAGTCTCTTTTTGCATTCATTTCAACATTTCTTTTCTCAAACCTTACACTGTCAACTAAGGAGCATTTTATGTTCCTTTGGGTAAAACAGATTTTACACCTGATTCTTAAACATAGTTTACTGGAATCTGATATTCAGGTCATGACCCCAAATCCTGAATGTGCAACAGTGGATACACCAATTGTTGATGCTCTGCACACAATGCATGATGGGAAGTTTTTACACCTTCCTGTTACGGATCGAGGTATTTATATATTCTGCCAAAAGAGAATTTAGTAACTGGTATCCTGTTACTCTTGTTCTAATTTGATAAGTTTGGATTTTGCAACAGATGGAAGCATTGTTGCTGTTATTGACGTACTTCATATTACAAATGCTGCCATAGCTACAGTAAGTTGAACCAATGTTCAGAATTCATTGTACTCCAATTATGTCTTCCGTCCATTTTATCTTTCTTTTTTAATAATTGATTTAGTATTTGCACTTATAATGATATAGAAGTTGCATGCATCTCATGTTAAAGGTTGTGTAACAAGTCACAAGCCCTATATATTAGGCACTTGTAACTTGCCAGTTTTGTTAAAAGGCACAAAAATATAATATGCTCTGGTAATATTATAATGTGATTTAGTGCTAGAGATATTTATGTTGAAGTGTTGAACTTTTCTAGTATTTAAAGATTCTGTAGATGTTATAGTTTCTGTTTACCAGTGTCCTAATTAGCTACTTCCAGTGTCATTCTGTAACTGCAAATATATTTTCATGTCAGGCCTTTTTGGTGTTTCTTATTTATGAGTCTGATATTGCCACAATTATCTTAGTTACATAGTGAAAGGTGCATAACAAAGACAAACTAGATTGATGTTTTGGAAATCTTCTGGTAGATGGATATCCTCATAACATCTTTGCTTCAATTATCACAGATGTTAAATTCTAATTGCAACACAATGAAGTATGGATTTCATGTATTTAGAACTACTTGTTGGACTTGAAAAATCATTAACTCTTTGAGTGATGTAAAGCTAAAAGTTGAGGAAAGGGATGTCAAATCTGTCCTTTCATCTGGATCTATACAGGCTTTCTAGGGGTTCTCATGATTATATGCTTACAAATACAATGTGAACCTGACTTTATTCCTGAACCTTAAAATGTTCAACAAGCCCAAGGGAAGTCAAACTTGTCCCTTCATCTAAGATCTATACAGGTTTTCCAGGGGCTCTCATGATTAGATGCTCACATATAATAATGTAAACCTGACTTTATTCCTGAGCCTTAAAATGTTCAAGTCCAAGCCCAATAAATTGCTGAATTGGTTCAAGTTCCCACAACATTGAGCCTATCTCAGCAAGCCCAGGACATCTTTTTTTTATCAGCAAAAAGATTAATTATATTAATAGGTGAAAAAAGTCACAGCAGTTTGGGTATCTGTTCACCCAAGAATACAGAATACATTAATGTCCAATAACAAGTTACAATAGGGCCCAAAATAGCTGCTGCCTAAATATCGCTTGCTTAGTGTCAGCCATCCCATTAGCCATCCAGTGTGTCCAAGTAAAAGAAGCACCCAAGTCTGCTTTCACTTTCAGGCTTTCCATCAGCAAGCCTGGGGTACCAGTTGCCAATTTGTGCAGACCCCATGTGATATGTAAAAGATTCACTTCCAATCATCTTCTCAAATCTCATAGTCAATTCTTTTAAAGATTTGATTGGATACTCAAGATTTGTTGAATATATGAAGATTTAGAATATTCATTTTCTAACAAATATTTCTTCTTTTTAGTTTCATTGTTTAGATAATAAATATATTGTAATGTAGATCTCAGAAGATATATTTTAAATCCTCCATATAAACCAATATGCTCATGTCTTTGGTGTACATGGGCATATTGTAATTACTCATACTCTTTTTCAATGAAGTACATTACACCTTACCTTCTTAAAATTATATAAAACCTATTAACAGAAATAAAAGGAAGAGATAGAGAGGAGAAGAGAGAGTAGAGAGAAGAGAAGAGGAAGAAGAAAGATCAGGAGACAAAAGGTTGGGCTGGTGGCACCCACTTCTTTATTTATAATAGAGAAACAAAATAAAAAAGATGAAATTACATCTATACCCCTGTCCGACATTCTAATGAGAAATAACATAAAACTAACATGGGACAGCTTTCTAACAGTTCACTAATGGCACTATGACAACAAAACCAATGTAGACACCCTTAGCATTGATTGAATGAATATCCTAATACTGGATCTTGCAGAAATTGTTTTCTTTGGTTCAATACATACCCGGTATTTCTACATCATTGGAATATAGTTGAGTATGGTGTTTCAGTTTCTTTATTTTGCTTCCCCTTCAAATAAACTAATTGTGTTATGCAAGGGTAGAGTATCTCTGCATGACTATTCCATTTATATGTTCCATTTCCTTTTCCAAAGAAATATAGAATATGGACATTTTCTGGTGGTTGACATGTTGTTAATTTTAACTCCTCAGGTGTTTGGTAGATTTTACAGATTTTGGGAAGACAGAAGTCCAGAAATTAGCATTTTTCTTTCCAGATTTTTGCTTTTCTATTATTTTACTAGTAAATATGCATGGGTGTTGTACATGGCAATTTCAAATGATTTCAGTGTTTTTATCAAAACCAATGTAACAAAGATAAGTAATCAAAGCATGGCGCATTAGTGGATTTATTATCTTTCAACCTAAAAACCCAGCTTCAAACCAACTGATGGTGGCCCAGTTGATAGGTTCTCTGGCTATTTGTAGTGGAGACCTGGGATCAAATCCCGCTGCCACCAAGGTTGGGGGGTTATGGGTTTGGAGGATGGGCTACCCTATTGTGTAGCCCCATGAAGCCAATAAAATAAAATAAAAGATAAGATAGAAGAAGAGAATGCTTTATTGAGAGAATACCCTAAAAGGCAGATAAGTATTAAAGAAAAGGCCAACCCACCCAAACACATCTCTGGCAAGAGTCTATATAAAGAAAATTAGCTTGTATACATATTACTTATAAAATCCAAGACATTACACAAATCCCTCTGAACAGATCTTCTATTCACACCTTCAGAATCTGGAAGGACAAAGCCAAATCATGGATGAGGGATGAAGTTCGCAGATAGATGCATAGGAAAAGGATTCATGCTCCAAAATCTCCAACATACTGCAAAAGGATTCATGCTCCAAAACATTTTTGCATTAGAATCATCTGAAAAACTTTTAACTGGAAAAATACATTTGCATTGTGTAGTAGCAAATGATTTAGTGTTTTTTTCACTAAATTTTGGAGTAGCAGGTCTATGCTGAAAAGTTATATTTATTAGATGTTTTTTTTCTTCTTCTGTAATATTCTTTCATGGGAAATATTTTTTTTTTCTTGCATAAACTAAGGTGGGAAGTAATGGTGGAATTGGAAATGAGGCTACGAGCACCATGATGCAAAAGTTTTGGGATTCTGCAATGGCATTGGGATCAGTGGAAGATGAAGAAGAGACACGAAGGTTAGACTCTTATGTCATTGCAGTGAAGCATTTCTGGTTTAGGACTCAAATTGTTTTTAACACATGGTGATTTTTCAGTGAGGGATCCATAAAACTGCCTTCCGAGGGAACAGACTTAGGGAAGTCTACTTATCTTTCATATGCCCCCCCTAACACGTTCTCATTCAAGATTGAAGATAAAAAGGGTCGGATGCACAGATTCAACTGCGGTATGATGCCTCTTCTCATCTAGCAGCAGAAAGTTATTTGTCTAATGAGGAAATCTAATGTACCAATTTGACGAGGGGTCAATAAACTTTGTTCTTTATAGCAAAGAGAAAAATCATTAAAGAAAAAGAGAAAAGATAGATCAATAAAAAGTAGAAAGTATTGCTTATCAAAAATAAAAAATAGAAAATATAAGATACAATCTCAGTTGATAAGATATTACCAAGGCAAAAAGAAAACCACAGAATCACCCCCAGCCCCTGCTACCACCTTCAACATGGTTGACCACTTCACCAGACAAAAGACCGAAAGAAAATACATATAAAAGCCTATATCCCCTCTACAGATCAACTAACTTACCCCAATGCACATAGCCCCTACCTTTCACCCTCTGGTCAACACCCTTAAAATTATGTCCTCATCCCCTCAAGCCCTACTTAGAGAGCTATAATCTGCTTAGTTGCTGGAAAACTGGGTATGTAGTTTGTAAAATTTTTGTTCTCTTCTAACTTCATGAACACCATTCTGGCAAACCCAACTCCTTATCCACCTCAATTTCTTTCTTTGACAATCCTATCAATACCCACCTGCTTATCAATTTTATGCACTTTGTCCAACAATTCCTCATCTTCATTAGGCTCTTCCCCTAGTTCCTCCATCACTTCACCTTCCAAATCCACTGCACCAGTTCTATCCAAATCAACCATATTATCTTCCATTAGTGTTATTCTTTTTTTTTTTTTTTGATAATTGAAAAGCCATTAGTGTTATTCTATACTTTGACTTTTGAGAAATGTCTTCCATAGACAACTCTTGAGATTTAATTTCAGAATCTATAATATCACAAGACATATATCCAAAGCCTTAATTTGACTGTCATTGTTAGTAGCTCCAATCACTAAAGCATCCTTTGAATTGCTTTTCATAACCAGACATCCTTCACACTCTGTGAAATTTGATGGCCAATAAACAAGAATTTAGCGTGGTCTTTAGACGACCTTTTAGTTATTTCGACTGGTGATTATCTTTTTGTTACCAGATGGCTGGTGCTATTCACAGTCGGCCAGTATTCTGATGTGGTTTCAGCAAGAAAACCAAAAGAACAATAAAAGAAAAACCAGAAGAAAGAAGAGAGGAGGAGAGAAGAGAATAGAAGAGAAAAGGAGCAGATCTTAATCAGTTTCTGCCGCCCAGGTTTAGTATTTATATGTTTCTATTATAACAAGATCTACAATGACATCTATGCCCCTACCACCCAAAACACTCCTTAATAAACAATAACAACAATAGTAACAACAACTATAGTAGGCCCAGTAAGGTCTAGAAAGACTAATAACAAAGGCCCAAAATACTAATAACAAGTAAATAAAAAAGACAACTAATATGTCAAGGACTTCACAAATCTATTAGACTATTTCTCCACACTCCCCCTCAAGTTGGGAATAGATATTAGTCATTCCCAACTTGCATAAGTCTGTCTCTAACTTGACCCTTGTAACTGCTTTGGTGAAGAGATCAGCAAGCTGTATATGGGAGGCAACATAAGGAAGGGACACTTATTGGGAGGCAACTCTTTCTCTGATAAAGTGTTGATCCACCTCAATATGTTTGTTTCTATCATGTTGTATTGGATTATGAGCAATATTAATAGCAGCCTGATTATCATAATACAACATTAGGGGCTTTTCATATTCAACCTCCAACTCCTCAAGTAATGATCTTAATCATTACACTTCAGCCACCCCATTATCCATAGATTTGTACTCTGCTTCAGCATTGGAGCGGGCGACAACAGTTTGTTTCTTACTCTTCCAAGAAACAAGGTTGCCCCCAACATGGGCATTGATTTGAATCTTGTTTAACTTTTTTTTTTTTAAAATCTCCTATCATCCACACATCCAGCCCAGTCTGCATCAGTGTACACTTCTATCTTCATATGACCATTATTCTTGAAGAATATATCTCTACCTGAACACCTTTTTAAATAGGCAATATCCTTTCAACTGCAAGAAGGTGAGATGTTCTGGGAGACTACATATAATGGTTGACAACACTAACAACATAAGAAATATCTAGGCATGTTAGACAGAGGTAGAAAAGCTTCCAACCAGCCGTTGATATAGCTTTATCTTCAAGTGGTTCACCCCCTTCCGCATTTATCTTATGGTTTGGCTCAATTGGTATGTCTGCTGGTTTAATTCCCAATCACTTCCTACAAGTTGTCAATCTCATAAAGGAATTATTTTCTACTCAGAAACCAATGAGTGCCAGTACCAATTGAAGGTTTAGCCCCTAAACCTTAATCTGATCCAAAGAACTTTAATTCTTCTTGGTTATTGGTGATCTCCAAGATTGCAGATCTTGGGCAGCAAGAATTTCTCCAATAAACCTCCAAGAATCAGGCAAGACAGACTGAAATATCCAGCCCTAATACATCCTCATGTAGCCAGCTAGAAGAACCCTACATAGAAACCCTAGCAAGCCCTAAACCTTGCTTTGATACCAAGATGGCTGGTGCTGTTCACAGTCGGCCAGTATTCTGATGTGGTTTCAGCAAGAAAACCAAAAGAAAAATAAAAGAAAAACCAGAAGAAATAAGAGAGGAGGAGAGAAGAGAATAGAAGAGAAAGGGAGCAGATCTTAATCAGTTTCTGTCGCCCAGATTTCACATTTATATGTTTCTATTATAACAAGATCTACAATGGCATCTATGCCCCTACCACCCAAAATAACAAGAATAGTAACAGCAACTATAGTAGGCCCAGTAAGGCTCAGAAAGACTAATAACAAAGGCCCAAAATACTAATAACAAGTAAATAAAAAAGACAACTAATATGGCAGGGACTTCACCAATCTACTAGACTATTTCTCCACATTACCCTTTCTTTTGAAAAAGGTAAGGTATAATTGTATTAAGTATCAAAAGATGTGTACAAAAAAGGTCCTTTGTACAAAGAGTTTCTGTACAAATGAACAAATCTTAAGGACCCCCAAAAGCATCCACTTCCAAAAAAGAAGATGAAGTGAATTCTCGTTCAAAAACAGTAGACATCCAGCTTCTAATCATTTCTATAGCAGAATTGATTACTGCCTTCTCCAGACTTGCTCCCTGTTCAAACACTCTTAAGTTTCTTTCAAATCAATAGCCCACAAAACTGCTTCTGGAACAGGTGCCCAGCAGCAATTCCCTTTTTCTGTCGTTTCCTGGAACATGCCAACCAATTATGCCTTATCTGAGGCGTGGCAGAACCAAAAAAGCAGCAAAAAGAAGTGCCATATTCTGGTTGGGAAGGTACAGTAGAGGAAAAGATGAGCAATTGCTTCATTCTCGTTATTGACAGGGGGCAGAGAGATCAGGTAGATTCATCCCCTTGCTGGCTAATGTATCATTCGTTAAACATCTATCCCAGGCCACCAACCAAAGAAGAACTTGACTTTTGAAGGAGATACTATACTCCATATCACCTTGTAAGGAAAAGAATTCTCCAAATCATCAATATCCCTTATATAAAGACCTCAGTATGAAGAGACCAGATTTTGTCCATCTCCACTTTCTAGGATCTTGAGATTGTGGGTTTACTTGCTGATTTTAAATCAATGCAAGGAGCTATCTTACTTCTTGCATCTCTCAGTCATTGAAATTTCTTCTAAAAGAGGGATTCCAGGTAAGAGTCTTCTACTAAAATATCACTACTGCTAGCCACTCTTAAACAGGTTTGGGAACAAATCCTTCAACACCCTATCATTGCACCAAGGATCGTTCCAAAACTTAATTCAACTGCCATTCCCTACTTGGTATTTTATACCTTTGATAAAACAAGGGTAAACCTTATTTGTTTCCCTCCAAACACTGCAACCTATGGTTCAATTCAAAGATTTAATTTCCAATAGGCTGTGTTTGGTTTGAAAGAAAAGGTAGGGAAACCTGTATATGGTTTAATAGACCATATATTGTCTATACCAGGCCATAACTGACAAACAACATCAAAACAATTTGACTTTTGACTGCATTAATACATACTTAAATAACCTTTCTGACAGTACCAAGTCAAAGGAGATCTAGTCAATGTTTAATATTGAAAAATGGATCCAGGCTTAAACCTGTTGGCCCAGTTTGAATCAGAGTAGCAATAGCAAACAGCTTGTTCCAAGAAGTTAGTAGATTGAAACCGTTGGATAGCTGTGGTGCTTGGTTTTGGGCCTGAGAGATCTCTCAGATGAACCCACTTACTAAAAGCTCAGGTTTCCTCATTATCTAAATTCTACAGACTTTTGATTGTATTCTATAATTGTGGAAATAACTTTTGCTATTGCTGCTGACTTCAGAAACACAGAGTTTGACAGATGTTATAGCTTGCATCCTTCAGAGGGTGGGAGATGACATCGACCGGAACCATGTCCCTCAAATTCTGGTATGTTGAAACTTCTTAGTAACCTATTTGTTTATTTACTTTGGGGGAAGAGGCTTGCATTATATTATCTTGGCTGTGTTTTGTAGTATGAAGATGAAGACCACGACAAAGTCATGCTTGCATCCGATAGTGATCTTGGAGCAGCTGTGGATCATGCAAGGCAAACTGGTATGAAGGTATGATTCTTCATTATTCTCTTATTTCAAGGCAGGATATTAAAGAATTCATCTTGTACGTTGACTACTAATAGCGTACCAACTGAGATGAAAACATGCACAAAGGTTCAGTTTGCTTGGAACGTGATATTTGTTTTATATAGAACTGTATATTTTTATGGGTTCAACTATGATACTGGAAAAACTTACAGCCAACCAACCAGTATCATAAAAAAGATGGCCAATCGGGGGATATTCATCAGAGTTCACGGCAGTGCTTTGATTGTTCAAAGCTCTTTTGGTACCATGTCTTTCCCGGATCATAGATTTTTCCATATTTTCACTAGTTATTTTTACTAGGCACTGGTTCAGAGCCTCAGGGGTAAGTAACCAGTAACTAGAATGATGAAGACAGGTCTCATTCTAGGGTCTGGGGTTTGACTCCTTCAAATTTACCAAGTGGTGCTCTGTAATATGAAGGATATCAAAGTGGCAACAAGGTTCAAAAATTTTGAGGGGTATATTGGGATTCTGAACCTCACTCGTTATGTTTTTTTTCGTTTCAAAATTTCGGGGGGGGTTGGTTGGGAAATAAGGCTATTTAACATATAAAGTAAACGTCCTTCAAAAATTCCTATAAGCATATTGGTGACCCACTTATATGATATTACGCCACTATCATCCGATATATAACAAAATTTTGAACCCTGGTGGCAGGATCTTTTTCTTTTCTCTTTTCACACTGTAATCTAAGAAGCTCTGAAACATCCTTTCTAGAATTTATCGACATACCCTGGCATCCCAGACCTTCCACAGATGAAATCTGGTGCAGAACAAAATTGTTGAAGTTATAAGCACAGATGAAAGTAGTGAACTTATCATAGTGATAATTGTTCAAGAGTCAAGACTCCCTTTTTTATAAAAAATAAAATCCTTGTTGAATTGAACAATCTCTAACATTGGTTGAAATCTGTAACAGGGTCTAAGGCTGTATTTAGATTATTCAGGCACGGATGATCATAGGAGGGCTGGGTCTGGAAGTTTGAGTTATGCACACAAGGATGCATGGGCTGCTGCATACAGTACAGTTGCAGCAGGTGCTGCACTTGTAGCAGGACTCGGTGTAATGGCATACTTGAAGAGATCCTGATTAGAGTGTCATACAGAGGAAGAAACATCTTTTGGGCCCACAGATTACCAATCTCTTCGACTCCCTAGGGGGGGGGGGGGAGGAATGGGGAGATTACAATACTACAAGACATGAGGCAAATGCGTTTCTCCAACGCTAAATGTGTATTGATTTGCGGGAATGAATAATGATATTCAGAAGGTTGAACTTGCATTTAAGGGGAAAAACTTTCCAACTTGCTATTACCATTCAAGTAATTCATGTTTTTTATTCTTAATAAAAGAAACAATGGACGATTCTGGTTTAATCAATAAATTGGGTCAAATCAATCCATTTATATATTGATGATTGGTGATGATGCACCTCCGAGAATTGCAACTTGACCTGGTCAATCCCATGGCCTTAGCAGCCAGTTCACGTCACAGCAACAAGCCAACAACTCCCATACCCGTATGTTGTTATTACGGGGAGGTGTTCCCAATACACGGCTGATTTGTGCTATGAGGTCAGTCGTCAGTGTGAGGAGCGCTCTGTGAAGAGCAGATCCGAACTCCTTGGCAGCTGCTAAGTTACTGGTCAATGGCCTTAGCAGCTGTGTTTTTGTTTTGATTACATTCATATGGTGCTCATTCTCTGTGTTAATGTGTTATATCCAAGGTATTAGTATCAACGTTTTTGCGATACTAGGTTGGTTTCTGATTCAATTCGGTTAAGGGTGACTCGATCCATTTATAATTCAATCTGATGTGATCTATTTTTTGCTTTATTTGATCTAAATGTATATGCTTATATATACTTGGAATTTATATTCTCTTTATTGATAAAGTTTGGTTCAATCGTTGTACTTTTACCAAAGAATCATTGGTTCAAGTTTCATGAAATTTATTTTCAGTATATATTCTCATTTGTGATTGATGGTGACGAACAGTAGATGAAGTGTCTGATGAGTTGGACAAGCTGTGCTGGATCCAATGATCTATGCACGCAAATGGTCAAGGGTCCCAAATGGGGTTGTTAATGGATCAGGTCTACCAGGCAGACCCAAACCGACCTAACCAATTATAACAATTCTAGTTTCATGATTTTTTTTGTTCTTAATTTTCTTATTTATCATGTTTTATGTTTGAAATGATAAATTTGATAGATAATAGATAAGATAATATTAGTTAACATAACATGTAAATTTAAATAACTTTTTTATTAATGTTATATTATCAAAATTAAAGTTATTATTTAAATAAACAAATATAATTTTTAACATAATTGGGTCTAGACATGATAGACCCGAGTATTAACCAGGACGGTTCTGGGTTTGTGATTTTGTCCTGATTAATAATTGATTCAGGATTCGTTTAATTAGACCAAACCGATTGACAACCCTAGCTCCGAGGTGGCTTCTTAGGAAAAAGCACTATGGCGCCCAAGTCAATAAGCATATATGGAGGTCGATGAGGCCAAACTATTAGGATGAGCTGGTCATAACTAAGCAGAGGAGTTCGGAAAGCAAGTGAGCTAGAGAGTAAGAGAGCGAGAATGCCAGAGTGTGAAGAAGAAGAATACCTTGATTGGCAATTTGGCATGCCTTTAAATACCTATTGGGGTGTACCTTTGTGCTCTTCACTTGAGGGACACATGGCGTGTCCCAAGGTCGTCCTCGACCCAAGTTCTAGGAGTGTATTCCTCAATCCTTGTGTGAAAGGCAAGATGAGGGGTGTAGTCTGCTTGGTATTCACCACGTGTCCCTAGTTGTCTGAGATTCGTGGCGTGCAACGACATCCATTCCCTCGACGAATGTGGATCCACTACATCATCGACCTCAACATCAATTAGGCTCGAGGCTCATCATAAAGTGTCATTCAAGTTTAATTCTATATTATTATTCATGTGGTGATTTAGTCAGGGTGATTCACGATTCTATCAGTGATATATAATATCATAATCATTTTTAGTTCATATTTTTAATAATATATAAAATTTTGATCATTTTTAATTAATGACACCTTGAATATCTGAATATTTATAATCAAATTTGAACCCCCTTATATCAAATACGATCCATTTACAGTTCTACATCCTTATATTTGTCAACTTAATTTTTAGTAGACAAACTAGCGGGATGCATGGAATTTGTTAAGCGAAAGCTAAATAATAGAAACACATAAGAGTATATAATTGTTTTATATTTTTTAACTTTTTAAATAATTAATAATTATTTATATTTTGGGTTCGACTATGATATGCGAAAGATATGATATCTGAAAATTTTTTTACCAAACAATTGGTATCATAAACGTGGTAGCCAATCAAGTGTTATTTATCAAAATTCATGAGTGGATTTTGATCGATCAAAACTCTTTCAATACCATATATTTCCCGCATCATAGATTTTCCCTTATATTTTATATATTACTTTTAATAATTTTTTTTATAATACAAAAATAGCAATAATTAATTCCAGCTAGGGTTGTTCATCAAACTGATGAAACTGACCAACTCAACCCTAATTGGTCGATTTTCTAGTATTTGTAGTTGGCTTTAGTTCAACAATTCTCCATCTAACCAAGTTGGATTAGCTTCGCTTTGGCCAATTGTAAATTGACTAAAATTGAATGGCCCAATCATATATATATATATATTTAATATATTTTTTTAATACAGGAAAATGGGAAATTTCCCATATTTCTTAGTCTAAAATATTTTATATCATAAATTTAATTTTTAAATTTGTTTTTTAATAATGTCACTATAATTTTGAAAATTTTAATTTAATTTTTTAAATTTAAATCTTTTGAACCAACCTACCAAACCGAAAATCAACCCAAAACGATACAACCTGAGTTAGTCGATTTTCACTAATGGCTAGTTGATTTCGAATGACCAACTCCCCAACCCGACCAGGTTGATTTGGTTGGCCAAACATCCTACAACCAAACCGAACCAACTTGTAAACACTCTTAATTTTAGCTAAATTAATAGTTTAATCTCTAATAAATAACAATAATTTAATCTCTAATGATTATTGAAAATTTATAGTGAAAATGTACAACTATTGAAAATACATTGATAATGAAAATATAATAAATAATTAATAAAAATACAATAAATACTAAAAAATATATTAAATTAATCAATAGCTAGTATAATCTCAAATAATAGTTTAATCTCTAAGAAACATTAATCAATAAATTATAACAAAAATACAATAAGTACAATAGATTAAATTTAAAAAGTTAAATAACAATAGTTTAATCTTCAATAATTATTGAAAAATTCTGTTAAATAACAAAAAAAAGATTTATACATAATTATTGAAAATATATTTATCGCAAAAAAATAAATACTTATTGAAAATACAATAAATATTATTTTAGCGTATATAAATATATAATGAGTATAGATTAAGATTTTAAAATTATTATTAATAAATATTAAGTTTTTGAAGTTATTTTCTATAGTTATTAATTGAAATAAGTGAAATTAGTTATTTAAATTTTAAAATATTAATTATTTATTAAATTTAAGAATTCCTAAAATTATAATTTATACTATTATTACATAATTTCGTTATTATTTTTGTAAAATATTAAGTTATTATTAATTTGAATATTATGTTATAATTATTTTTCTAGTTTTAAGAAAATTTTTAAATTTATTATATAATATTAAATTTTTTAGATATTACATAATATTAAATTTTTTAAAGTTATTACATAATATTAAATTTGTTATATAATTATTTAGATATTTTTAATATTTTTATTGAAGATATTTAGTTATTGAAATGTTTAAATATTATTTTATTTTTTAATTTTATTTCGTTTATTATTTGAATAACATTTAAATTGAATAATCCAGAAAACCATAATTTAAATTGTTAGTACATAATTTTATGATGAATTTTGTAAAAATATGAAATTATTAATAATTTGAATATTATTAAATCTATTGTAATTATTTTGTGTGTTTTTAATAAATATTTTAATGTTATTATATAATTTCATTATAACATTAAATAATTTTTAAACTTTTAGTTCAACTTTCTTTATATAGATATAGATAAAAAGTGGAGGAGAGGATAAATAGGAATTAGAGATAATTTAGGAGAGAAATAGGAATTAGATATAATTTAGGAGAAAGTGGGTGATAGTGGGGGAGGTAGCTTAGGAGAAATTTTAGGAGAGGATATCATTTAGGTTATTGGGAACGTGTGTGTGTGATAGAGAGAGAGAGAGAGAGAGAGATTTTATGTAATTTTTTATGGGAAAGGAAAGCATCTAATTGATTGTTTAAAAAATGAGATACAATAAAAAATAAAAAATGTATATATTATCTTTTACTATATAATGCCAATGCCTTGGCTTGATGTTTACATGTCTATAAAAAGAAACTAGTCCATTTATTTTCTTCTCTCTTTGATGAATTAGAACCCCTACAATAAATGTGGGGATTTTATGGATCAGCTTATAACCCACCCACCAAATACTTGGTAGTTATGGTTAGGGTTGTCAATGGTCTAGGTTTGGTGAACCAATTGTTAAAATTGGTAGTGCCAAAATCGAACCAGACTTGATCGGTTCTATTATTTCAAAACTGATACTAAACCAATGGGTAATTGAGACAAACGAGTCTACTTGATTGGCCCTGATTAAATAAATAAAAAAAAGCCATACTTAACAAAAAACAAAGAATGAACATCTCTCTCATGTCAATGGGTCGATGGTTCGATCGCTCGGGTCATTGGGTCATTGATTGATTCAACAGTTTTTACCCAAAGACCGAATCAACGAGTCAACAGGTTGATGGTTCCATTCCGGTCCCTACCAAGCAGGGCCCTCCACTAGTGTTGACATTAATCAAATAGATGATAAATTTTTCATAAATTTTGGTAAATAATAAAAATCAATATTTATAATCTTTTTAAAATTCAATGTTACACAAAGCGAGGCCTCATGCACTATTTCTTTTTCTTCTTTTCATTTATTTATTTATTTATTTTTGATGATTAGAGATATAGCTATTATTTCTTTGTGATCAATAATATATTGCTTTCTTGTAAATATGAATCTGTATGCATTCTGAGAGTAGCTATGACCCTCCCGGTATGTAATTACTCTATGTCATCATTGAATTGCTTTTTATCTATAGAGTATTTACTGTGTTTGGTTGCAGTGCAAATTCATTTGCACTGATGCAAAACTATGATAGTTCAAAAGATTTAGTTGCAAATTTTGATTTATTTTTGTTTCAAATTTTATCTTATTTGATTGCATTAAAAATGAAATAAAACAAGACTTAAAACAGAATAAAATAAAATTCAAAATAAAATTAAACCAAAAATTACATTTTTTATTTGCACTCTCATATATTTATGCTGGCTGGTACAAATAAAATTGCACTGCAACCAAACACACCATTAGGGAAGTTCTGAATCAAGCAAGAAAGATGTAGGAATAACGATGACATTACTTGATTGTGAGATGAAACTAGTGAGAGAGAAAAAAATAATACATAATTGTTAAAAATTAATAAATGCCTATATATAAATGGATAATTTTGTCTGATTTGTTTTTTATCACTGATCTGGTTATTATTTTTTTAAACAGTACCTTTTTGTCAATTGAATAAACTTTGTTATGTTTTGCAAGAAGTCCTTTTCTTGACTTTTTTATTAATTATCTATTGCCATACGAGAAATTAAAATATATCCTTTAATATCACTCTATATAGGTCAAAACTTATTTAATTATAAAACAAGTTTGGCATTCTCATTTTGTCTTTATAACAATTGTAGCCGTACATTGGGAACCTCTCCATAAATCTCACCATTCCTAGGTTTGGGAGGGTTATTGTGATAGCACACAAAAAAATAAAAAAATAAAAACCAAAATTATAACTTTGCCACTTTTCAATATATTTGTCGTTATTCCATCAAAGTCTTAGAGAAAATTCCCGATTACTTCCTCCTGTGCTAGTGCCACTTTTCTACCTAAACTTTAAAACTTTAAAAGGATTATAACATATAAGGACAACTTTAGGGCCTTAATATCAATAAAGGTAATACTTTTAAAAATAAATTTAAAAATATGTTAACTTTTTAAAAATAATATCAATTAAGGGCAAAAACATTGTTCATCTTATTCCTCTTGCAATCCATTCATCAGCACCATCGCCTTCGGTAATGTTTCTGTCCACCTCTGGCAACGTTGTTGGAGGTGGGCGGAGGAAAAGGCGGCAACGACGGTGCTAGTGGTCATTCCTCTGCTCAATGCCACCATCTCCGCCCACCAGTGCCGCTGCCACCTTTGCCTCCGCCCACCTTTGACAACGTTGCTAGAGGTGAAGGTGGAGGTGGCGGCATTGGGCAGAAGAATGACCACCAGCGCCACCTCCGACAACGTTACTGGAGGCGGAGGCGTTACCGAAGGTGGCGGCAGGGCGCGCTGATGAATGGATTGCAAGAGGAAGAAGATGAACAGTATTTTTACCCTTAATTGATATTATTTTTAAAAAGTTAACATATTTTTGAAATATTTTTTAAAACATTACTTTTATTGATATTAGGGCCCAAAAATTGCACTTAATGGCCTTATCTACTATAATCCCAACTTTAAAAGCAACAATTTAGTACACAAACTTTTAAAACATGTCAATCTAATACTTGTCGCTAACCAGCCTATTAACTAGCCATTAAGTGACATTTGAAAAGATACAAATATTCTTCGAGTGTCCTCTAATTTTTTTATCAATTATCTAAATGTTGATAAAAAATGAATAGTATCAAATCATTGTCTCTTCTATTCAAGAAAGTTGGGGTCATTAGACTAAACTACCTACTAAAACGTGACCTTAACTTTCTTGAATAGGATAGGTAAGGATTTTAGATTGATCATTTTTTATCAATATTTGAATGATTGATAAAAATAATTAAATAACACTTAAAAAGTATTTATATATTTTCAAATGCCACTTAATAGCTGGTTAATAACAAGAATGGCTCAGTTTCAAAGTTTGGATAAAAATAACATTAGACCAAAAGTAAAAGGTACTGATAAGGATTTTTCTCTAAATCTTATTATAAAGAGTTCTCTGTCTCAATGAAACTAGTGAAACGATAAAAAACAAATTAATAATTACTTTTGGTTCAATCTTAATTTGTTTTGAAACGATAAAAAACAAATTATGAAGAGTTCTCTACCCGTGGAAGTGCAATGTATTTATTAGAAAATACCAACAAAATACAAGCATATTTTGACTTATCAGCTGGACCTAAAATTGACGTCATTTTTTGAGAAATCTTGAAAATAAATTTCAATTTATATATAAATATAGATATTTAAAATAAAGGGCAGAATGAGAATTTCAAGGGCGGCGCAATTTTCTTCCAACACTCCTCAACTCTATAACTATAACTATAAGTCAAATCGATCTCGTACCGTACGTCGTTTCTCTCCAGCTAAACAACCTTTTCTTCTCTTCGATTTCTATATTTTTCTGCATCTTTTCATGTTTTCCGACAAATTTCACTGATCCTTCGATTCCTTCGTTCCAGTGTTCGTGTTCAACTCATTTCGTCCATCTCTGCAAATTCGATCAGTCTCCTCCTCCGCTTCCATCTTCCGCAAACAAACTTTTCAGCTTTTACTGGTGCTGTTTTCCGAACCTGGAACACCTGATTTCAGGTGTTGGTGGTCTATCGCCGGTGAGTGAAGAAAGGAGTTACTATGCAAATCGTTGAGCCGTGATTTCTATCTATTGAACACGATGCAGTCGGGTAACTTTCCAGTTTCTTTCTTTCTATTTGCATTTTGCTTTTTCTGTTTTAGTTTAAGTTTGTTCTGCGTTTGTGTGCTTCTCTGAGGTCCAAATTTGTTCAAGTTGATACTTTTTGTCCATTCTATTTTATTATGTCTTCTAGGAGCAGTTAGGAAATGTCTTCATCTTTGGGCTGTTGTAAGGCTGAAGATCTTCATATCTTTGCTATGGTTAAGATAATTCGTCTTGATTTTTTTAGTTCCATGAGAATGCAAAGGATTAGGTACTGATTTTCTGGAACTTGTAGCCGGTTGAATTGTTAAATGTTACTTTCAGCAGACAAAGGGTGTGAATCGGTTGAAAACGATTCTTTTTGAATATTCTTGTTTTTTTCTCTTCTAACAATCTCATTGGATTTCATTTTATTATCAACTAATGCATGTCACAAGAGACAAATGATTTCTCATACACTGCTGATATAGAAAACCCCAACTAATGCATATTATTTTTATTAATGATATCTCTCATTACCATCTTTTCAAAAAAGTACGCTTTGCTGTTTCTACAATTCTAGCCACCCCCAAGAAAAAAAAGAAAGGTGAAACAGCTTGGACCATGCTTACTGTTATTATTATTATTATTATTATTATTAGTAGTAGTAGTAGTACTACTATTATTATTATTATTATTATTATTATAAAAGTTGAGCTTGTGATTCTGATCATAACCCTCCCAAACTTTAACTAATTCCAACTGTTGTGAAATCTTTATTAGATGAGTTATTTTGACTTTCTTTGTTCTTTTATCTCAGGATATGACATCCACAAGCTGTTTCAAGAAGCCCAAAATCGTTGGCTGAAGCCTGCAGAAGTGCTTTTCATTTTACAGAATCATGAAAATCAGAAGCTCACTGAAGAGCCCCCTCAAAGGCCATCAAGTAACCTTTCTAGTCTCCATGATTTAATGCAAAATGTTTTTGTTTGTTATTTCTTGTTCACTTTTTTCTATTACTTGTAAGAAGTCATACTATAACAACCCTTATGGTCACTTGTGCAAAAAAATGCCAATGGTTGGGTATGTATCTAGTCCACCCCTCCCAAGACCCCAAATAGTTTGAAGCAATATTACGTTTTCAGAGATCTACTCAATCTCAGACCCCATAGGATGGCAGGTAGCTCAGCTTTGTTTTGAGTCCCCAATATCCATTGGTCAAGAGAAGATGGGTACAATAGTCTATAGCTATTTTTGAACATTCCTCCCATTCTAAGTTGCCAGGGTTACCCATGTTACACCCATTAAAGTTTAACTTGGTGTGATTGTGACTTGTTAGGCACCACTCCAATGAGGTTGTGAAGTGGTACATCCTCCTATTCTAAATATGAATTTGCTACACATTGCCACAAGTAAGGTTCTTTTGTTGGCAAGCCTCACCATGATCCCTTGATTTATGGAAGAAAGGAAGTAGCTTGAGTGGCGGCAAATGTAGTTGAACATTTGATTGGAAGATTGAAGGTATTGGGAGTGTGTCTAGTTGGAAAGTTAGTAGGGGCTGATCCAGAAGTTGGTATGGTGGAGGAGTGAGCAGAAGAACAATGGGGGGGGGGGAGAAAAAGTTTTAGGGGTTCAAAAGTTTAATGGTGGTCTGTTTTTGTTCATTTTTTACAGTAGAGATGCAGCTGACTGTGTTACAGTTCAAAAGTGAACAGGACCAAAATCCAGAAATGCAACTAAGTAGATGGATTTCCAGCAGAAGGGGCTGTTAACGGGTTGCATGGAAGGAGTTTGTCTGGACCGGAGTTTCAGGGATCCCCTTACATGCTTGGTGCTTGCATATTTTCAAGGCAGTGGGAACTGGGAAGTTGAAGTGGGAAGTTTTTGATGTATGATGACAGGAACAGAATATGGGATAGGATAGATTTGGCAAAAATTTTGGTCAAGGTGAATGATTTGAACAGAATAACCATGATGCTAAAATCTTTTTTTTTTTTGGTGGTGAGATATGTGATCTGGGAGTTGTGGTTGAGGGGGAGGACCAGATGTTCATTGAAGATGAAGCTGGGAAGAAAAGTTGAACTGGTCGATGTGAATGATTTGAACAAAAGAACCATGATGATCAAATGTTTTTTATTTTTTTATTTTTTTTTCTTTTTTGTTGTGGTGAGATATATGATCTGGGAGTTGTGGTTGAGGGGGAGGACCAGATGTTCCTTAGAGTGTTGTATACATTGAAGATGGGGCTGGGAAGAAAAGTTGAACTGAAAGTGAAAGGGGTGGAAGATGAAGAAAGGGGAGTGATGGAGGGTGATTTGGCCCGACCTCGTAGCACAGGGACAAGTGTGCGTGACCTGGCTCGACGAACAACTCAACCGTAACTCGGC
>NW_010729081.1:3908319-3919821 GCF_000365185.1 Nelumbo nucifera
AGTGGGCCATCGAGCTCAGTGAGTACGAACTCCAGTATAAACCGCGAACTGCTATCAAGGCCCAAGCCTTGGAAGATTTCGTCGCAGAATGCACCTTTAGCTCCGAAGCCCCCAGGCCGGTGGAACACGAGGCCCCCAGTACGGGAGAGCTCGGAGTTCCTGGGCTGGTTGAACTCGAGCGCCGTGAAGTAGCAACCAGCGCAACATCTCTCCTAGTTAGGCCAAGCCTGAACTGGGATGAAGAACCCTGGATCCTTCACGTAGATGGCTCGTCAAATCGGCAGGGCAGCGGAGCTAGGATCGTTCTATACAGGCCAAGTAGTGTGAAACTGGAGTACGCACTACGCTTTGAGTTCGCGGCATCCAACAACGAAGCAGAGTACGAGGCGCTGCTAGCCAGGCTGGATCTGGCAAAGGAAATGAAAGCCAAGCACATCGTCGTCTGCAGTGACTCCCAACTCGTGGTCAATCAGGTTCTGGGTGAGTATGAAGCTCGCGAGCCAACCATGGTAGCATACTTAGCCAAAGTAAGAGGGGCTTTGCTCAACTTCCGGTCACACTTCATCCAGCAAATCCCGAGATCAGAGAACGCTGAGGTCGATGCCCTATCACGGTTAGCCAGCACAGGAGATAACACCATGAGGACTGTGTATATAGAAAACTTGCCTTGGCCTAGCATTCTCAGGGGGCAGAGGAGGTCGCACCCGTCGTTCAAGCAGAGCCGAGCTGGATTGATCTGCTCACGAGCTTTCTACTACATGGGGCCCTCCCTGCAGATCGTAATGCCGCCAGGAGGGTAGAGCGCTAGGCAGCCAAATACGTCATGATAGACGGACGGCTGTACTGAAGATCCTACACGCTCCCCTACCTGCGCTGCCTGCGACCCTCTGAAGCCGAGCTCGTCCTTCGCGATACTCATGAGGGCCTGTGCGGTGGACACCTGAGGGGTAGAGCCCTCGCTCAGAAAGCACTACGGCAAGGGTATTATTGGCCAACAATGAAGGCAGATGCGACCGAGATCGTTAAAAAATGCGACAAGTGTCAGAAGCACGCCAACATCCACCACCGACCTGCCGTCGACTGAAAGTACCTCAGTAGCCCTTGGCCATTTGCACAATGGGAGATTGACTTACTCGGACCATTCCCACCGGCTACAGGACAAAGGAGGTTCCTAGTGGTGGTACTTGACTATTTCACAAAGTGGGTCGAAGCTGAACCTCTCACAACAATCACAGCTCGGAATGTGCAGAACTTCTTTTGGAAGAACATAGTGTGTCGTTTCGGATTACCTCGGGTACTGATCTCAGACAGTGGTAAGCAGTTCGAAGACATCAAATTCCAAAACTGGTGCCGAGACATGGGAATTCAGCAGAACTTCACCTTAGTGGCGCACCCTCAGGCAAATGGTTAGACGGAAGTCACGAACAAAGCTATTCTCCACGGACTAAAGGCGCGACTAGATCGAGCTAAGGGACTATGGGCAGACGAGTTGCCCAGTGTATTATGGGCCTATCGTACCACAGAAAAAACCGCCACAGGAGAAACCCCCTTTAACCTCACCTACGGCACCGAAGCAGTCATTCCAGCCGAGATCGAAGTTCCCTCGTTGAGAGTAGAAGCGCATGATGACAGGGCGAATGAAGACGAGCTATGCACTAACCTTGACTTGCTTGAAGAAGTACGAGACTTCGTATACATCAGGACCGCAACCTACCAGCAAAGGGTAGCTCGGTACTATAACGCCAGGGTCAAAAAGCGGACTCTCCGCGTTGGTGACCTGGTTCTCCGTAAGGTTATGGTGCCTGAGCCCGGTGTTGGCAAGCTCGGTCCGAACTGGGAAGGACCCTACTGAGTAAGGCGAGTACTCGGGGAAGGAACGTACGAGCTCGAAACCCTGGATGGGGAACAAGTACCTCAGGCATGGAATATTGTCAACCTAAGGCAGTATTACCTATAAATAACTGAGTAGACCACAAGTCACTCTCAGGGCTTAAGGGCCAAAATGTCGAGCTAACAAAGACCTCGGTGCAATAAAACTTCGAGAGTAGACCACAAGTCTCTCAGGACTCAAGGGTCAAAATGCCGAACTAGCAGACTCCGGCATAATAACCTAGCCACCTCTATGACGCGAACAAATTTTAAGGGACCACCACAGTACATGACATATCGAGGGCGCAAGCAGACCAGCAGATTCCGCGACGCTTAGCTCACCTCGGCATACAACCAGAAGACAGTTCGGGCCAAAATGCCTTACTGTGGCTTACTATGACAATATTATCCATAAATCACCGAATTGAGTAGACCACGAGTCGCTCCCTCTAGCCTAAGGGCTAACTTGCCGAGCTAACCGAAGACCTCGGCGCTATGCATGACAACCGTCTCGCCAACATAGGCTTAGTATGCCAAGGACAAAAGGCGTCTCGGGTACGAACTCCCTAACGCTTAGCCTACCTCGGTATACGTTGGTAGGGGTAAACGCCAACCTAAGTAGCCAAGTAGATAGGTCGGGCACACGCCTTACTATGTCCCCCTTGGCGTATGTTGTAAAATCTTATGGTCACCCCTACTAAGTACAGGGAAACAGTTCGGGGTGACAGCGGTAAAGGGACGCCCACCTCAAGAACTAAATTCGCTAGCTCGATAGCTCGGGATAAGACAAACACTTCGGCAAAAGAGAATTACACAAGTACTTAACAAAATATGTACTTTCATTACATAATATGTGCTTCCATTACAAGAACCTCAGTACAAAGGATCAAGAAAAAGAGAAAGTAAAACTGAGCTCGCAGGCCTAGAGTACAAGGAGCACACAACTACTTCGAAGGCTTGTTAACTTCACTCGGAGCCTCTTCGGGGGTGTCAGCCAGGTCGGTAGCACCAGCCTCCTCATCGCCGCCCTCCTCCTCGGAGTTTGGATCATCCATGGCCCGGCGGGCCATGTCGTCTGTGATCCTCTAGGTGGTGATGGCACTTGTGTCGAGGTCGGGGTATGTATGCCTTATCAACCACCTGCTGAGCTTAAACCCCCTACGTTAGACCTGCGACATCACATCGTCAAACCTAGATGATTTGACGTAGTCAATGACGGCCTGGACCTTCGTCTCCACGAGAGTTTGATCGAAGATCTCGGTCTTCTCCTTGATATCAGCCTTGAGATACTCCACCTCGTGCTCCAGGGCCCCCTTGGCTTTCTTAAGTTCCTGCACCTCGAGCCGCGAAGCCTCCTGACCCGCCTTGAGGCTCTCCACCTCGAGCTTTAAGGCCTCCTGGCCTACTCTGAGCCCGTTCACCTCAGCCTTCAGCCTGTCCCTCTCGCGGGCTAGCTCCCCTTTCTCTGACAACAGAACTTCAATGAAGCTCTTCTAAGCTGCAGTGTCACCTTCCAACTGATGGATCTTACACCGAGCTGCCCTCAGATCAGTATGAGCTGCGCGAGATGACTCCTTAGCAGCCAAAGCCCGCCTCAGATGTCTGTCAGACTGAAGGGTCAACGAGTGCACGGCGGTGTTCACCTGACAAAAGGAGGTCGGTCAGTACCAAAGAGAAGAACGAAAGAATGGGAAAATGATGATTCTTAGAGTGTGAACTCACCACCATAGCGTGGGTTGCAGCACGAGCCCCGAGCTGACTAGGGGTGAGGTTGGCCCAGTCTGTAGCCTCTGCAAGGTAGACAACCCTTTTACTTTTTTCAAGGCTACACTGGGGGATCATGATGCTTTCCTCCTCCTCCTGGCTCCCCGAGCTGGACACCGTCGTCTCAGCAGCATGATGAGCCGATTCTTCGGAAGCCTCAGCAGCAGCCTCTGCGGGATTAGGAACTTCGGCAACAACCCCGGTGGGCTCGGCGACCGGCTCTGCCGCCACCTTAGGCTCCTGAGATGGTAAGTCCCCCTCCAAATCTATCACTGGAGGGGCATCAGGGAGCTTGGGTTCCGAGATGGGAGCCTGTGGGAGCTTGGGCCCCGAAGAAGGAACCTGTGGGAGGTCGGGCTCAGGGGTGGGGGTACTTAGGGGCTCTACGCACGCCTTCTTGGCAGTTCACTTCTTCCTCTTCTTCATTTGGCGAAGGAGCCTCTGACCGGTAATCCTTTCTTCCTTCATGGGACCTGCAATAGAGCTCGGTGTTAGTAAGCTTGAAAAAACTTAGCTAATTAAGTGAGACGCTAAGGTAAAAATAGACCTACCCGGGGTCAAACCAGCTTGAATGAGCTTCTCTTCGGCAATGTAATCTTTGTGATCGAAGCCGACCTGAGCCCATGAGTGGAGTGTTTCCCTCGTCTTCCGGTCGAGAATAATGCCGGGGTCTTGAGTAGCCATCCTCCAGCTAGTAAGGAAGGGCCACCCCGTGCTGCTCTGGACTACAAAGTAGTCTCACTTCCAGGCCGGGACCTTGCTTGGGAGTTTATGTAAAAATTTGAAGATCGGGCGAGGGGACAGATAGTAAGTCCGCCTGTGCTCGGGGAACGCCCGAAGCGCTCTTCTTTATTAACAAAATAGAACAAAGGATATCTATATCTAAGGGAAGGTTGTACTCGAAACAAAGGGAGATGGTCCCGACCATGTTTCGAATAGCGTTTGGGTGGAGCTGGTCCAGCGTGACGTTAAAACGTCCCAACACCTCGGGGATAAGGGGTGAAGAGGGAGACGAAGCCCGCCGACGAGTTGCTCCCTAAAGATCACGATCTCATCCGGACTGTGCTCCCAAGAGAAGTTGCCGGTAGGAAGACTATATGAGTATTCCTGAGGTAGGTTGAAATGCTGGATGAGGTGTTGAAGCCTCTCTATCGTCATAGTGGATGGACCAAACTGATCTGGCACCCGACCTCGGCGGGAGGTGGACGTCAGCCTACTCGAGGTCACCCGTGCATCGTGGGAAGGCTGGGCAACAGCGGGTCACCCTGACCCGAGGTACCCACCTCGGGCTCGTCTAAGAGACTATCCCCGCTAGACATTGAATGAAATAAACTGAAAAAGGAGAAAGGGAGGCTTGGGGACTCACCAAGGAAAAACGCAACCGAACTAGAACTGGACGAGTTAGAAGACCCGAGCTCAAGATAGACGAAGGATACTTAGTGGCGAAAGAAAATAACCAGGGTCCCCCGCTATTTATAGCCGCTAGGCTCGGGCACCAACGGTCAAGATCAAAGCAATCTGACGGTTCTTAAGAAAACTTGCTGCGAGGCTCTCGAGGTGAAATCAGTTTAGCGCATTTTTTGGCGTCCGCGAAGTCTAGATCGCGTGATGTCCGCACGTGAGTTGTATGCAGCCCGGGTTTTTTCCTTCCGAGTGAACTGAGCGCTAGATCGGTCTGGCGCTTGGGTTGCCTGATAGGGTGGCATGAGTGCTAAGCCAAATACACCCGACGCACTGTGAACTCCCCGTGCTGGGTCAGCACCCCCAGCCAGCACGGGGAGTGGGGGGCAATTGATGGAGGGTGATTTGGCCCGACCTCATAGCACAGGGACACGTGTGCGTGACCTGGCTCGACAAACAGCTCAGCCTAATAGCTCAACCGTAACTCGGCGGGAAGGACCCGCCGAGTCCAACGTTGGCCACTCGCGAGTTAAGCGACTCGTCGGGGACTAGCGCCCGGCCAGCCTTGACTCCCGCCAAGTATGGGAGATCCCGAACTCCTCTTGAGACCCGAGCTCCTCCTAAGGGGCCCCGAGCTCTCCCTTAGGGAGCACCCCAGTTTTTGGCTAAGTGTCCCGAGGAAGAAACACCTCGGGGCAGCACCGTTGAGACTCCTGTTCGAACTTGCATAAGGCCCGCCTCCAGTGCGGGCACCTCGGCGTACCTCGGTGCAAGGTAAACCTGCCCCCAGTGGTTCGGCGTACAATAGCTCGGCAGGATACAAGGAGATCTGCCTGGCATCCTTGCCTGCCTGACCTCCGTACCTACTGGATCCGGTGGCAAGGCTCGGATCCCTTGCCAGGCGGCGTTTTGCTTGCCGGGCAACATTCTGTTTGCTGTCTTTGAAAAGTATGGCGCGTCTGTCGATTCCGTACCTTGCAATAACAGTTTGTGGCAGCAACCTGCACCTGCCACACCTGCCCTGGCAGTAACGGCTAGGGCAGTGGCAGTTATGCCAGATATGGCCGAGCTCCGATATAAAAGAACCCCAACCCTCACGAAGCAAAGGGATTGAAGCTAGCACTTTCAACACTCTTAACTCTCTGCATCTTCTTTGAGTTTTCCTTAGAGTTCTAACTTGGCCATCGGAGTGTTCCCTCCGGGAGATCTCCCCGGGAACCCTTCACCTTCTTCTTCCTCTCAGGTGCCGTCCATCACAGCTAGGAGCCAACTCTCAGCCAGCTAGGAGTGCCCAGATTGTGTAGCATCAGGGAGTTACAGGCTCTAAAGGGAACATGAACAGTCGGTGCAAAGAGGAAGATGATGAGTTGGCTTCAAAGAGGGGTAGAAATGTAATTTTAGGGAAAGGCGGGAGTTGGGCTGACGAGAATAATGTGGGACATGTGGTAGAAGGTAGTTATTTGAATATTAAAGGTAAGCAAAAGAAGGGTATTTGAATATTCATCAAAAAAGAAGGGTATTTGAATGAAGAAGAAAAATCTGAAGTGGCAAGGCATTCTCATGCGCTGATTGATGACATAGTATGTGGGGCTCACTTTTATAAGAAAAAGACAAAGCAGGATAAAACATTTGAACAGAAAAGGGCATTAAAAGATAAAAGAATTAGGGGTAAAGTACTAAAGTTGGAAAAATGTCTAAATACCAGATGAAGATATTAATAATATCAAATACTGTATAACCTCTTCAGGGGTGTGACAGCAGAGGATTTCAAGGTGAAAGTTTTGAAGAACAAAAGCAAATATATAACAATCATTTTGAAATCAAAGAGCCTAGGAGAAGAGACAAGTCTTGTTTTACCAAAAAGATCAAACAGATCAAAAGATTACCTTTTAATTCATGTAACCAAAGTATTTTCCTGCTTGAAAGCTTTGATAGTGTGTCTGTTGTAATTATTTTAGAATCTTCAATGGGTGCTTCCAAGAGGTTGATCAAGTTGCTGATGATAGGCCATATCTGGAGTGAGATGATGCCATTGGAAGAGGAATAAATTCCAAATGATGTGGTGCTGCTGGTTTGGGATTATTTTAGCAGGGATGGAGGGGGGATTGTATGAGGTTTATTCTGGTTTTGGGGTGATCTGTTTGGAGTGCCAATAGAGGGGTGCTTATGTGTGCTTTCACTGTGGTTTGTTTTTTTTTCTTTCAATAAATTTTATCTTTACTATACAAAAATGCTACAACATCCTAACTAACTGATTTTCCAAATAGGTGGGTCTTTGTTCCTTTTCAACAGGAGGGTCCTTCGGTTTTTTCGTAGAGATGGTCATGTTTGGCGAAAAAAGAAGGATGGCAGAACTGTTGGAGAAGCACATGAAAGGCTTAAGGTTTGTTAAAGAAATTTACATAATACATAGTTATATTTATTTGCATTGTTACTTTGAAAAGCCTTTTTCTTCATGTTGTAGTAAGAAAAACCTCAATAGCCTGATTTGATAGTCAGCAATTATTTGGTGTTGGAGATTGCTCATAATCTTGAAAAATTACTGCTCATAAATGAATGGTTAATATGACTTGATAATCATCAATTGTTTTTGACTAAAGAAATACAAGCTTTTAAGATAAACTTGGACATCAATTATGAAAACATAAGACTTGATAATGTTATTATTAAATTATCTTTGTTGTTTAGTTTTTGTTTGCATTCATTTATGCCTGCACATTTAGTTTGTTTTATTTTTCAATAATTATCCCTTTATATATATCCAACGAGTCCCTAAATCCTATTTTCTCATGCTTATCCAGTATGATACATGTATTTTGATGCATAACCATATTCGTATTAGTTGTGCAGTAATTTTCCCTTGTATATGGAATTCTCAATATATAGTTTTAATACAAAAAATGGCCAATAACTTATCCCAAAAATAATGATAACAGTCTTTACTATACAATGCTGATACTTGCCTTGGCTTCATGCCAAGATGACCATTCTCTCTCTCTTTCATGTGCAAATGCATGTATAATGCAACTAGTACTACTAAAAGCAAGCAAACAATAAAAGAATATAATTTACAGATATCTGTCTGTGAATGTATCTGTTTTTTTTCCCAGCAATTTTCATGTACATTTAAGTGTATTTAATTGTGTTGTTGAAAAATATCTGTACATGAGGATACTTGTAAATGCTGGATGGTAGTGGAATGAAATATAATACCTTACCTTTTCTGAAAGAAATATTGTATTGTATTTTTCTGAAACTGGTTTAGCAAATGCACTTAAGGTTTTGTCTAGGTCCAGAAGATCTCTTTTTATTTGGTATCTTTTGTATTGTGTATGGCTCTTTTTTCTCACATGTTTCTATGTGGCTAGGTTGGAAATGTTGAAGCTTTAAATTGTTATTATGCACATGGAGAGCAGAATCCAAATTTTCAGAGACGAAGCTATTGGATGCTTGATCCGTAAATGTCTCTTGCCTCTATTTGGTTGTGTAGTGTGTGTGTGTGTGTGTGTGCATGTATCTGTCTATCTATCTATCTATACACACACATATCCGTTATTTTGTAACCTTTCTGGTTATAACCTTAGAATCTTCTTTTGTATCATTATCTTATAGGCATTAAGACCATCACTTATTTTGTTGGAAGTATCTTAAAATTAAAGATACATAATCTTGCACTTAAAAATTTAGAAGGTATAGCATATAGCTTGCATGTATATTTTGCTTCTTGAAATCATGAAACTTTAGATAATTCAAATGCGATTTTAGGCATCCTATACACTTAAATTTTTCTTATTCTTTCCAATTTTTTTTCATGGCTTTAGGCAACTTCTGTTGTTGGATTATTGTGGCCAATCTTTGCTCTTATTATTATCACACAGAATTGTGATTCCTGGACTCATGATTGATACGCTTCTATTCATAGGTGTTATTGAATTGAAGAAGCTTATAAACTGATTTCTACAGTGTATAGGAATCTTTTGATAACAGCTGAAGTGGATGAACTGAATGACTTATGGTTGCCTTTCAGTGAATAAGTTATTAAGGAGGTCGTGATCTCCTTAATGGCAAAGCTGGTACTATTGAATGTTTTATTATTTAATTATTTTATCTACTAAAAGACAAAATTGTAAGTCATTAGTTCAGCAACTTTAGCCATTATCAAACAGCTTGTAAGGCCCTTTTTTTTCCAGTTGGTCTCAAAGTGGAACTGGGACTTATGCCAAATGAACTGAAACTGTGATTTTGATAAGATCATGCTACATTTGACACTGTGACACTTGGCTACTTGAAACACAAAATGAACTGAAGAACACATTTTGTATGTTATAATAACGAAAAAGGTTGCCATGGTCCCACTTTTTTTGTATTTTTTGAAGGGAGTTTATCATGTTTATTATTGGGATCCATACTGAAATCTGAATGATGTTAATGTTTGAAAGACATTGAAGAAGTAAAGAAATAATATTTAGACCCAATGTTTAACCCTCCTTTATGGAAGGTACTAAAATGACTATGGACATACCAACTATATGTTTATAATTTTTATATTGAAGTCTTAATTGTAAATTAAGTATATTAGTTTCATTAGATTTATATTTATATGCTAAAATTTTGTGGTTGTATTTGTATATTCATTCATATACGCCTACTCGGGCATGTATAACTTGTTCCTGCATGATCCATCCATTTACTACCTCTTTTGTTTTTTGATAATAAAACTCGTTTTACAAGACTTGAACCCATGACCTCTTATTTTCATATATTACTTAATTACTACTAGTCCACCTCTTTACTTGAATCCATTTACTACCTTGTTTGAACTTAGTACTTTGGAAAATCTATGTTGGGGAGAGAACTGGCTCATAGAAATAAGCACCAATCAGAAAATCCTTATTAGATTTCACTGAAAGGTTTTTAGAAGTATACATAGTTACTAAAGTCTAGAAATAGGTTAGGAATTCCTTTAAGTGTATCAATTGAAAGATCATCCCTTTCAAGTTTAATCCCAAAATTTCATGAAAGAATATAGGGCAGTTTGGTTCTTCCCTCATATAAATTCAAGTAAGCCTGGAGACAGTGCTGTGGACCTTTGAGCCATTACATGTGGCACCATGGCTTATCCATGTTTCTTAACCAACAAGGACAATCTTGGAGGTTTACAATTTTTTTTTTGAATAGTAAATAAGAAAACAAATTCATTGAAAAAGAAAAATAGCTGAAAGGAAAGTATACAAGAAGTGTTTGAGCTTTATGGTTCAAGCACCCATGATAAAACTCTAATTTTTGTCAAAAGCCTGACCACCTAAAATCAGAAAAGACTACAGCAACCAATGTTCTCAAACAACCAAATACTCTGCAAATCTTCTGAGGCTTTTGCTTGTATTCTTCTTACTGAGAAGAATATGCTTCTTGGGTGCAAGGATCGAAATTTTGTGACATACCGGCCTGTATCAGCCAATACATATTGTATTGGTGATCCACCGATACACCACTTTAAGCTTGGTTTCAGGGGTTGACCTGTTTCAGGGGGTAGACAGGCCTTACACCGACTTGAACAGGTTTGAAAAAAAACTAAAAAAAATAAATAAATAAAAGCACCCAATGATACAAACTGATACGCTCCATCCAGTGTATCAGCCTATTTCGATATTTAGAACCTTGCTTGGTTGATTTATCTCTTAAAAGGACTAGAAACAGAAAAATGGAATGGTTGGAAGGAAAAGTTGAAGTAGAGGAAGTTTGGAAGGCAGTGAATAGTATGAATGGAGAAATCTTTGGGGCCAGATGTTTTTAATATGATGTTTTAAGTCCTTCTGGAGCTCAATTAAAGAGGACGCGATAGAAAGTATTTCAGGAGGTTATATATATATATATATACATGGAGGTTAGATATAATTCCACTTTTATAACACTAATCAGACAAGAGAGGGCTGTGTTGATGAAATAGTCTTGGCCAATAGGTCTTATATCTAGTCCATATAAGATCATGGCTAAAGTTTTGTCAAAAAGGTTAAAGAGGATATTATAGAATATACTCAGATGGCTTTTGTGGAAGGTTGACCTGTTTTAGATGGGGTTTTAGTGTCAAGTGAATGAATTGATTCAAGAATAATAGAAGGAAGTTCAGGCCTGGTGTACAAAACTGATCATGTTGAATGGGGGTTATTGGAGGAGGTTCTGGAGGCAATGGGTGTGAAGGAATTGGTTATTTTCATGTATCTCAATGGGAGCAGTGTTTTAAAAGCGCAAGGCGCAAAAAAGGCGCAAGGGTCAATTTGCGCTTGAGGCGCAAGGTGCAAAAATACAAAAAAGAATGCTAAAAAAAATAAAAAAATGCCTCCTAGACCCAATGGAACCTTCACTTGTGCTTCTTTCTTCAAGTCCATCTCTCAACTTTCTACTCACCAACCCTTTCCGTCAAAAGAAATTTGGTGTAGGCCAGTTCCCCCAAAAATTATGGCATTTTGT
>NW_010729081.1:3920521-3939234 GCF_000365185.1 Nelumbo nucifera
CAAAGTGGTGGTGGGTTGGTTGAAAAATTCTGAAGAGGCTATGTGGCGATACAAGAATGAAATGAAGAAATTTAGTTGGTTGACAAGGAATATGTTGGTCAYTGTACAGTGGGTGGGGAGATCAGCAAATACTTTGTCAAATATGTTAGCTAAGCAAGGGGTAAATAGGGAAGAATTATTTTGGGCTCAGTTGTGATTTTTGTTTTTCTTTCCTACTTTACTTGTAAGTTTCAAGGAGGGGCTGCAGCTCGCGCCTCTCGTTGGGATGATGTATGAACTCACTCTAAATTTTTTTCTAAATCAATAAATTTATTACTATTCATAAAAAAAAAATAAATAAATGCCATAAAATAAAAAAAGCCAAAAAATTCAAAAAAAAATAATAAACATAATATTAATAAAAAATATAAACTTAAATTTTAAAATAATGTTTTAAAAAACCTATTATCTAAAATTAAAATACATAAACATAAGATGTAAAGCATATTCAATTGAGAATTTAAAAATAAAATCAAACAAATAAAACATTTTCAATCATGTAAAACCTCTATTGTCTTTTTTCATTCAATTGCATTACTTCAAGTAGCTAATGTAATGTAAAGCATATTACATTCCTAATTCTATGAGCCGCCTTTGTGCCACGCCCCTTGAGGCAAGCCCAAACAAGTCCATGTTCGGTCTTAAATTCTTAGTTTTCACACAAAAAATAATGATTTTATAATTTTAATTGCTTTTTAAGAATACATTTTATTAGGATGAATCATGAATGAATGAACAACATTTTATAATACCAAAACAATTGCCTATAATGAATGAACAACATTAGCAAATAGGGACTGAGGCACAAGGCGCATCAGACGCACCAGGCGTGCGCCTTTTGAAAGGGCTGCGCCTAGGACCTAGGCGAGGCACATACCCTGAAATGCGCCTCGCCTGAGGTGCACCTTTTAAATCACTGAATGGGAGTCCAAATAAATTATTTAATTTTAAATTATATCAAGGAGATTATGACAGGGTGATATCACCTCGTGTCTTTGTATTGGTGGTAGAGGTTTTAAGCAGGCTTATTGCAAAAGGTGAGGAAGAGGGTCTGGTTGAAGGTTTTAAAGCTGGTAGGGAAGGACTGTTTTTTTTTTTTGGGATCAGCAACACAAAAAAGATTTATTAATTATAAAAAGGAGTACAATAAGGAATTGTGGGCAAAGAGCAAGCCCAAAATCACTTTCAATATTTACAAAACAGCCCAAAACATGGAATGTCTCTGAATTCCTTGTTTAGTTAACCCATCTAGCTTGCTGTTTTCAGACCTCCTAATCCACTTCATTTGGATTGTCATATCTTTGGAAACCTGCTTGAAGCGCCTGAATTCATTCTTTAACTGCCAAATTACACATTCCCCCTTTTTCAGCCAGTCCACAACAATTTTGGAATCACCTTCAGTAATCAATTTGTCAATCCCCAATTCTTTAGCTTTCTCCACCCCATACATAGCTGCCAACAGTTTGATCTCACCACATCTCCATGCTGAATAGGGACTGAAAACATGGCTAGAATATTTCCATTTTCCTCCCTGATTATCCCACCAATACCTGAAGGTCCAGGATTGCCCATGCAGCTGCCATTAAAATTTAATTTCTTCCATCCAGCACATGGAGGTGACCAGACCTCAATTATTTTTTGTCTTATAGAGGATGAGTGAGCTATTGATCCCCATGAGCTAAAAAAATCTTCAACTTTAAAGACTGCAAAAAGCTTTAAAGTTTTCACCCAATGTGCCAGCCCTTAAGGTTATAACCTCTAACACAACTTCCTTACTCCTTTCTTTGTCTTCAAAGATTCTTAAGTTTCTTTCTTCCCAAATTGTTCATATCACTGTTGCTCTAGTGCATCTCCCCAAAATCCTGCCTCTTCTTTTAGAGCAGATAAAAACTAAAAAGATGAGAGTTGAATAATCCTTCCAAGTTATCAGGAGAGAACCACCTACAGCCAAAAAAGAGATGAATAAACTCCCAAATAGAGATAGCAAAAGGAAAGGAAATAAGATGAAAAGCAGTCTCACCATGCAACTTACATAAGGAGCACCAGTTTGGGGACAAGCACCAATTTGTTCTTTTTCTCTGGAGCAGATCATAGGTATTAATGGAACCATGGTACACTTCCCAACAAAGAGCATTGACTTTTGGAGGAATAGGCTAAGACCGTACTTAACAGGGAAAGAATGAGAAGGGGAGGTAGCAACAAGAGAATTTAAAAAGGATTTGCAAGAATAAACACTAGAGTGATTAATTGTCTGAACCACCATCCCCTAAGACCACTGAATTCAACATGTTAAGCAAAGCAGAAATGCTTGGAATTTCTGACTCTCTAAGATTTCTAGTAAAGCCCAGATTCCAATTCAAGCATGATTAGGAAGGGGACGAACTGAAAAAATGACACACCGGTTTTCCTTTAAAACTAGAGCGCTCAAAAAGAGAAGGAAAACCTCAGACAAGGGGGATTCCCCTACCCAGATATCCTCCCAGAACCTTATTCTTTGACCCAAAGCCAAACCGTACCTTATATGAGTGAGGAACACTAGAAGAATGTCATGGATAGCCTTCTAAGGAGCAGCCAAAGTAACTCTATGAAAGCATCCCACATCTCACCCATTGTTTGACAGTCCATGGATACTTGAGATAACCTTACTCCATAACCTCTCATTTTCTTTAGGGAATCTCTAAAGCCATTTACTCAATAAAGCCAAAATTTCAGCCTAACATTTTCAATGCCCAATCCCTCTTCCTCCTTCAACTTTACCACCTTATCCAAGCTAATCAAGTGATCTTTCTTCCCCTCCTAGGCTCCCAAAGGAAATCTCTCATAATCTTTTCAATCCTTTTCGGGCATCCTAAAAACTGACACGAAGTACACTGGGAGATTTGCTAAAGTGGATTTGATCAATGTTATTCTCCCTCCCAATGAAATATAATTCCTTTTCTAGCTTGCTAGCCTTTTCTCAAATCTCTCCACTACTGGGGTCCAAAAACTAACTGATCTAGGGTTGCCACCAAGGGGTAATCCTAAGTAACACAGAGGCCAATCCCCTTTCTCACAACCCAACGAGTCTGCCAGTTCTCTTAGATCATCATCCTCCAAGTTGATTCTAGCTAATACACTTTTAGACCAATTGATTTTCAAGTTGGAGGTCCTTTCAAAGAGCTTCACTACTAGCTTCAAATTTTCTACTCCTTCTCTGTCTTCCCTGTCACAAAAAACCGAGATATCATCTGCAAATTGCAAGTGGGATACTAGAACTCTATTTCTTCCTATTACCCAACCCTTAACCATCTCCATAGAGTTAGCCTTAGAGATTAGCTTACTTAAGACCTCAGCTATCAGAGTGAACAGAAAGGGAGAAAGTGGATCACTTGTCTAAGACCTCTAAGCCCATCAATGAAATCAACTTCTGACCCATTGACTAAAACAGAGAGGTGGCCTGTTCCTAAGCAACCTCTGATCCATTTACACCATAATCCCCAAAGCCACATCTCCTCATAATGTTGATCAAGAAATCCCAATCCACTAAATCTTAAGCTTTCTCCAAATCCAATTTGATTGTTATTCCTATCTTCTTTAACCTTTTTTGAGCCTCCACACATTCATTTGCAATTAGAATCTTATCAACAATTTGTATGTCCTGGATAAAAACCCCTTGGAATTGGGAAATGTGTGGGGGGAGGACCTTCTTAAGCCTTAGAGAAAGCACCTTGGCAATTATCTTATAGATACTAGTAACTAGGCTTACAGGTCTGAAATCCCCTAGTTGGGTGGCATCTTTCTTCTTTGGAATCAAGGCTAAGAAGGTTGAGTTCATCCATGGGCTGATTACTCCCTTACTGTGGAACTCCCTAAAAACTTTAATGAGGTCATCTTTAATTATTTCCCAACAATCTTGATAAAAAGCCTTTATGAATCCATCAAGCCCAGGAGCCTTAGATCTATCCATGGAGAACACTACTTCCTTAATTTCAACCTCCTCAAACTTTTTCTCCAAAATCTCCTCTTGATTTTCTTCCAAACAATCCCATCCAAAGACCACCTCTCATTGATTGGCCTACGATATATTGATCCGAAATGATTTGTAAAGGCCTTGGCAATTTCACCTTGATCTGTTACTTCAACCCCCCACCCCTCCACCCACCAATACTGATGATATTGAGCTCTTTCTTTTTCTACCATTAGCTAAAGCATGGAAATATTTTGTGTTTCCATCCCCATCCTTAATCCACCTCTCTCAATAGAGTAATCTCAAGCTCCTTTTTAGAGACCATCTTCTCTCCCTATCGTGATTGTCGAGACCACATTGCATCTCCTTCCTATCAATCTCCTCAATTTGTGAAATAATACTGTTTTTTTCTCTTCCAATCTCCCAAACTTAATTATGTTCCATTTTTTAATTTCTCCCTTCAATATCTGCAATTTCTTTAGAAAATTCTGACCTTCCCACATACCCACCACTCCTTAACCTTTTCCTTGAATTCCGGATGGGTAAGCCACATGTTCCTCAAATCTAAAGGGAATTGGACCTCCAGCATTGGATCTTTGAAACAAGCAAGTTGGCCAGTGATCTAAGTAACTCGAGGCAATGTTTTTCCCATCAAATTCAGCCAGTGTTCTTCCCAGTCAAGAGACACCAAAAATCTGTCCAGTCTAGAACAGATAGGGTTAGCTTGAAGATTAGACAATGTAAAACAAGAATGACCTAAAGGGATGTCCCTTAACTCAAGATCCTCAATAAAGCTGTTAAATCTCCTCATGCTTGAGGTAACCCTTTGTCTTCCTCCATTTGATTCCTCCACAAACCTGATTACATTAAAGTCTCCTCCTAGGCACCATGGTCCCCCCCACAAGCCTCTAATATCTGCTAACTCTTCCCACATTACATTTCTTTCTCTATAAGAGTTTGGACCATAAGCATTAGTTAGGACCCATTCAAATCCATCCTGAGTATTTTTACTTAACTGAAACTGAGATTCTTCCCACTAATTTCTTCACTACACTTGAACATTTCCTCCTTCCAAGCTGTTATTATTCCCCCAGAGGCACCCCAAGCTAGAACCTAACTCCATTGAATATTTCTATCTCCCAAACACTTCTTATCCATTGCCTATCTACCTCCTGAATTTTGGATTCCTGGATAAGCACTAAGTCTGGTTTCTCTTTCTTCAACAGCTCCCAAATCAGCTTTCTCTTTGTAGCACTTCCCAAGCCCCTCACATTCCAACTGATAACCTTCTCTGATCTAGCTAAGATTACCCTAGAGAACCTCTTCCTATAACCCTCCTTTTCTTCTTCCTCCTCTGGCACTAAACTCTTTGTCCCCTTCAACATCATTAATAAGCTTTTCTACTTCATTCAGTTTTCTCCTTCTTTTTCCTCCTCCCACTTTTCCTTTTTTTTTTAATTTGAGGCCTCACTTCCTTAGTTTTCTCTACATTAAGCCCCATTCTTCCAGCTAGGTCCTTCATCGGGTCTTCTTCCTCTTGTATCCTCTCCCCCAAGATACCTACTTCAGCTCTGATCTCAGTTCCTTGTTTTTGCTCACAACATTCTCATTTTTTTTCTATTTCTGTTTTTTCCTTTGATTTTTCTCCCTCCTTCCTATATTCTTCACTTCTCATGCTTTCCCCTGAATCCTCTATCTCCTTTCCATAATCTGTCTTTGGACCTCCCTCTAAGCCTACCCTAAACTTACTCACAGCAATATTAGAAGGATCCATGGACCTTTGCACAGCAGGGACTGAATTTGGGCTGTTTGCAATAGCTTTAGAGGAAAAGTCAGTAGCAAAACTGAAATCACTAAGGTTACAGGCAATACTAGAGATCAAAGGAGGATCTTGTTTGAAAGGTTGGACTTTCTCAGATTCCTGGTTACCTTGAATCGGATCCTAGAAGCCAATTGGACCAAAGCCAATTTTCTCTGTTTGGTTGCTTTCCTTGGTTGCATTATCCTATCCCGACCTTGGTTCAATGCCCTTTACTGGTGTATCCTTTAAAGTTTTATAGTTCCCTTGCTCAATCACCATCTGACTCTCCAAGTTTTGCTTCTCAACTGAGGGAGCACTTTTAATTATTGTTCGGTTACAGAAAGGTCCCCACTGATCCTGGATCAGATACATCAGACTCACATCATTTTGTAATTGCCCTACTAAAGAATCGTCGGCCTGAGTGCAGGAAGACTCACCGAGTTTTATCCCCCTACCCAAGCTGTTTATCTACTTTAATATCAGAGCACACCTCAACTTGTGACTCACTAACTTTCTCCCCCTCAAACAGAGCACTGATATGCATATCCTCTTTGTCCTCCAAGCAAACTTGGATAGTTTCATCAATACTTCCTGTAGAGAACACTGATGTGGGCCCCACGGATGTGGTCCCCACGGATGTGGTCCCCACTGTGTTCGTATGACAGCACAGCATGTACTCTTTGTTAGTTATGTCAGTGTTAGTTGGTAGTTATTTCAGACAGCTTGTTATTTCAGCTTATTATTAGTTTATTTGCCATGTAAGCATTAAGGGCAATTCTGCCTTTTTCTACAATTAGTAAACATATAAATATTAAGAGTAGGGCGGCAGATTCATTATTCTGTCCCTCTCTCTCCTTTCTAAAACCCTTGTGTACTTCTGTTTCTTTTCTCCTTCTTTCTTCTTCTTTTTCTTCATCTGAAAACCTTTTTACTTTTGGATTCAAGACTGATTGTAGTCTTGATTGACTACTTGGTATCAGAGCCAACTAGAGTTTCTCATGTGTGTCTAGTCCAGCCAACCACATCAGAATTGCCTAGGGCTGGAAGCTTAGAAAGAACTGTTCGTGGCTGATTCTTGGAGGTTACCAGAAGGGTTTAGCAGCTGTCCGAAGGCTTGTAGAGGCTTGGAGAGTATTTTGGTAATCAGGAAGAATCAGAGAAGGTTAAAAGGATCGATATTAGGGTTCAGGCCAAGATTGAAGGTGGCGATCAGAGTTTTCTGGGTAAGTTTTTATCTTTCCTTGAGATCGTCATCAGTCAAAGATAGGTTGGACTTATCTAGGAGGAGCGGCTGAGCTCTCCTTTATTTTCTCAGAGGCGATCAGCGTTCTCTGATTTTTTTAGGGTTTGTCCTTAACCCTACAACCAGATTTGACTATGAACCTATTTGGAAGGTGCGGCTGAGCACTGTTTCTGTTCTCACAAAGATTTCCTTAACCCTATGATCAAACCCTAAATCTGTTTCAGCATTCCAGATTGTTTTCTAAGTGAGTTCTAGACTTGTTTCGGCTGCAAAGCCTGTTTTGGGGGGTGAGAACCTTATCAAGAATTGGACTGCTTACATTCTGAACTGTCGATTGGTTTCAGATCAGATCTGAACTGGGTTCACCCTAAAATTCAGGACTGTCGATTGGTTTCAGATCAGATCCGAACTGAGTTCATACAGAATTCTGTTTCCCTTGTTTGTGGAAGACCTAGGCTGACTGTGATCAGTTGTTTAAGTGTTGTTTTCTATTACAGTAGCTCTAACAGTTGTTGATTACTGATTCTTAACCAAGAATGGAGTTTAAGAATCAGGGGGAAGGTGTTTTTGGGACTAGCAATTCTGGTAATATGTCTGAGACTGCATTTCAGATTACAACTGTGAGGTTTGATGGATCCAACTATTTAAAATGGGCCCAATCGGCCATGATGGCTATTGGGGGAAGAGGAAAACTTAGCTACCTATTGGGAGATGTGAAAGAACCATCAAAGGAGGACCAAATGTATACCAAGTGGGTTCAGGAGAACTACTTGGTTATGACATGGCTGTGCAACTCTATGCAGCCACATATCAACCGAAGCTATTTGTGGGCAAAAATAGACAAGGAGATCTGGGATGTCATGAAAGAGACCTACTCCTAACCCCTTAATGTTGCTAGAGCCTATGAATTGAAGTGTGAGGTTAATAACCTCAAGCAAGGAGAGAAACCAGTCTCCGTTTACTTCTCTACTCTGAAATCTCTGTGGCATGAAGTTGACCATCTGGAAACACTTGAGTGGGAAAGTCAGAAAGATGCATAGACTCATAGAAAGCAAGTTGAGACTAATAGGGTGTTTGAATTCCTAGCTGGTCTGAATTCTAATTATGATATTGTGAGACAACAAATACTAACAAGGGACAGTGTGACCTTATCTCAAGCCTACTCCTTGGTGCATAGTGAAGAGGCTAGGATAAAGGTTATGATGCAGCATTAGCCCTGACAGCAGTTAAATGTAAGTCTGGGGGTGATACAGAAAGGGATATGAAGAAGGAAGATAAGCGGGATCTAATGTGTGAACATTGCAAGAAACCCAAGCATACTAAAGACATATGTTGGAAGCTGCACCCTTATCTAGTCCCAACAAAATTGAGGAACAAAAGGGGTAATGCTCATGGCTGTTAATACCGATTCTGCATCCTCATCGGGCACAAAAGGCACGCCCCTAGACACCTTAGCTGCTGTTCGGGCTGCCCTACTATAGTTGAAAAAGGAGGTTGGGAATTCAACTCAGTCATCTCAGTCATCATCAGCTCCTGCCACATCAGCCTTTGCTCATTCAGGTACTCGGGCCTCAGCTTACCATGCTTCAGCTCTAGGTAACACTGAACATTGTTGGGTAATTCTTCCTGTTCATACTTTTGATGTTTCTTGCACTGCTTGCTGTTTGAGTAAAAGTCATGTTTTACCATTTCTTCATACATCTGAACATGCCACTAAACCTTTTGAGATAATACATAGTGATGTTTGGTCTGCTTCTATTACTTCATGATTGGGATACTGATATTTTGTATTGTTTATAGATGATTGTATCAGATATACTTGGATTTATTTTCTGCGGCACAAATTAGAAGTCTTTGTCACACTTAAATTATTTCATACTATGGTGCAAACTTGATTCAAGTGCAATGTGACTATCCATCCGCTCAGATTCAGGGGGAGAATATAGAGACAGAGACTTTCAGGCCTACTTGAGGAGTTATGGAATTCAGTCTCAGCGCAGCTGCCCAGACACTCCACAACAGAATGGTGTGGCTGAATGGAAGAATGGACATATTCTCAATGTTGTGCAAACATTACTACAGGAATCTCATACTCCAACTTTGTTTTGGGTAGAAGCAGCCAGTACAACCGTGTATTTGATCCATTTTCTTTCCTCTGTTCTAGGCAACACTCCTCCCTTCCAAAAACATTTTGGTCACCCCCCAAATTTCTCTAGTCTTCATGTTTTTGGTTGTCTTTGTTTTGTACATCTTCCTGTTCGTGAACGATCTAAATTAACTGCTCAGTCTGCTATGTGTGCCTTTGTGGGATATAGTCCTGACCACAAAGGATTTTTTTGCTATGATCCTGCTATTCGTCGTATTCGGATTTCCCGGAATGTTGTGTTTTTTGAACATATCTCCTTCTTTGCTAGGTTGCTAGATTGTCTACTCCTTCCATCTCTGTTTTGCAGGACTTTGATTTAGATGACACTACTATTTCCTCGACTAAGAGAGATTTTCTCGTCTTCACCAGCAAGCGGCTATGTGTCCCAGTCCCTGCGCCTACAACTCCCCTTCCACTCGGTCCAGAGCATCCATCTCCGATATCCCCTGTAAGTGATACTTTGACCCAAGATCCTCTTATTTGAGATAGTAGTTCGGTTATTCCACTTCGTCGTTCTACCCGTATTTCTCGACCCCCTGACCATTATGGTTTTCCATCAAACCATAGTTCCTTTTTTGCTGTACTTTCTTCCACAGATATCCCTAGATCTTATTAGTAAGCCATTAGAAGTTCTTAGTGGAAAGAAGCCATGGATGCCGAAATTCAAGCCCTTCATGAGAATGATAGTTGGGATCTTGTGCCAACTCCTTCAGATGCTTCTATTGTTGGAAGTCATTGGGTCTATACGATCAAACTGAAGTCAGATGGTTCCCTTGATCGATATAAGGCCTGGTTAATTGCCTAAGGATACAATCAGGAATATGGGATTGATTATGAAGAAACATTTGCCCCAGTTGTTAAGATCACCACAGTTCGGACTCTTATGGCCATATCTGTTGTTCATTCCTGGACTATTTACCAATTAGATGTCAAGAATGCTTTTCTTCATGGTGAACTGAAGGCGACAGTCTACATGAAACCTTCGCCTGGATATTGCATTGATCCTTCACGTGTCTGTCGCCTAAAAAAGTCTCTATATGGTTTGAAGCAAGCACCCGGGGCTTGGTTTGAGCGCTTTCGGGATGTTGTTGCAGCTGGGTATAATTAGAGTTCCTTTGACTACTCTCTCTTTGTTAAGAGAAGACCCCAGGGTATCACTGTCCTCCTATTGTATGTTGATGACATGCTTCTAATTGGGGATGATCATGATGGCATTTGTGAGCTGAAGTCCTTACTTCATAACTTATTTCACATGAAGGACCTGGGTCATCTTACTTCTCGGGTTTGGAGGTTCATTGTAGCAGTTGAGGGTATTTCATTTGTCAACAAAAATATGCCTTTGATCTCGTCAAATTAGTTGGAATTACAGATGAGAAACATGTTGATACCCCCTGGAGCTGAATGTCAAGCTATCTAAATCCGAAGGCCTCATCCTTCCTGATGCTACCTTGTACCGTTAGCTTGTTGGCTCTTTGATCTATCTTACTATGACCAGGCTTGATATTTCCCATGCTGTTTAGGTCGTCAGTCAAATTGTCTTTGCTCCACAGCAACCTCATATGGTTGCTGTTCGCCGCATCATTCGTTACGTTAGAGACACAACCTCTCAGGGACTGTTTTTCTCTTCCTCATCATCCATACAGTTGAGGGTTTACGCTAATGCCGATTGGACTGGTTGTCCTGACACTCGCTGATCCACTACTGGGTGGTGCGTCTTCATGGATGACTCCCTCATCTCCTGCAAGTGCAAGAAATAGCAAAGTGTCTCTAAGTCTTCTATTGAAGCCGAGTATAGAGCTATGTCTTCTGCATGTAGTGAGATTGTTTGGCTGAAGCCTTTTTTCATGGATCTCGATACTCTTCTTCCTATTCCTATCCCTCTGTATGCTGATAACACCAACGCTATCAAGATCGCATCTAATCCTGTCTTTCATGAAAGGACTAAACATATCAAGGTGGATTGTCGCTTTATTAGAGACCTTCTTGTTGCAGGCTCTATATCTCTTCCTCATGTAGCCTCTCACATGCAGATTGCCGACATCTTCACCAAGGCTATGACTAAAAGTCGGCACCTCATTCTTGTGGGCAAACTGATGCTGATGTCTACGCATCAGTTTTAGGGGGAGTGTGAAGATATACCTTGATGTACATTATTAGAGTAGTCCTTGTTGTACAGTATTGTATTCTTATTATTTTATTTGTTCTTTTTATCTTTCAGCCCTGTAAGGGCATTCTTGTAATTGTACATATCTTTTATCTCTTTAATATAAAAGAGACTCTTTGGGATGGGGGTCGACTATTTTTGACACCCTTAATTCTGTTTTCTTCTTGCTCTCAATTCGGTTCACACCGAGCTATCTCACAGTCCTTGTCCCTTCTCCTAAAGACAACTCATGAACTATTCTGCCAATGCATAGATTTACACCTGTCCAGGGAAGGACTGGTTATTAAACATCTTAAGTATGTAGATAATGTTCTTGTATTTTTAAAGTATTTGATTAAGCAAGTTTTGAATTTAAGAGCAATGTTAGAAGGATTTGAATTATTATCTAAATGTGAACAAAAGTCTTATGTAGGGGTGGGGAATGTGGGGAGCTTTCCTTTTCCTACCTTGGTATTCCAATTGAAGCAAACACATTAGCTAGGTCTACATAGCAATTGGTTATTGATGTGCTTGAGAAAATATTGGTGGGTTGGAAGGGGAGATATCTTTCAATGGAAGGTAGAATTACTCTAATGAAATGTCTTTGGCAATTTCACCTATTCATTACTAGTCCGTTTTGAAGGTTCTGGCAACAGTTGTGGATCAAATGGAAAAAAGATTCATAGATATTTAAGAAAAAAACTTAATTTAGTACAGTGGGGATGTATGGAGGTATATCAATTATCAAAAAAATGGTTATATATATATATATATATCAAGGTTTAAAAATTTTCGATACGATACGCCTGATACGGGGGCGTATCGTATCGTATCTTTGAAAAACAAATATGGGATACGCATGGAAATCGGATGCCTCGTCTTTTTTTCATGCGTATCGGGACTGTATCGGGGTGTATCGGTAGCGTATCAATGAAAAAGATACGACTAAAAACTGAAAAAAAAATAAAGGGGAAAACAAGCTTCTTTTCCCTGAAATAAGCTTTCTTTCACCCCCAAATGACTCTAAAACTCCAAACCTCATTCCTAGAGTGCTAGATTTGCAAGAAACAAGTGTGAATCATTAATTTTTTGAAATGTTTTCAAATATTTTTGAAAAAATATGGCAAAAATAGGTAAGTTTTTTTCAATTTTTTATAATATCTTGTGATTTCTTTTTTTTTTTTTGAATGTTTAAATTTATGTTGATCTGCATTTCTTACATTCGAAATCACAATTTTTTTTTTGTGTTATTAATAGATTTATGGAAATTTCATAAAGATATTTGGGGAAATATAAATTAATAAAAAAATTGAAAATGTAATTTTTCTTTGCCTATAAAGACTAAATATGTTTTAGATTTATTGATTTATCTATCATATCCATAGATCAATTGAAATTTCTTCTTTAGTATTTTTTTTTTATTTTTTGTATTTTTTTAGAAATAAAAATAAATAATAATTAATTATATTTTATCATTTGACCACAACGATTGAATATATTATAATTATATGGATGATCTATCATATCCATAGACCAATTGAAATTTCTACTTTAATAATTATTTTTTTTTAATTTTTATATTTTTAGAATTTAAAAATAAATAAATAATTAATTATATTTTATCATTTGATCACAATGATTGAATATATTATATAATGTTTATTTATTTTTTATAATTTTTGAAAATAAATAATAAATACTTATTGATTATATTTCTACTTAGAAGTTGTGCCAATGCATGTTTTATGGTTGGATAGGAGAGTTAGGTTTTTTCCATCCCATAAAACATTAAAACTTAAGAATTATAATTTAAAAATTATAATTAAGCATAGAAATGTTAATGAAATTATAATTAATTACAATATATTTCTTCATAAAACCATTAAAATATGTTAATTTAATGTATATACACCTCATTGAGGTCTTATATTTAGCGTTATTGATGCATTTTTTATGATTTATTAAAGTATTTATAGTGTTTCCAAGTGTATCTATGCGTATCTTTGTTTTTCTCCGATACACATGCGTATCCCAATACGTCTCTTAGAATTGCCTTTCCGATACACTTGACGTTTCCAATACTTGAACCTTGATATATATATAATCAAATCTGCATCCAATTTTAAGCAGATACAAGTTTCAGAATCCAAGTCCAATCTGATTACAGATAATTTGAATCCAAAATAATGGGATCAGATTTCAGGTTGGGTATTGAACTTTTGGACTCTATAGACAGCCATAGGTATTACCATTTTTTTTTTTTTGGTTATGGGATAAACCAAGGTATAGGGTGGAGTTGTAATTAGAGATGGACCAGAGTCTGTATAATTTAATAAATTATATTTTTAAAAGTAAAATGTTACCTTATATTTATGATCAAAACTATGAAAAAAATATAGAACTATTGTTTATATATTTATATATTATACCATATGCACACTTTTTCTTATCAATAAGAGAAGATTTTATTAAAGTCAAACTTGAATATTACAGTAAGGTGGGAAATTTCTCCAATCCAAACAACAACTTTATAGCTTTGCCCAAAACCTTTGATAACAGCCCCTTGTTTAGTTAAAATATCCGCCATCCCATTATCTGTTCTTCTCACTCATTTAAAAGCAACATTCAACTCCCTTGCTATACTTCCAATTTCCTGAATTATGTGCCTATTAGATCCATGGGATTTGGGTACTGCATCTTGTCCAAGAAATGACCACCTGATAGTCCCCTTCCACCTCCAAATTGTGGAATCCAAATTGCTTAGCAAATTTCAGTATAGGATATTTTCTATGGGCTGGTTGGACAGATGGTTATAAATTCCATTTGTGAACTGGAACAAGGTCTTCTTGGCAAGAAAGTTGGGTGGCTGAGGGTTAGAAAGATAATGGTAGTAAACAAATCCCTCCTTGTAAGTGGTTATGGCGATTCAATAAAGAGAGTGGTAGCCTATGAAGGAGATAAATTACTTGAAAATACGGCTTCAGTAATAATGGATGGGATGCAGGGCCTTCTCCTTTGGGATGTGGGTTGTTATTAAGAAATCCCTACCTGACTTCCTAAAAGGAATCAGATATAAAATCAGGCTTGGTAGTAGAGTCAAGTTCTGGAATGATAAACGGTCTGGAGACTATACCCTTGCAGAAAAATTTCCCAGAACAGAAATGCTGAAGTGAGGAACTGCTTTGAGGTGATGCTTTGGGATCCAACATTCAGAAGGAATTTGAATGATTGGGAAATAAATCCAATGGTCGAATTGTTCATCAGTTGCAAGACATGAAACCCAACCCATTGGAAGAGGATGAAAGGCTGTAGAAATGGGAAAGGCTTTTCACTTTTTTGTCCAGTTTTTCTAGTCTACTCCCGCAGCAGCCTAATCACTTTCCACGGGCTAAAATTTGGAAATCTGGTGTTCCTTTAAAGGTGGCTTTCTTAGCCTGGAGGGTTACACTTGGCAGGTGTTTAACAAAAAGACCAGCTGGTAAGAAGAGGAATGATTATGGACAGTGACACCTATTCCTTATGCAATGAATGCTTAGAATTTTCGAATCACTTTTTATTCATTGTAAATTTTCTCATCACTTGTGGCCCTTGGCTTTTCAATGCTTTGGGTTTCAATGCTGTCTTCTGGAAACTGTGCTGGAGCTATTTAAAGGATGGAGAATTTCGGGCTTGTCTAGTAGAGGGAAGGTGCCTTTTGAAAACAAGTTCTCAGACATGGATATAGTAAGAAGTAATTTGAAAGGTCTATTATGTTCTTGGCTAAGCACTCATAAATCATTTCAGGGAATCCAGTCCAGCTCTTTTTTGATGCTGGATCTCTTTTTGTTTGATATTATGTTTTGCTTCTTTTTTATTGTACCTCTCTACTGTACAATCTCTCAATTTCAAGGCTGGTCTGGGAGGGGTTATTAGGACCTGGGCCGAAATGATCATCCTTAATTGTAATTGGTCCATTTATAAGAGAATGGGGGTTAGCTGCATGTTGTTTCTATTTTATCTTGATATCCCTTTTCAGAATAATAGAGTTAGCTTTATCTTGTTGCTTAACAAACAAAATCCCAATTCATGTCACTGACATCCTATTTGGTAAAATAGCATTAAGTTAACACATTGTGTTTGCAGGATCTTGTTTTCATTGGCTAGTCACACAATAATCATGTCAAATGCATGAATTTTGATTTTTGACTCCTCAAACTTGGGCTCTAACAAAATTTATGAACCTGCAACTTTCAAAAACTCTCAAATATGACTACCCTTTATACTACTGAGACTTTAAACTAACTGGACATATTCTTACAACACCTAAAAACTAGAAAATAACTCTTAAAAGATTCAAATGGTCAAAAAGAGGCAAATCCAATAATTAAATTGCCACTGGTGGAGGAATCCAGTGGAACTTGATTTCTATACTCAATATATTTTGTCACACATTTTTTCATCAAAAGAAAACTGTCCATCATATGGTAATTCACTCTAATGTGTTCTAGATGATCATATTCAGTTACATTTTTTTTCTTTTTTGCTTTGCAGGGCACATGAGCACATTGTCCTTGTTCACTACAGAGAAATTAGTGAAGTGAGTTACTGAAACCTGATAATAGACATGCATGTCTCATGATAGTTATGTTACTTGAAACTATGGAATTATATTTTGTATTGCAATTATAATCATTGTAAACTCATCATTTAATCTGTCATTTTGCACATATTCATTTATTCAGATGTTATTGTGCGTCTTTTGAATGTAAATCATAAAAGTGCTATGTGAAACATAATTGGAAATTGAACAAAAAAACTGCGTACAATGCTTAATGGAATTAAAAAAAAAATTGTTCTTTATCCCAACTATATGGGGTTATATTTATATAAACACCGACTCTTACAAGAGAAAAAAAAAAAAGATGTAGACATGGAAGCAAGGAAAGAAATCATGGAAGAAGAATTCAAGATTCTCCACCATATTCCTGCACCAGTGCATTTTTTTTTTTTTGTAATTTTTGGGTGGTTAAACTTTTAGACAACTTGAGGTTTTTAGAGTTATTCTATCATCTATTGGTGTCACAGGAATGTGGTTAATCATTTTAAAGGGTTCATTATCATCATCCTCGTCATTATCTAAGCCTTATCCCAAGTATATGGGGTTGACTACATGAATCTTGTTTCACCATTCCATTCTATTTAGTGGCAGATCCATTGTTGGTGTCACAGGAATATAGTTAATCATCATTTTAAAGGGTTCATCATCATCTAAGCCTTATCCCAACTATATGGGGTCAGATACATGAATCCTGTTTTGCCATTCTGTTCTATTTAATGCCATATCCATTGTTAAATTATGAGTGCTTAAATCATTTCTCACTACTTTGACTTATGTCCTTTTTGATTTGCCTCTTGGCCTTCTATCCCCTTGTACTTGTAATTGATTGCTTTTTCTTATGTGTGCTATAGGTGGTCTTCAACTTGTAACTGAACCATCTAAGTCTAGTTTCTGTAATTTTGTTAGCTAATGGAGCTACTCCTAGGTTCCTTTGAATGACTTCTTTTTTTTGCTCTATCCTTTTTAGTTTTTCCACTCATCCATCTCAGCATACACATTTATGTCACACTCACTATTTGGGCATGCTGTTTCTTGACCAGCCAACACTCTATTCCATACAACAGTGCTGCCCTTACAACTGTTTTATAGAATTTTCTTTTTGATCTATGTGGTATTTACTTATTACTTAAGACTCTAGATGCAACCCCCTATTTTGCTCATCTTGTGCTAATTCTATGGACAACATCCTCAATCTCTTCTTATGAATTATCAACCTAGGCATCAGAAAAATGTCACATTGAGTTATATCTTGGTCTTAAATCCTAAGTATACTTTATACTTAGGATTTAAGACCAGAGTAGCATAGCCATTGAGAGAAAGAGATAGGGTAAGGATGAACTTGAAAGTTGAAACCCCTGGAAAACAATAGAATCAAATTGAATTTTGATGGGAGCTCAATCGGAAACCCCGGGTTGGCAGGAATAGGAGGGGTAATCAGAAATGTTGGAGGATTTTGGCCTTGTTTTCAGGGCCAATCGGTATAGGAAATTCCTTGAAGGCTGGACTATTGGCACTACTATAAGATCTCCAGTTAGCAAAGCAGCTGGGTTTCAGAAGGGTTGAGGTGGAAGGGGACTCAAAAGTAGTTATCTCATGAGCAAACTACAACAGACGTACTCCCTGGATTCTCACACATGTAATAAGGGAAGTGGAACAGATTGCTAGGGACATAGAAGCAGAATTTAAATGGGTTAGAAGAAGTGCAAATGGGTTAGCTGATTCTCTTGCCAAACAAGGGGTTATGAGGCAACAACTGTCTTGGGCTTTTATGTAATGGGGGTTTGAAAATTGGGGATGACTTTCCTGTCATCAAGCTGCACTATTTAAGCCTCTAATTGAAATGAAGAAATAGTTGGTTAGCCACGAGTGTGGGGTTCCATACCCACACTCAGGCTCTAGTGTGTGCGGTTTCATACCCACACCTAGTTGTTTCTAATTTCTTTTATTAGTATTTTCTAATTTCTGTTATTAGAAGTTTCTAATTTCTGTTAACTTGGGCTGGCTGGCCTTATTGTTTCTAATTTTTTGTTTATTTCCTATTCTTGTAAGGATCCAAAAAGCTATAAATAAAGGAGTGTATGGGGCGGCAGATCATTCACCACCGAACCCCTTCTTTCTTTTCTCCTCTCTTCACTCTCTCTCTCTCTCTCTTTTCTTCTCTTCAAACCTGTAATACAGTAAACAGTTCTTCTTTTTTCAAGTTGGTATCAGAGCCTTAGATCTAGGGTTTCTCATGTGGATTTAATTCAGCTGACCACATGATAATTGTTTAGGGCTGAAAGTTCAGAAAGATCCTTATTTCGGCTGATTCTTGGAGGTTGCAAGAAGGCTTTAGCAGTTGTCCTAAGATTGGAGAGAGCTTCTTGTAATCAGGAAGAATGAGACAGAAATTGAGTGATCAAGATCGATTCTTGATCAAGATTGGAGGTGCCGATCAGTTTTTCTTGGTTCTTTGATCAAGATTCAAGGTGCTGACAGTAATTGATTGATCAAGTTTGAAGACTGAAGGTAGCAATCAGTTTTCTGGGCTTTTTTTTTCATAAAGTAAGTACCTTTTTCTTGAGATTGATATTCAAAAGGACTTTGTTATTCATTCAAAGAGGTACAGATAGAAAATCTCAGGACTGATATCAATCCCAGGACAGTAGTTGACTGTTACCTAACTGCAAAATCATTGTCCAAGGTCGGCTGTTTCAGCCTTGAAATACAACTTTTTCTTGTCACAATAGTTTAAAGCCTCTTCTTAACTTAGAATGGAGTACAAGAACCAAGGGGAAGGTGCTTTTGGGACTGGTGGT
>NW_010729081.1:3939539-3966827 GCF_000365185.1 Nelumbo nucifera
CTAAGGAAATATGGGATGTTATGAAGGAAACCTACTCTCAGCCTCTTAATGTTGCTAGGGCTTATGAGCTAAAATGTGAGGTTAAAAATTTGAGGTAAGGAGAGAAGCAGGTCTCTGTTTACTTTTCAGCCTTAAAATCCCTGTGGCATGAAATTGACCATCTTGAAACAATTGAGTGGGAAAGTCAGAAAGATGCACAAACATATAGAGAGCAGGTTGAAACTAACAGAGTTTTTGAGTTCCTAGCTGGTATGAACTCTGAATATGACATTGCGAGACAACAGTTGTTGACAAGAGATAGTGTGACTTTATCACAAGCCTATTCCCTAGTGCATAGTGAAAAAATTAGGAGAAAGGTTACATTGTAGGAACAGCCCTCCGAATCAGCCTTGGTAGCAGTTAGACCTAAATCTGGGGGGGGATAAGGGGAAGAAGGACTTAGTATGTGAACACTGCAAGAAACCTAAACATACTAAGGACACTTGTTGGAAGTTGCACCCTCATCTAGTTCCAACAAAGCTCAGAAATAAGAAAGGGAATGGTAATATGGCTATCAACACTGATAGTACAACTTCATCAGGCACAAGAGGCACTCCTCTAGATACCCTAGCTGCAGTCCGAGTTGCTATGACTCGGCTAGAAAATGAATTTAGTAATTTAGCTCAGCCTACATCAGCTCAACAGCCTACTTTAACCCTTGCTCATACACGTACAAGAGCTATTGCTTGTCATGCTTCTATCCTAGGTAATACTAGCCCTTCCTGGGTAATAGATTCAGGTGCTTCAGAACATGACCAACATATCTACTCTATTTAGCACTTATTGTTTATCCTCTGAAAGAGACAAAGTTTCTATTGCCGATGTCTCTCTTGTACCAATTTCTGGCAAGGGAGACATCAGATTATCAGATACCATCATCCTATCCTCAACTTTGCATGTTCCCAAGCTTAGTGCTAACTTACTTTTAGTTAGTAGTATTACTAAAAATCAAAACTGTTCGGTAACTTTTTTCCCTGATCGGTGTATTTTTAGGATTTGGAAACGAAGAAGGTGATTGGGATTGGCCGTGAGATGAATGGAGTCTACCTGTTGGAACATTCATAGGGGGAGCARAGTGAAGCAGGGAAATTGTTTGTTTCTCAGTCTTGTAGTAAGATTATGCTTTGGCACAACTGCTTAGGTTGTTTATCTTTTGGGTTTTTAAAGAGTCTTTTTCCAAACTTTTTGAGTTAGTAGAAGTGTCTGGGTTAAAATGTGAAAGTTGTGAACTTGCAAAGCATAGTAGATCATCTTATCCTTTAAGTAATAAAAGAAGCAACCTTCCTTTTGAGATTGTGCATACCGATGTTTGGGGGGCCCTACCATACTCCCACCATGGGGGGATACATATATTTCTTATTATTTGTTGATGACTATACCCGTTTTTCATGGGTCTATCTTATGCGCTCTCGAGATGAGGTCCCCTCTCTAACCCAAGTTTTCCATCTGATGATCCTAACTCAATTTGAAATCAAGATCAAGATTTTAGATTTGATAATGCCAAGGAATACTTTGCAAAACCCTTGGCATCCTAGCTCCATGATCATGGGATCATTCATCAGAGCACCTGTCCTCACACACCTCAGCAAAACGGGGTTGCTGAGAGAAAAAACAGACATATTTTAGAGGTAGCCAAAAGCATCATGCTCAACTCCAATGTTTCCATATGCTTCTGGGGAGATGCAATCTGTATAGACATATACCTCATTAATAGGGTTCCTTCACGGGTCCTAAACATGCAAACCCCGTTCAGTCTTCTATATCCAGATAAGGACCTATTCACTATTCCTCTAAAAACTTTTGGGTGTACTTGTTTTGTTCAAATCCTTGGACCTCATCGCTCCAAGTTTGATCCCAAAGCCACTAAATGTATTTTCCTTGGGTATGCACAAAATCAAAAGGGATATTACTGTTATGAGCCAGTTTCAGGGAAGCTCTTTGTGTCCATGGATGTCACCTTCTTTAAGGATATGCCCTACTATCATAAGGCTTCTCCTCAAGGGGAGAATAATGAGAAAGGGATTTCAGTTTCAGCTCCAAGAGTTCCTTTACTTGTCTCGGTTACTGGGGGGGGGGAGTTGCGAAGAAGGTTGTGAAAAATGTAGGGAGTTGAGAGTGTTTCACAGAAAGTGGTGGAGGCAGGTTGATTCTTGTACTCAACAACAATCCAGGCCAGTTCCATCATCTTCTACAGCTCCAGATCCAGACATTACTATTGCTCCTACTATTGATCCCATTGTTACAAAGGTTCAGCCTTCACCGATAGATGACCTTGATCATCCAATTGCTATTCGTAAAGGGAAGCGCAATTGCACCTCATCCACTGCCCATTGCATCTCCAAGTTCCTTTCCTATAATTCTCTCAGAGTCCTATAGATCTTACTTGGCATCTATTTCTGCTATTCCTATACCCAGAAAAGTGCAAGAAGCTCTTTTGATACCTGAATGGAAGGAAGCAATGCAAGTAGAGATGGATGCTCTTATTAAGAACAACACATGGGAACTAGTTAACCAGCCCGAAGGGAAGAAACCTATTGGATGCAGATGGGTGTTTACTGTGAAATATAATGCTGATGGTACTGTAGAGAGGTATAAGGCCAGATTGTTTGCAAAGGGATTCACACAAACTTATGGCATAGACTATACAGAAACCTTTGCACCTGTTGCAAAAATGAACACTATCAGAGTTCTATCCATTGCTGCAAACTTCTCATGGCCACTATTTCAGCTGGATGTTAAGAATGCCTTCCTCAACGGGGACTTGCAAGAGGAAGTATACATGGAGTTACCCCCTAGTTTTTATAGTACAAAAGTAGGAAAGAAAGTTTTCCTTTTGAAGAAGGCCTTATACGGGCTGAAACAATCCCCGAGAGCTTGGTTTGATAGGTTTAGACTGGCTTTGGACAAATTCAGATACATACAAGCTCAGTCATATCACACTCTCTTCTTTAAGAAGATAGGTCATTCCCTAACTCTACTTGTAGTCTATGTAGATGACATTGTGATAACAAGAAGTGACACTAGTGAAATTGAAACCCTTAAACAACACCTTCACAAGGAACTTGAAGTGAAAGACCTAGGAAAGTTACACTATTTCCTAGGGATTGAGGTAGCTCGATCTAAGCATGGCATTTTCATCTCCCAAAGGAAGTATGTTCTGGACTTATTGGAAGAAATTGGCAAGTTAGGAGTGAAACCTACTAATACTCCCATTGAGCCTAACCATAAGATAAGTGCAGAAAGTGGAGAACTCCTTGAGTGTAGGGCTATGTACCAAAGGCTGGTTGGGAAATTTCTTTATCTCTGTCTAACCCGACCAGATATTTCTTATGCCGTCAGTGTTGTCAGTCAATACATGCATTCTCCTAGGACCACCCATCTCCTTGCAGTAGAAAGGATCCTTGCCTACTTAAAGAGATGTCAGGGAGAGGTATACTCTTCAAGAATAATGGTCATATGAAAATAGAAGTGTATACAGATGCGGATTGGGCTGGATGTGTTGATGATAGGAGGTCCACCTCTAGATATTGTGCATTTGTGGGGGGAAATCTTGTTTCCTGGAAGCAAGAAACAAAATGTTGTTGCTCGCTCCAGTGCAGAAGCGGAATACAGATCCATGGCCAATGGTGTTGCAGAAGTGTTATGGCTGAGATCCTTGCTTAATGAGTTGGAGGTTGATTATGAGAAGCCTCTGATGTTGTATTGTGGTAATCAAGCTGCAATTAATATTGCCCACAACCCAATACAACATGACAAGACTAAGCATGTCGAAGTCGACAAACATTTTATCCGAGAGCGAGTCGCATCTCAAGAAGTATGCCTTCCTTACATTGCCTAAGACATGCAGTTAGCTGATCTCTTCACTAAAACAATCACAAAAGGCAAATTGGAGACAGATCTACGCAAGTTGGGCATGACAAATATCTACTCCCAACTTGAGGGGGAGTGAAGAAATAGTTGGTTAGCCATGAGTGTGGGGTTCCATACCCACACCTAGTTGTTTCTAATTTCTTCTATTAGTAATTTATAATTTCTTTAGTTTCTAATTTATGTTATTAGAAGTTTCTAATTTCTGTTAAGTTGGGCTGGCTGACCTTACTGTTTCTAATTTTTTGTTTATTTCCTATTCTTGTAAGGATCCAAAAAGCTATAAATAAAGGAGTGTATGGGGCGGTAGATCATTCACCACCGAACCCCTTCTTTCTTTTCTCCTCTCTTCACTCTTTCTCTCTCTCTCTCTCTCTCCTTCTCATCAAACCTGTAATATAGTAAACAATTCTTCTTCTTCTTCCAAGTTGAAATAAACATATTTTCTATTGATAAAAAATGTATACTTTGATTTGCACTCCTATTATCAAGGCTCAAAGTATCGGAAATGCAAGATGTAATGGTAAGGCAATTTTAAGAGACGTATCAGGATACTCTTTCGATATGCATGGATACAGACGAAAAATCAAGATACGCATAGATACACTAGGAAATTCAAATAAATCATAAAATATATTAATAACAATAGATAGAAGTTTTATATGACTATAAATGAGTTATTTAAACATAAAAAGCCATACGTTAATGGTTTATAATTTTATATACATTGTGATACATTGGAATAGAATTGATTACAGTTGAAAATGAAGGAAAAATTAAAATTTGTATTGTTTTTTATTAGTATATAAATTTTAATAATGAATTTTAGCATTTATTACCAAACATTCCTTAAGAAAAGAAAATTTACTTAAGAATTAAAGTGCATACGTTTATGACAAGCAACTATAATATGGCATAATGGTAGACTTATAATCATTGCAAACTAATGACAAGGGTTCAAATCCTCCCACTTATAGTTTTTATAGCTAGTTCAAGGTGTATTTAATGCATATGATAAATTCAAATTTCAATTTGAATATTGCTTAATTTAGCATTAAATAAATGAGTTATTATGAGAGAGGGAGTAATTATAGGGGTTATAGGGAGTAATTGTAGGAGTTATTTGAGAGAGAAAGGGAATAGTCTTGCCATAATAATAAATCGGAATGTATCAACATGTTTTGGGTTTGTATCGGCTGATACGGATCCAAAACAACTTGATACGGGATTGTATCGGATCAATAGAGACCATAGTTGTCAAGGCGATGCCTAGGCGACAAGGTGCCTTTGGAGACTCGCCTCGTCTAGTCACCAAGTAGTTTTGTGCATTATGTTATAAAATACTTTTATATTTTTAATTTTTGACATTATAATTATAAAATAAGCATTATTAAACTAGAATACTCATGTTATGTGTTTATGTACTAATTTCTTTTTATTATTTTCTTATTTGTTAGGGTTTATTCAACACAAACATTGCTAACTGCTGTATTGAACTCATGGTTCAAAGTATCAATACGCAGAGGTGTATCAGTACTTATAACGATACTCCCCCTATTTTTTTTATTTCTTTGGTTTTCAATTTCATTTTTAAATATATATATATATATATTATTTTAAAAAATGGGTTCCCAAAAACACTTGTAAACATGTGTATTGGGTGCCAAAGATACAATACAATACACCCGATACGGGGCATATTGTGTAATCAATATGCTCAAAGATTTTCTTCTTACAAATCTTTGAGCATATTGATTACACAATATGATCCTTGATTGAATCCTCAAAGATTTCAGAACCTGAACCAATAGGCAAGGGAAGAACTTAAAATTTTGTGTAATCAACACATTTTCTTCTTACAAATCTTCTTCTTCCACCTTTTCTTTTCTTCTTTTCCTATAACAAAAGTAGGGGTTCAACCCCTATATTTTTTGTATTTTCTTTCCTTTGTTCCTTTTCTTCTCATAAAATGTTGATTTTCTAAACTTAAAACATGAAATTTATACTTCTCTTATGAAAATTATGGATAATTATTAAGGAAAAATGGTTATGGAACCTAGAGAACTACCCTAGGATATATGGTTTTACTTAAATCCATCACCTTGGCGCCTTAAAAACTATGATAGAGATGAAAAGAAATGATTCCATATCAGATTCCCACAGAAACAATACGTATTGATTGATACAGATTGGTATGCTACGAAATTTTAAACCTTGCCTGTTATTATTATTATTATTATTATTATTATTATGAAATTTACATTGCATATATTCTATTTTACTCCTTGTTTTAAAATATCTTGTCATTAGATTTTGCTAAAAAAACCAATTTTTTTTTTTATATCCTTCATTAGTTCCATCAATTAAAATAATGTCATCAGCAAACAAGCGCCATGGGCCTCCTCCTAATTATGTTTAGTTAATTCATTTATGATTAGTGCAAATAAAGAAGGGCTAAGTGCTGACCTTGGTGAAGACCCATTGTAATTGTAAAATTTGATGCCCCTCCCATAGGTGTTTTGATATTGGTTTTTACACCCTTGTACATATACCTATTTGGCACTCTTCTTTTTCAGGACCTGCCATATTATCTCTTTAGGGACTCTATCATATGCTTTCTCTAGATTAATGAACACCATATTAAGATCTCTCTTCTTCTCTCTTAACTTTCCTATCTATTGTCTCAAAAGAAAGATAATCTTCATGGTTCATCTCCTTGGCATAAACCCTAGTTGGTTTTCTAATATGCTTGTTTTATGCAAGGTTCAAAGTATCGGTACACCCGATGTGCTGGTAGAGGCGTATGAAAGTGTATCATTAGCTGTTTCTTTATTTTTTTAGTTTTTTTTTTTTCAAATCTGGTTCAAAGGGGTCGGCCTAGACCTCAAAACATCCCCTGTAGGGGCGTATCGGGAAGCCCCCGATATGATACGTATCGGCCGATACAGCCCAATACATATTGATACTTTGAACCTTGGTTTCATGTTGTAACCTTTGCTCAATTATTCTGTACCAAAATTCCATAGCATGGCTCATGAGTGTCTTCATACGATAATTATTACAACTTTGTATATCACCTTTGCTTTTAGATATAAGCACCATAGTGTTGTTTCTTCATTCATCAAGCATTTTTTTTCAATTTCATCCACAATAAGCCTACCTCTTTCACACTTAAAGATACCCATTGGCATTAGGTCCTAAGACCTTTCCCTTCTACATTTTATTTAATGCCTTCTTCACTTTATTAATTCTAATTATACAAAGGTACACTATTTTTAACACTATTAGAGTTACTAATCTCCCCCATTAAAACCCTTTACATGTTCATTTAATATTTTTTCAAAATAATTTTTCCATCTTTCCTTGATTTCCTTATTTTTTTTACCAAGACTTCAATATTCCTCTTTAATGCACCTAACATGGTTTAAATTTTTCTACCTTTCCTTTCTTTCATCTTTGTTAGGTTAGGAATTACATTTTCTCCATCTTTAGTGCCTAATTTATGATAGATCTCATCATATGTCTTAAATTTAACTTAAGTTTCTTTTTAATTTCCTTTCTTGTGGTTTTATATATATTATATTAAATTTTCCCTATTTTTAGTATTTTGCTGATCCTTATAACATGTTCTTTTTAATTTGATTATATTTGGAACATCTTCATTCCATCACCACGTTTCTTAGAACTTTGTCATTCCCCTTTACATTTTCCTAGAACATCCTTTGCTACTTTTTTATGAAATTATCCATTTTAAGCCACATATCATTAATCTTCTCATCTAAATTCTATTTTCCTTCTGCTCTCAATTTGTTCAAAAATATGCTAGCTTTTCTCCTTTTAGGCTTTTCCACCTAATTCTCAGACATCTATTTCTTTTCCATTTCCTAATGTGCACATTTACCACCACTAATCTATGTTGGGGTTAAGCTTTTCCTCGGAATAATTTTTAGGCTTTTCCACCTAATTCTTGGACATCTATTTCTCTTCCATTTCCTAATGCACGCATTTTCTAGTTCCACCACTAATCTATGTTGTGTGGTTAAGATTTTCCCTAGAATAACTTTGTAATCTTTGTACATTATTTGTTCTGTTCTCCTAGTGAGGAAAAAATCTATGTAACTTACATTTGATCCACTTTTAAATGTTATTAAGTGTTCATCCTTCTTTTTGAAAAATGTATTTACTATGAAAGGGAAAAAACCCTACTATGGTTTTGTGATCTACTCATAGTTCATTCTATTTTAGGATTTGGGACCTGATGGTAGTTGCACCAATATTGCTTCTTTAGTGGAATTTTTGGTACTTGAGATCCTATTTGCAAGAACTGAGGTTTCAGGTACTTTACAGGTCTTGTTTTTGGTTAGTTTGAAAGTTAATAGACAATTACTAGTAACCCATTACAGAGGTGGCATATTTAAAAAGAAATGCACCAGGTGTGTGCCTTTTGAAAGGGGCTGTGCTTAGGTTCAGGCGAGTCACATGCCTTAAAAAATGTGTTCAGGCGTGCCTTTTAGAACACTGCTTAAAATAATTCTCTAGTAACTATACTGCAACTGAGCAAATAAAAAACTGCTCTAATATAAACCAAGAATATAGAAAGGCTCAAATTCCATTACAAAGATGATAGGCTTTCCTGGGTTGGATATAGCTGAAGTCTTGTATGTTCTGAGACCTCTGAAATAGTTACTGTTTGAATTAGAAGGAAACCCCTGACAATTAATGAAATGAACCTCTCATGACCTGAAGCTTATATAAGGAGTTAATGCAATATTCTTCGATAGCATTGTTGGTTTTTGATCAGTATTAGGGATTTGTAACCAGATTTTGGTGCACCTATTAAGAGTCAGGTTTGGACTTCTTAGAGACATTTTCATGGCAAATGCCGGTATTGGCAAATAATGGAACATTGTATTTTGCTTGGTTTGTTCTAAGCAGTTTTTAGATGATGACGGCAAAACAAAGAAACATGACTTTTGAACTCTAAATTAATTTCCGGAATCTTCTGTAATTGGAAAATAAACTAAATTATTTTCTGCTTTTCCTGCCAACACTATATAGTTGGGAGAAGGCTTAGATGATGATTTTCTACTTTTCCTGTCACCTTCTTCCATGAATTTATTAATATAGTCTATTCCATAAAAATGCCGAGTGGTCTTCATCAACATTTCTGGATGCACCTCTTCCTTGGATATGGGGCTCTCTTTTTGTACCTTCCCGAAATGTTGATTCTGCTAGTTTCACTTGCTCTCACTTGTCACCATCTCAAAAAAAAAAAAAAAAAAAGGTTCTCACTTGTCCTCATGTTCATTCTGCTAGTTTCACCGTACACAATAAATTTTGAATTATGGTGTGGCTAAAGTTTGACACTAACAATATGCTTAATATGTTGTAGGGAAGGCACAATTCTGGATCAATATCTAACCTGTCTCCAGGCTTCTCTTCTACCCAAAGTCAGAGTCCCAGTTTTTATGCTGACCAAAATCTAAGCTCTTCTTCTGAAATGAATGAATTTTATGAATCATATCATAGTTCAGTTAGTCCAGGATCTGTGGAAGTTAGTTCTGACTCAGTGATTTGGAATAATGAGGTGGATCATTTGGAGGGAATAGATAAAGTGGTAGAATTTAGAAGTTCATCAGATCCTGAGATTAATCAAGCACTACGTAGGCTTGAGGAGCAGTTGAGTTTAAATGATGAGGACTTGGCAGAAGAGCTTTCTTCATACTACCTTCAAAATGAGAAATCCAAAGGTTCAGTAATTCTAGATTATGGAAAGGAGAGCTTCAACGAGAATGAAGATGTGGTTCTACTACATAGATCAGAATGCAGTGGACATGGTCAACATTTTAGTGGTAATGTTAGAAAGGGAGATGATTCAATCAACGGCCGGTTGCTAAAGAATGCAGGTTTACCTTGTTTTCATAATCATCACTAATCAGAATTCTTTGATTGGTTCTTTCGTGTATAGTGTTCTATCTTATAAATTCATGCAGCAAATTCCCTTTAATCAATTTCTGTTGTAGTTAGTTTCATTTGATGGACTCCTTTTCCCTCTTTGCTGCTGATGATAACTGTAGCAGTTAACTGGTTTAAATCTATTATCTTATAATAAGTTTTTAAATGTTATAGCATGTGCAGAACTTATATTCTATCATTTTGCACTGAACATAATCCAATTGCATGATTATTTCATTTCTTGATTAGCGTCAATTCTCATCACTTGCTTGCAGCTTTATAATGAATAGTGAATCTGAAAACCTTATAATAACCAGTGTATTTTAATACTGAAATTGATCGAAATAACATAATTAGAGAAATTCATCTAAGAACTAAGAATTTTAACAAATGTTTATACTCTGATCTTGACTGAGTCAAATATACTCCTAAATGCTCCAAAAATAGACGGTCATGTACATGTCAGCGTTATTCAATCCTTCTTGGTACATGGTAAGATAATACCATTCTTAAACCACCCTGGAATGTCACCACATCTCTGACTTCAGAACCAAATAGAGCTAAAAGCATAAAAAATGATTCGACCAAAGAAACCCTAGACCAAAACCAAACCAAAGAAAGGTGGGTAGACCATCGATGATAATATGTCAAAGTTTAACTTGCTAATAACTTGAAATGTGGGTGTTGGACCCCACCATTAAATATAGGGTGGTGGAAATAAGTGGGCCTCAACCTCTCAAATGTGTGCTCAACTATCCAACCATAAATCTTAGATTTTGCCTGATGAGTAAATATGATTTCTTAGAGATGTCTCCCTTGGGAAAATCTAGAACAGTGACAAACTTGTAAGTACCCTTTTATCCACTTGAGCAAGTAATTCCATACAGCCATGAGATTGGAATATTCGCTCCTGTTTAAAATTCAACCCTCTATCTTTTCCAATACTTTAACTACTACTACTACTACTACTCTATATAAACAACTTCCTTCATTCCTTTCAAGGGCAATTGATCTCCTATCTTCAAATTCCCATTCATCCAAAAAATGCTACCATTTTTCATATAAAATACATCCCTTCTCATCCCTCTTTATTTTGGTAGGGTTTCCCCTTTCATCCCTAACTTCCACTAAACCATCCCCATCAATCCCTGCCCAAGAAAACAACGTAGTAGAGAGAAGATTAAAAACTACCTTGTTTTACTGGTTAAAATCAAGAAGAAAGGAGAAGAGAGGAAGAAAAGGAGAATCAAGGAATCTCAAGCTCCATTTATGTTTTACTTTATCCAGTCATGAAGTCCCAACTGAAACTCTCCAATCCTCATTCTAAATTCCTATTCAAGCTCATATTAGAGGCAAGGTCCAAAACTTCACAAAGTATCGGTGCATATTGTATGATATATTGTTCCAGTGACTTGTCGATTCGTGGAGCACATAGAAGTGGCATCTCTTTTCATATATCGGTGGCATGTCAGTGTGTATTGGTAGCATATCGGCAAATACATTACAGTGGAATATGAATTTCATATATGATTGAAAGAAGGCTTCTAACCCTCTCTAGAAGCCTTCTTTCACGCTCAAACTTTACATGAGTGTTCTAGGCAACTAAAAATCCCTAGATCTACAAAAAAAGATGGAGAGAAAACCATAAAGAATTGAGGTTTTGAAGCTAAATGCATTTTTGGCACAACAAATGAAAAACGATAAAATGTGTGCAATTTTTTCATCTTATCTTGTGTGTGTTTGAATGTTAGAAATGCTTAGATCTACATTGATCTACTCTTGGGTGGTTTGATAACTAGATTTTTGACTTTTGCTCTTAACCTCTTATAAACAGGTATATGGATTTTTTTGAAGAAATTGTAACAGTCAAAACAATTACAAAAAAAAAGAGAAAAATCAATATGCTTCACAATATGTGAAGATAGAAAATGACTATAATATGAATCTATGGATGATATTCATAAAAAGAAAAATGCGAATCTATGGATGATCTATCATATCCATAGATCCATTAAAATTTTATATCAAATTCTTTTTTAATTTTTTTGTAACTTAAGAAGTAAAAATAAATTTAAAACAATTATTTCAAGAAGAAAAATTACTACTTTTGTACTTGCATGTAACTTGTGTCTAGGATGGTTTAATTGATCATCATTATTTCATATGGATGAAACATGTACCACTTAAATATTGATAAGTGGTTAAACTGAATGTAAATTAAGTGATAAATTTATAAGGTATATCACTTAAACTTTGTATTATGCAATTAGTTGCCAGACATGTAACTTAGTAACTCGCCTCTATTAATATTAGTGGTTAAGCATATAATTTATGTGAATCAATTTTGAAGTCTTTTGAATTTTCATATGATTTATTTCTAAGATTTATCAATTTTGAGACTTGTAGCATTTTATAATAATATTAGATAATATTTATATATTCTTGTATGTTGATTATGAATCTATAGTATGTTTCTTCATAGAGACCATCAAAGTATGTGATTCTTATGTATATATACCTTATTTAATACTTATATTTATTGTTTTTGACGTATTTTTATGATTTATTTGAGTTCTCATAGTGTATCCATGCATATCCAGGTATGTCTCTTAAAATTAACTTTCTAATACACTTTGTGCTTCTAATATTTTGAACCTTTATTTAATTATTAGAGGTATCAAACCTCCCTCACCTCCATTTTCCATTAATTTGAAGTTTACAGTAGTTTCTTGCAAGTTAATATCGTTTTCCTTCATTGTTGTTATTGTAATTATTAGGAATTAATACCTGGGTCAATGTGGAAAAGGTGGAGAGAGTATCTCATCCAATTCCGGTGACTAAGGGCATCAAGGTTTCAATCCAAAGTTGCATAAGTTCATAATTGAAAGTCTCTGGCCGTAAAAAAAAAATAATAATAATAATTGAAAGTGTCTGTCTATTGCCCCTTCATTGATTTTAATGCTGTTCATTTTTCTCTTTTTTAATTTCTGTTTTTTCTGATCATTCTTCAACTTTTTTTTGTCAAATTGCTGCATTTCTGGATGTTTCTTGTTCCATTTATGGCCTTTGGGGGGAGGGGGGTGGAGGAACCAGTTTTCTCCCTTAGAATTGTCTAATTGACTATTCTGGCACTTAATTGTTATTTGTCCTTATTTCCCTTCTTGGTCTTTTAGTTTGATTTATTTTTCATTTTGGAGGGTGATGATGCATTAAGAAGTCCTCTTCATTATTTTCTATAAGCAGAACCTTTCAATTACATAAAAATTTTAAATCTGATGGCGCATGAATCAATAATCTTTGTCTGTTGGGTACATTTTTCTTTTAATGGAACTTAAAAAGAAACATCCAGAAATGAAACAAGAAAGTACAAACATGTGCTTTAAGTGGCAACTGCATTTCTGGATGTTTCTTTTCCCTTGTCACTTCTGATTCCTGAATAAATAAAAATATCAAAATTACAAATGATAATTGGGTGATATTTTATGTAGGTGAAAACAGGGAGCACCTTCTTCGACCATCTGTTCCAGAATATACAATTGAAACAAAAGAATCTCCATCTTGGAAAGAGATGCTAACTGTGATCGATTCCCAAGAGAAATTTTACACACCAAATGGAAATGTGAGACTTCTACAATATATTCTAGTATATTCATTACTCATTTTTTATTATCCTCCTATCTATACATCCACCCTAGAATATAGTTAATTGTTAGTCTGTTACACTTTCTGGCTCAAGTGAACATTTGCTATTACCTTTTTGTTGAATGAATCAGCATTATGCATGTAAAACCTCCAACTTTTTGTTTGTATTTATAACAAATTGTTATCTTCCTTCTCAGCAAGATGACTGTGCCATGGCTGAATCTTAAATCCAATTTTTCCTTTCATACGCATTCATGTTCACATTTGATATGGATGTGTACAGGAAAATTCATCTCCAGGAAGGGGGGAAATCTCTTCAAACCTTTATGAACATCAGGAAAATTGGCCTTCTCAGTGGCTAGATTCTGATGGATGTAATAGAGAACATAGGAATACTTACAACACAAATGAAGAAATGCAACTATCAGCAGCTCGGCAATTTCTATTAGGCTCTGATAGTTTTGTTGAATCACCATCTTCAACACCACTACTTCAAGAAGCTGAAAATTCCAAAGTTTCTGTATGTTCTTCTGGAACAAACATGTATGAAGCCAATGCCAACTATTATAAGATGTGGTTTGACCAAGGAATTCGGCTTGGAGTTCCTCTTGGAGCAGATTCAAGTTTGACTATTGCACAAAAACAGAGGTTCACCATTTCTGAAATCTCCCCAGACTGGGGTTATTCCAGTGAAACTACAAAGGTATATTCAATGAGATTCTACATTTTCACTCCATGCTCCTTTGCTAATAATAGTTCAGCTTTTATTAATTGTTAATTGTTGTTGCATCTTTGATTGTATACCTACAAAGAAACTGTAAAATAAGCCAAAGGTCCAATACTGGCTCAGGGCAGCAATAAAGACACTAACTTCATGAAGAAAAAGCAAGAGGAGATAGTAATAACTGACTACGAACTTTGTTAAGATGTGTTTACAGTTCAAAAACACCATATATCAATCTCAAATTAGGAGTTGGTTCTTTCACCCCTATTTGCGGGCCATCTTGCTTTGGAACTGTCTTTTGATTATCTGTTACTGATAAAGACCAGAGATATAACAAAATAAGAACTAAAACAGGGCGATGAAAACCTTTGCTAACATGCACAGTGGGTCCACAAGGGACTGCTAGTGTGCACCATCAAGTCTTCTTTGCCACTGCATCAATTATCCTCAACAAAATCTACCTGTGCTACTGCTACATATAGAATCCAATGTTTAATTGATCTTATTATTCATGGGTGCACTACTTCGATACGATACATTTTCTTTGATAAATGATAGCATTTTATTAGTAAAGAGGGATTACATCAAGATTTAGAAGACAAACTATCCCAATAGGGACATGAGGTGCGACACCATTCTACAATGACCCAAATTACAACTGAGCTAAGAACAGTTCAGACTTAAACACCCCCATCTTCGCAAAATAATCAGCCATTCCATTTGCAGACCGCCTTTCCCATTTCACAAGAACTGTCATGTCTCTAACTAGCCATTTGAACTTTTTTCATAGATTCGTTGTACTTTCAACTCACTGTTTCTGGTTCCTTCAGCCACCCTATTATCAATTTAGAGTCACCTTCAATGAGCAGCCTGTCAAAATTTAGCTGTCTCACAATCTGTACTCCTTGCAAGACTGCTTGGAACTCTGCAAAAACTGAGTCCCCTATTCCAACCGGGCCTGAGAATACAGCAACAATGAGTCCTTCATTATTCCTAAAGACCCCTCCTACACCAGCTGGACCTGGGTTCCCTAGGCTGCTGCCATCAAAGTTCAACTTAATAAAGCCTTCATCAGGAGGTTCCCAAGCTACCACTAGTCTGTTCCTTGTGGTAGAACTTCTAGCTACAGCTCCCCAGTTTCTCCACAAGTCATCAACAGAGAAATCTGAGAACAAGTTTGAGGCTTTAACCCAATGTAAAGCTCTATTAAAAATACACTCCCAAACTGCCTCCTCCATACTCCTTTCTCTGTCACTGAAAACTCTACCATTTCTCTCCTCCCACACCATCCATATCACAGCAGCCCTAAGGCATCTCCACATGACTTTACCTCTCTTCTTTGGCCAACTGAAGGTCGTGAAGTCAAAGAGATTTCCAATCTGCAGAGGCACAACCCACCTATGACCAAAAAGATCAAAAACCTTTTCCCAGAGGCCTACAACAAAAGGGCAAGAAATTAGGATGTGGTAACAACTTTTACCACAAGCTTTGCAACGGATACACCAGTTTAGGAAAAGGCACAAGGTAGGTCTTCTTTTTTGCAAGGTGTCTAATGTGTTTATTTTTCCAAGAAAGACTTCCCAACAGAAAGCCCCAACCTTAGGAGGGAGAGGTTTGGACCAGAACTCTTTAAATGGACAAGGGGAGTGAATCGGGGCTGAACACAAGCAAGAGAAGAAAGAAGCACAAGAAAACAAACCCCTAGGGTGTGGAGTCCAAATATGACCATCAGGTTTAGAAAGATCCAGAAAAACAGAATCAATGACTTGCAAGAGCGAAGTTGCCAGTTCAAGCTCACTGTCTCTCAAGTTTCTTCTTAGTCCCAGGTCCCTACTTACCCCAGACAACTGAAAATAGGGCACAAAACGATGTACAGGTTATTTTTTAAGCAACAAAAGAGAATAAAGAGAAGGATAGAGGTCTTTAAGGGTTGAGTCGCCAATCCGAAGATCCTCCCAAAATAAAACCCTGTCTCCAGAGCAAACATCATACTTGATAAGGCTAAGGAACTGAGGGAGGACTCCGCAAGTGGATTATAGAGAAGCCAAAGTAGTCCTCGAAGAAACCCCAGGTCCCCAGCATCCCAACCATTGCCTGCACCGCCGTGAATACTGACTATCACTTCTTGCCACAATTGTCCCCTCTCCAACGGCCATCTCCACAACCACTTACCTAGCAAGGAAGTATTTTTCTTACCTAGATTTCGTAACCCTAGACCTCCCCGTTCTTTACTCTGACACACTACCTCCATGGTTTCAAATGTCGCCAAATGTCACTAATGTCGCCCGACATATGTCGATGTCGAGGCTCACCGACATGAAAATGGATGGTAATATAAAAATTACATTATGTCGGTCGACCAACTCGGAAATGTCGACCAACTTGGTCCAAATAACCAAAAAAAAATACAGTTTTTCCTATTATGTCGACAAGATGTCGACTAATGTACATTAAAAATATAATATATTAGTATATTATATTAACATAATATAGTATATTAATATAGATTATTCCATTAATATTTCAAATAAAATATTTATAAAAAGAATTAACAAAATATAAAAACAAAAGAATAAATTAATTACTTTATAATATAAAACATAAAATATTTTTCAAGTAATAAAATATTAACTAGTTAGTATTTTTTAAAATATTTATTAAAATCAGAAAATGTTTATTAAATTTTATAATAAACCATATTCTACATTTAATATAAAAAATCAGAATAAATTTAATAAATTTTATACTAAATCATAATGTATTATAAATTTAGTATTAAAAATCATAATAAATTCATTAAGGTTTATAAGAAATCAGAATTTATCATAATCTTAATACTACAAAAAGGAGAATCAGTTTATTAAATTTATAATGAAACATAATGTATTATAACTTTAATATTTAAAAAATCAGAATAAATGTATTTCTATTTACTAGTGTGAAATAAATATATTAGAATTTATAATAAATCAGAACTAAAAATAAGAAAAGAAAATATCAGATAACCTTGTAAAAACATCAAAATGCATAATAAATCAGTAAATCATCATTTACTAATTTGTTATTGATCTTAGTTTCTTAGCTTTATATAATGATTGGGAATAAGATAATAGTCTAGAAATATGTATTAATGCTTCTTTTATCATTTTACAAAATATCTTTCATATTTCCACAATGTGTCTAAGTTTTACAATATTTCCCCTCGACATTTCCGACATTTCTGACATATGTCCTATATTTTGGTAAGCGACATTTCCATCAACACCGACATTTTAAGCCTTGACTACCTCCCACCTGACCAAGTGATCCTTTCTACCTTCCCCAGGCTCCTAAAGGAAATCCCTCATCAACTTTTCTAATTTTTGCACTTTCCTTCTAGGCATATCCTAAAGACTATCAAGTAGTAGACTAGCAAACTCGCTCAAGTGGACTTTATCAAAGTAATTCTGCCTCCCAACGAAATATAGTTTCTCTTCCAAGCTGCCAGTCTCTTGGTACACCTCTCCACAACTAGGTTCCAAAACCTAGATTCTCTTGGATTATCCCCTAAAGGCAAGCCAAGATACTTCAAAGGCCAGCTTTCAATAGCACAACCTTGGGACTCTACTACTGCATTCACTTCTTCCTACCTCAAATTTACCCCTACAACACAACTCTTCTCAAAATTGATCTTTAGCTTGGAGATATGTTCAAACAACTTAATCACCTCCTTCAAATTTACTCCTACCCACTCTCCAACCTCTAAAAAAACCCAACCTGTCTGCCCTTTGGAAAATTCTTCTAAAGACATCCGCTATGAGAGTAAAAGGAAAAGGGGAGAGGGGGTCCCCTTGTAGTTGGAAAAAACTCTCTTACCACACCATTCACTAGTACCGGATAATGGCAAGTTTTCAGGCACCCTACAATCCAACTACACCATCTTTCTCCAAAACCATAACAGGAATACCCAATCCACCATATCATAAGCCTTCTCCACACGTTCATTTGCTATCAGTATTTGGTCTGTAATTTGTCTCCCTTGAATGAAATCTCCTTGAAATTGAGAGATCATATTTGGGAGGGCCACTTTTAATCTTAGTGAGAGGACTTTAGCCAGGATTTTATACATGCTAGTCACCAAGCTTATGGGTTTGAAGTCTTTCGGCTTTGGGGCATCTGGCTTCTTGGGTATCAAAGCCAAAAAAGTCGAATTAATTCCAGGGCTAATAAAATGTTCCTCTGCAAACTCCTCAAACACTGCCAACAAACCATATTTGATTATCTCCCAACAGTCCTGATAAAAATCCATTGTGAACCTGTCCGACCCTGGTGCTTTCGATCTATCCATCAAGAAAATGGTCCTCCTAATTTCTTCCAGGTCAAAGTCTCTTTCCAATTGATTTGCCACTCTTGGATCCAGCCTAGGCCAATCCAACCCTTCCACCATGACTCCTCCCTCACCCACCTTTTTATAGACTTCCTTAAAGTGATCAACAAAACATGTTGCAATTTCCTCTTGGTCCCTTGAGATTTCACCATTTACTTCCAATTTATCTATAAAATTTTTCCTTTTCCTACCATTGGCTATTGCATGGAAGAATTTTGTATTACCATACCCCTCCTTGATCCACTTATGTCTCGACTTTTGCCTCCAGCGAATCTCTTCTCTTAGCAAAATCTCCTCTAGTTCCTTTCTTGATGTCCACCTTACTCTTCTATCCTCATCTGTCATCAACCCCTGACTTTCCTTCATGTCCAATTGTTCTATTTTAGAAGTGACTCTCAGCTTTCTTTCCTCAATTCTTCCAAAATGTTCTCTATTCCATTCCTTTAATTTGCTGTATTTTCTTATGAAACCTTGCTCCCTTCCACTCAATGTCCCTCGCCTCCTCGTACTTTAATATGACACATTCTGATATATTAATTCAAACTAACTAGATTTTGTTATTGATTTGATTTTAAATTCACATATATTTGTGCTTAAGGCTGCTTGTCTATAATTAAGATATGTCCTAAATCATAATATATGCTCAAGATATATAAATGATGCCCATGCCACCATGCCAAATAAGCTCATGATATATAAAATAATCTCAAAGGACTTTGTGGGGAGGGGGGGGGGGATCATAAGTAATATGAGTTGTGTGGCAAGAAAGAAGTGCCTGCATTTTTTTTATAATAGAATCTGTTCTCCCTGAAGTAGTGCTGAGAAAAAGCAATTGTATATCATGACTGGTATGTAAAATATTCAGGGATGATTCTTGTTCTGATTTCTTTACCATTAATACTTTTGATCTTGAAACAGTTTTTTATTTATATACCCAGTAATTGGGACAAGGCTTGGAGGATGACAATGATGATAAGGCTTGATTATATACCCAAAAGAACACTTGTTTCAAACACCAAATACATTGTGTTGATAATCTGAATGTGAAGTTATATATTGTAAGCATATGATAAAAAGGGTATCAGTTTTAAAATAATAACAAACTAGGCAACCACCCAACAGAAAGGTCAACCTAGGCTGTAGTTTGAATGACATGTGAACACCTAGTTTCATGTGCCAATGCAGTTATTTTTGGCAATGGGGACTACCTAATGAATAGCAATAGGTAACTGCTTTTTATCTATACCAATTACCGAAGTACTATAATATACGTTATCTCAGTCTTGGCATCTTCATTGTGTCTTTAAGTTATTTAAATTTTATGTTTGAAATTTACAATTGCGGGTCATTATTCTGAAAATTTAAAGAGTATGTACTCATTGCAGGTAATTATCACTGGATCCTTTCTTTGTAGTCCATCCGAATGTGCCTGGATGTGTATGTTTGGTGATATTGAAGTTCCTGTAGAAATCATCCAAGACGGTGTTCTTCGTTGCCAGGCTCCTTCACACGTTCCTGGAAAAGTCACTCTATGCATCACATCAGGAAATAGGGAAGCCTGCAGTGAAATCAAAGAATTTGAGTACCGCATAAAGCCAATGAACTGTGAGCACTGTAATTTACCCCAGGCAGAAGCTAATATGAGTACAGAAGAACTGCTGTTGCTTGTCAGATTTGCACAGATGCTTCTATCTGTTACATCTACTGAAAAGGAAGATATCATTGAATCAGGAGTCAACCAATTGAGGAAATTGAAAGTTGATGAAGATCCATGGGGACGTATTATAGAGACACTCTTACTTGGCAGTGAGACCCCATCCACCACCATGAATTGGCTTCTGCAAGAACTTTTAAAAGACAAGTTGCAGTGGTGGCTTTTGTCCAAATATCAGAATGAAGGAGATACACCTGGATGTCACTTGTCCAAGAAAGAGCAAGGGATAATACATGTGATTTCTGGATTGGGCTTTGAGTGGGCTTTAAACCCAATTCTTAATTCTGGTGTCAGTATAGATTTCCGTGATGTTAATGGATGGACTGCCTTGCATTGGGCTGCACTGTATGGAAGGTACATTGAAGCTCTAGTATGTTCTTCCTGGCCTGCCTAGTACATTTCCTTTTTATGAAAATTCGCCCATATCCATGGTTTTCTTTCTCATATTATGGTCAGTACTAAAATGTTTGGTTCTGACAGTTTGCATTTTTGGACTAAGTCTCAAAAGAGGAAGCCTAATGCATGAGCCAAGAAGACTGAGTAGTCAACCAATAATTTTTTTTATATTGCCTTGGTTGAGTGTAACACAATTGAGGAAGGGGATTGTGCCACCTTTGAAGGAGTTTTGCTGAAATCGGGTAGGAAATTGGAAAAAGAGAGAAAAGGAAATGCAGAGGGAAAGGGAGAAATGAAGAAAAATGTTTGTGTGAGAGAGAGAGAGAGAGGGATGGGGGGGGGGGGGAGAGTTTTGGAGAATAACTATATTGCTTCTCAAGAAACCTTGTTAGACAAAGAAAAAACAAATAAAATATAAAAGCAAAATATCTTCCAAGTATCTTATGGAATATCCTATTCTTGGCATATTCTAATCCAGGCAGGAAGCATTTGGACAACTTATTATTTATTACCTCATGGGAAATGTTCATTCACCTTAAATTATGGGACTGGGCCCGAAAGAGATGGTAAGGTCTGCCCAGTAAAAATGGTTTCGGGATTTTGGGCTGGTCCAGCATCAGGTGTGCATGTTGTTTACATGTGTGCTTGTACCTACATGATTGGAAAACTGGATATTTATAACCCAAAAGATTTGGCCCCGAATGAGTGGTTTAATTGTCTCCTGTATTGCGTTCTTTCGTAACATATAAATATAAAATGCCAAAACTCTAGGAAAAATCTATGGGGTATGTACCGTTTCCATCAAATCAGACTGGTTTCTGTTGCCAAGTTATTTTTAGACTGTCCTAACTAGTAATGTGGACTAAAAAGGTCAGATATAAATATCATAAACTCGACTCAACTCAGCCTTATCCCCAACTATTTGGAGTCAGATTCAGGAATTGGGTCCCACCATTCTTCTCTATCAGGAGCTTCGTTTTTAGGGTCTAACTGTATGCCCTTGGGTAATTTGTTTCTGTTTTAGCCCACATTTTCTTTGCTCTTCTTGTTGATCTTTTAGAGCCTTGTACTTGAGCCAAGTCACTCATCACTGGTGCAGGCACTGGTTGCTTATGCAAATGATCAATCCATATCTGTTGAGTTTCCCTTGTCATGTTATCAATTAGGCCAACTTTTAGGTCCTTGTGTACTTAATTTCTAACTTTGTCCTTTGTAGTTACATTCATCCATCTCAGTGTCCTCATTTCAGCTACAAGCATTTTTTGAACATGTTTTCTTGATTTCCCAGCACTATGTTCTAAAAAATATGAAGAATATGCCATAATGAAACTCAAAGATATAGGTGCTGCACTCTTAGCAAAATGGGCATGCCAGGTTAAGCATTTGTTAAAATTTTAAAGTGCTTGGCTCAATGTCTGGGCTCATTACTGTTGAACTTCTTCAAGTTGGCTACAAAATGTGTACTTTAATGGAATATTTTCCTTGTTCACAGGGAAAAGATGGTTGCTGCACTTCTAGCATCTGGTGCATCAGCTGGGGCGGTGACAGATCCCACTTCAAAAGATCCAACTGGTAAAAGTCCAGCTTCCATTGCTGCTGCCAGTGGTCACAAGGGACTTGCAGGGTATCTTTCAGAGATGGCACTAACAAGCCATCTTTCATCCCTCACATTGGAAGAAAGTGAACTTTCTAGAGGTTCTGCTGCTGTGGAGGCAGAAATAACTGTTGAGACCATCTCAAAGAGAAGCCTTGGTGCCATTGATGATCAACTTTCTCTTAAAGATTCATTGGCTGCAGTTCGAAATGCAGCTCAGGCTGCTGCACGTATCCAATCTGCTTTTCGTGCACATTCTTTTAGGAAGAGGCAACAGAAAGTTGCAGCTGCTGATAGTGTTGATGAGTATGGCTTTGCTCCAGATGACATTCATGGGCTTTCAAAGTTGGCCTTCCGCAATCTCCGTGATCACAGGTTGGACAAAGCAGCTTTGTCTATTCAGAAGAAATATCGTGGATGGAAAGGGCGCAAGGACTTTTTAGCACTGCGGCAGAAAGTTGTCAAGATTCAGGTACCTTATGATCTTGCAGAATGTTTACAATAATTTCATAAACTTCTTAATATGCTTATAATTTAATAAGCAAATACTATTTTAAAATTTTTATACATATTCTTTATCAACTTTACTTTTACACTAATTTCATTATTACTGTTAGATATAGGAAAGATTTAAATATCATGAAAACTCTTGTTTGACTCATATTTAAGGACATGGATATTCGTTAATACTTAAATATGAATCAACTCACAAGATGCAGCAACGGATGAGGGAAAACATAACCCATATCAAGTTCATTAGCTTTCACTAGAATGAACTGGAAATACTTTATCAAAAGCAAAAAAGGATACAAATTATGAGTAGTACTTGAAGCTTTCACTAAAAGTGTGCAAGGTATTGATTGCTGGCTATCCTTTTTGGCAGGCTCATGTGAGAGGTCATCAGGTAAGGAAGAAATATAAAGTGCTATGGGCTGTTGGTGTTTTAGACAAGGTTGTGTTACGATGGCGCCGGAGAGGAGTTGGTTTACGAGGATTTCGGAATGAATCTGAGTCCATTGGTGAAAGTGAAGATGAAGACATCCTCAAGGTGTTTCGAAAACAGAAAGTGGACGTGGCTATTGAAGAATCTGTGTCGACTGTGCTGTCTATGGTTGAGTCTCCAGATGCCCGTCAGCAATATCGTCGCATGCTTGAAAGCTACCGTCAAGCCAAGGTTAGTATGCCAAAGATTTTGAATCGAAAAGGACATGATTTCAAGTAACCTAAATGAACCATATTTAAGACACAAATATATCTAAATTCTAATAAGGGTTTATATTATATTTGCACGAGGATAATGGGATGATAAATTTTCTCTCTTATGGTATTTAACTTGAACATATATACATGCATAACAAGGATGGCCCAAGGTTCATTTTCTGAATCATCTTCCAAACTTTTTAACTTCTTATTATACTCATGATTTATTTCTGGCTGTCTTATAGTTTCTTACTCGGATCTATCTTTATAGTAATTTATTAGTGTCGCTTTAGGCTCTCTTGTTGATTAAATCGATTATTGTTAATATTGTCTGCAGGCAGAATTGGGCGCCATGGCAAAAAATATTGCATCCACTTCACAAGGAAATATTGACTATATGGAAAATGATGGCATGATGTCTCAGTTCCCATTTGAGCATCTGTGAATCAAAATAACTTATGGATTCTTTGATAATCTGTATTTTAGCTTTGCCTTGTATATGGTAATCGTATTCAGCAGTTGTACATATTTTGTTTTGGTTTAGGAATAGATGCAAATGATTGTGATTGGTCATGTATGTCATATGTGCCTCTCAAGGTTCAAACTATGATGTAAATGTTGTTTCGTAGTTGCTGCAAGTGTTGCTTTTCATTTATTTTAAAGGTTTGGAATAATATAAGGCTAATTCACATTACTGGGTTCGAGTTCGAGATTAGTGTCTTCTACCTTTTTCCTTTTCTCTCTGCCGTTTTTTTTTTTTTTTTTTTTTTTGAAGCCATAGGGCAAGAGCTTTATTTAACTTTCAACTTGGAGGTTACATCTCATCCAAAATAATAGATTGGATACAATCTGGAATAGAGGACCAAGTAAACGATTGGTTTTGTCTTAGAGCAAATTGGGCAAGCCCATGGGCTGCTCTATTACAGGACCGAGGGGTGTGATACCAAGCACAGGATGAAAAGGATTTTGAGATGGTTTTACAATCCAAGGCAACTAGCAGCAAACTCCAAGGGGGTTCCAGATCCGAAGAGAGAACTCGAATAACAATTTTAGCATCACTTTCTATGATAATCGGATCCAAGATGAAAGGTTTTGTTAGTCGAAGACCCTTTAGAATTGCTTTAAATTCGGATCCAATGGGAAAAGAACTCTTCACCAACAAGGCTTTGGCAACCAGGAGAGATCCAAATTCATCTCGAGCAATGACATCGACTGCAGCTTTTGATGGAGACCATGCTCCATCAGTATTGATTTTAATGTGCAAATGAGGAGGTTTGATCCAAACTGATGAGGTTCTTTGAAGAGAAGAAAGAGAATCAAATCCTAAGTTTTCTAGCTGGGTCAACAAAGGTCTTTCACGCATTTTCACCAAGTCTCCAAGGTGGGCATTATAGGGAATGAGAACGGTTGAATGAGTGAATGGCTTCCCATTAAAATGAGTTTGACATCTAGCCTTCCAAATATACCATATAAGAACAGTGCCTCTAGTAAATAGGGAGAGATCAGACTCCTCTTTAATAATGTTATCCATTTTCCTCCATTCCTCTAACCAGAAAAGAAAACCTTGATCGTTGCAAATGTTGGCTCGCAAACCCATGGATGAGGCAAACCAAATTGGTTGAACCGTTCGGTAGTGGAAAAATAAGTGGTCCAAAGTTTCTGGATCTTCATGGCAAAGTCTGCAGGTGGGATCAATGTGATTTGATCTCTTGGCAAGGTCAGCAGACACAGGAAGGACTCCTTTGCAATAGCGCCAAACAAAGGTTTTTATTCTGAGTAGGATGAATTTTATCTTCCAAAAAGATTTGCAATTGTCTTGGACAAACTCACATAGAGTGTGAAGATTCTGGAGAATTGGAAATAAGTTTGTATCCCGAATTACAAGTGTAGTTACTATGGGGAGTTAAAAGTCCAAACCAGGGTATCCCCATGGGAATGAGAAGTAGAAGGGATATCAGTTCTCAAAATCATATTAACAGTCTCCTCATTGAAACCTTGTGTGCGCACAACATTACTCCAATTATGAGAGTGCTGATCTATAAGAGTAGCCACCATGTTTATGGGTTGGTTCCAAGTTGCAGGTATGTCAATGAGACCATTTAGCAACCAAGGATCATAAAAAATGTTAACATTCCACCCTTTATAGATAATCCACTTACACCCTTTAATTAAGTCATTTCTGCAATCAAGAATAGCAGTCCAAAGAGGTGAATCACCTGATTTTTTCTTCTAACGCCAGAAAGAACCATTTAGAAGATATTTTGCATGGAGAACTTGGGCCCATAAAGAATTATTTTCCTTTAAGAAACGCCAAGCAATCTTCATTATGAGTGCTTTGTTGACCAAGCCAAAATGTCTGAAGTCTAGACCACCTTTCTCACTGGGAAGTAAAAAAGAATTCCAAGCCTTGAGGTAAAGAGGTTTTTTACCATGAGACACCCCACCAAAAGTCTCTGAAATCCTTACAAATGGTTGAGGGCAGAGAGTAAGATAGCATGTGGTAAATAGGCATTGAGGTAAGGATAGATTTAATGAGAGTAGATCTTCCTGCATGAGAGATAACCCCCATCTTCCAGCCTTTGAGTTTAGCTTTAACTTTGTCCAACAAAAACTGTCAATAAGAGAATTTTCTACTAATTCCGATGAATGGACCACCAAGGTAGGTATCTTCCTTTTTCATATCAGCAACACCCAACAAATTCTTAATTGAGTTTTGTGTAGATAAAGGGGTATTTTTGCTGAAAAAAAAAAATAGATGATTTCTCAAGGTTAATCACTTGACCTGTCCAATCACATAATTTTTTTAAAATGACATTCAAGTGTTGAGCTTCTTCAATTTCAGCTCTTCCCACTAATAATAAATCATCAGCAAGTGGTTGATTTGCACATTTGACCTGCTGAATCTGAAGCCTTTTAACGTGCCAGTGTCCAAGGCATTAGATAACATCCGAGAAAAAGCTTCCAAATATATGATGGAAAGATAGGGTGAAAGTGGACAACCCTATCTTAAGCCCCTTTCAGGAGAGAAACCATAGCTTGGCTTTCCATTAATCAAGATTTTCATAGAGTTAGAGGCAATGCAAGCCTTAATTAATTTGCAAACAGATTCCAAAAAACCCAATAGATTCAAACACGGAATGAGGAACGGCCACTCCACCCGATCGTAGGCCTTTGACAAATCCACCTTTAATAGAAAGAATCCTTCTCGACAATTGCTTCTATTCATCGAGTGAATAAGTTCACGAGCTACCACAACATTATCAATTATCTGTCTCCCAGGTAAGAAAGCATTTTGAAATGGAGAGATAATTTTCTGCAGAAGAGGCTTAAGGCAGTTTGCAATCAATTTTTCCATAACTTTGTAAGAGGCTTATTCCAATGCGGGAAGGTTCAACAAATAGGGTGCGAATGAAATGACAAAAGTCCTCCCCCACAGCATTCCAACCATTCTAAAAGAAAAGAGCATGCAGGCCATCAGGGCCAGGAGCCTTTAATGGGTTCATACTGAAGAGGGTTTTCTGGATTTCCAGGTTAAGAGGTGGAGTGCACAACACCGAGTTCTCATGATCAGTGATGCAAGGCATTATCAAATGTTTGTTGAGATCATTTTTTTTTTTATCAATAACACTTTCATTAACTCATCAAAAGAAGATTTACAATAGGAAGGCAAACACGCTTATCTTCCAAGAGCAACAAAGAACCTCAAGAAAAGAAAAAAAGATAAAAAACACACTATAGTTACAGCTCAGCCCAAAAAAGTGAATCTCTTTCTGCCCCTTGTTTAGCTAAAC
>NW_010729081.1:3973411-4031847 GCF_000365185.1 Nelumbo nucifera
AGGAACTAATCAAAACTGCCCCCTCCTGAGCTTTTTTACCCTGGTCTTTGGATTTTTTACCATTTCTCTTCACTCCCTCTTCTCTCTTCACTTCCAAGGCTACAAGAAAAGACTGTAGCACCTTCACAAAGTCCATCCACCCTTTCCGTAGCCTCCCTTCTGGCACACACAGCAATTACTTTCCACTTGTTCGAAAAAACTCCACCACAGAGATAAACCATCCCTTTCTGTTTCTTTTCAACTCTATTACATATTTCTTACCTGGGACAGCCATTGAATTTGTCCATCCAATCACCTTGCCAGAGTTGATATACCATCTATGAAACCTTTCAACCAGACCATGACCTCCTTTGACACCAACACAGTCGCCTTGTTATTCTCTCTGATTTTCAATACGTCCTCACCTTTGATCCTTTCCTCTTCGAACTTGAAAGTCTTGGCTTCGATCAACACCTCAGACCACCACCTTCCTACTACTCTGAACCTTCCCTCGTCCTCCATTCTCCCTCTTCTCAAGTCTAAGTAATGAACCAATTTAGGTCCAAAATAAAACATGTTTGTTGAGATCATCAGAAGCCGGATTAACAGAAGTAAAGATGGATTTAAAATAAATTAATAAGGCTTCAATTACCTCTGGGTCAGGGCACCACTCACCATGAGAGTCCTTGAGCCAATATATACCATTCTTGCGCTTCCGATTTATAGCTGAAATATGGAAGTAACTCTCTCTGCCGTTCGCAGATAAAGGTGAATGGTTCATTATATAAGGCTCGAGTCGACAATTAAAATCAAGCTGATTATCGCGTAGGAGTTAGAACAGATAAGATAAAGATGCTATGTATTTCGTCATTTTTTCAACTCCAAAACTAGTTCTCATTGGGAATTTGGGATCGAAATTGGTGGGCCATCTACCAGGTGCGTCTGCCCGTCTGCCCAACTGTTGAACCAGTCTGGCTCTTGAACATCAAAAGATTATCTTTTGGAATATGGGAAGCCTAAGAATAAGACCTAAAAGTTGAAGCAGAGATAGATTTTTCACAGAAACCAAACAAAAACCTTCAAATTCTTAATCCTGTACACGTTTCATTTTTCAACCAAAAGTAAGTCTGTTACTTGAAGAAATTCAATTAATTAGAAACTTAGTCCCAAGAATCCTGATTAATTTAGGTCATATTTGGTTCAATTTTCATTATGAATCGCCCCATTACCTAACCAGTCTTTCTGTAAGCTTTAAAGCAAAATTTTGAATGTCGTTCGTAATTGTGTGTATCAGGCACGGAGTTATCTATGAATCACTACTTTAGAGTAGGGGCATCAATGGACCGGGTTTGGGTTGTATCCTTCTGAATCAAAACCAATTTGAATAGGTTGGATGGATCAATAGGACATTGAATTGAACCAGTCCAGAGTTAAATGGTTCAAAGTATTAATTCGATTGGACAAATGGATCAGGTCCACTAGAAGAAGATAAAGAGCATGGGTGTCAATGGATCAGGTTTGGGTTGGACTCTATTTAAATTAAAACCAATTTGAGGGCGGTCCAAACAGTGAATTGAACCGGTTCAAATTGGTTCAAAGTATTCATCGGGCTGAATTGGACCTGATTAGACCTGTTCATGGGCTGGGTAGCCCGATGGCCCAGCCCGGCCTGGCCCGCACCCCTGTTAGACTTGGTCATGTAATTAGACCCACGGGCCTGACCTCGGGCCTAACACAGTAAGCTCGACTGTGTTACGGGCCGGGCTTGGGATTTGTCAAAAAAGACCGACCCAACTTAGCATTATATATTTTATAAATTATGTATTTTATATATCATATAAAATATATAAATAATATAATATTTATTAAAATATATATATTTATAATTTAATATATACTTTTTTTCTTTATAATTTCTCTCTCACTCACTCTCTATTCAGCCCGACCCGGCCCGGCCCATGAACAGGTCTAGACCTGATCCATTTGTAATACTAATATTAGATCAGATCGGATTGGAATATCTGGTCAATTGACAGCCCTACCGTCGGCGACAACTCATCCGATCTTTCTGCAGTTCTGCTTATGTGTCCTGCGGAGCTCATTGGTGGACCCACTCAGCAAAAGAAAGATTCGTGTCATTCGCAGACAAATTAGCTACAGCGTTGAACGGTAACCGTATACGTATCGCTGTATCAGTTGGCACCGGAACCGGCGGTGGCAGTAAAAATCGGATGCCCAAAGCTGATTCCGCCACGTTTCAAGTTTCAACGCAATAAAAAAAAACTGCATTGACACGTGTGTCGAAAATGTACTGTCACTCACTCCGAGTTGGTTTTGCTCGTAGCCGTAGGATAGATTGTTGCTGATCGGGTCGACTTCCAGAGTTCCAGTTCCAGGCATGGCTACGGAGACGAAGGATAACGAGAGTATCCATGCGAACACTGAGGTCAAGCTCATACACCAGGCAATCCAGCAGCTCCTAAAGAAGAACAGAGTAGACCGGCAGAAATCCACTGGCAATAGCTTGGTCGCAGCCGACGACAGTGACGATGATGATGATCAGATGTTGCTCTCCAGATTGCTTTCCCAGGTAATTTAAGCCAGTCTCCTTTGTCGTTAAGCATCTAAACGTAAGTTGAGTGTCCATATACAGTATAGCCATGTTAAAGAAACATGCATATCTCTGTTATACGCATCCTTTTTAACATTCGGGGCTCCCTTTTTCCCTTTTCTCCCATGATCAATTTCTTAGTCAACTCCCCCCCTTTTTCTTCTTTTTCTTTAATTTGTGAATTAAAATTTTACCGACTCTTAATTTTGGTGAATTTATATGTCCTGTATTCAGGATCTGGCATTGCTTTGTGTATGTAATTTGTTAGAAATTCATTCATCCTTGTGTTACTATTTTGCTGTTATTTTGGATTTTATAATTTTCCTCAAGGAGCGTCATGAATCTGAAACTGAGTACTGGAACTTATAGATAATACATCTCTTCTTCGGTAGAAAGGAAAAAAAAAATAAGGAAATATATTGTTACGTGTTAGATAATACATTTTTCGTGAGTACCAACCGTCAATGGCCCTTCCCTCTGAGATTCCCAGGATTAGAAACCAGTCGTCGTTTATTGCCTAGCTAATTCTGCAAAATAATCCTGAATGTTCACATGGACTGTAGGCTTTGAGTATTAAGGATTTTGGTTGTTGGTCAGAGATTTAGTTCGATACATCTGGAATTATTATCCATGTCATGAGATTCATATTTTGAGTTTTTTATCTGTTAGGTGTTGATATTAGTCTTATCCCTCATTGCTTTGCAAGTGCAACCAGATTCTTTTTTTTTTTTTCTTTACTTTTAGAGGAGGGGGAATTTGGCATTATATTATGCTGTAGATCCATAAGTAAATAGTTTTTTACATTAGCTAAGTTCCATATTTGACCTAATGGTTGTCAGAATTCTAGAGTAAAAGAAATTATTTGCTAATGACAAATAACTTCCAGACATTTCAGAAACACAATTAGGAATCTAACTGTTCTTGTTTATGGTCTAAATTTAAAGCATTGATTTCCTGATCCACTGGTATGAGAAAAATTCACATGAAGGATCAAGTAGAGAGGTGCCGTGTATCTACAATGATCGTATTATACTTCCCACAGAAGCTGTTTAGTCCATCAAGTTTTTGATATTAAGAGAGTCCCCAAACACCATAATCTTTTAGTCATCCTGCATTCACAGCGACATGAATGCCTCCTTCAAAGCCCAACATTCCAAAGCATCTGCCATCGACACCTGAGTTGGGATTACAACACTCCTCAAGAAAGTCTTGTATTTAGCAATACAAATGCATGCATCTGCAACTTTATGCTTCTTGAAATTACATCAAGTTAGACACATATATCTATGTTGTTCACCTCTAACTCCCTGCCTTTCTTCAGAAAATTGGATCTCCTAGCTCTTTTGCAAACACCTTCTTGATTCTTACGCTCTAAAACTACCCTAATACTATCACAGTAAATCTTAAATTCAAAATTTCTTCTTCAACTGCTTTTCTTATTGCCTGCACTCTCTCAGCTAGTTATCTAAGCCTTTATCCCAACTACATGGGTTGGCTGCATGAATCCTGTTTCACCATTCAGTTCTCATTAGTTCCATATCCATTGATAAATTATGAGTGTTTAAATCATCTCTTGCTACTTTACACCATATCCTTTTTGTTTGCCCCTATCCCTTCTAGCCCCTTCAACTTGCAACAGGTCGCTTCTTCTTAGAGGTGCTGTAGCTAGTCAATATATCATTGTCACATTTTAACTTTATCCTGATTCCACCCAAATTTAGTTCCAAATCACATATCTCTTGCCAACAAGCATCTTAATAATAGTTGCTCCACATTTTCAATCTCAAAAACAGTTGATATCTGATATGCTTTCACAATGAATTAGAGATATCCTTATAGACAATGAATTAGTTAACAATTTCCATACTGAATGTTAGAATTCATGGACACATTCCAATAGTTCAGAACTTTATCCATAGAATAGGCAGTTTTGATTGCGAAGCAGCATTTCCATTCAAGCATTTCTCCTAGTTTGACGCTGGCTATTTTTTCTCATCCATGTCTGACCCTTTGGAATAGAGAAGACATGCAAAACTGTGGTATCTCAATAAAGAAAGCTCAGATACTTCCTTTAAAAAAAAAATTGAGGCTGGACCTGTTTTCAAATTGGTTATGCATTGACATCCATATTTCAAATGTTCCAATTGAACCTTAGGCTATGATTGCCTTGATGTATTAAGGGGGCAAACAACACTTTCACCATAAAAGGGGCAAAGAAATAGATCAACATTTCAGTGTGGAATTGTTTTCAGTTCCCATTTCTTGGAAAAAAATGGAGTGTACCTACATAATGAAGGAAAACAATGTTTGCAGTCTTAGGTCTTAAAATTTAGGGAAATTGTCTACAACTCACTATGAGTTTTTCGCATTTCTCTTAAACTCACAACTTTTCAAAATGTTTAAAACTCACCATGTCACTAACTTGACGTTAAACAGACTAATGGGTGTTAATATATTACTATTTTAACCTTCATAGATAAACATAAAATATATACATATATATTTTAATATTTAGACATGAAAAAAAGGAAATTTTTCAAAAAAAATATTTTCAAATATAAAATACATAAAAACATAGAAATTACAAAAAAAAATATAAAATTATAAAAATTGCAAACAAAATAAAAAATTATTTTCAAATTATAGAAACTATAGAAATTGAAAAACAAAATCAGAAAATAAAAGTTGTAGAAAACATCAAAAGTTATAGAAAAACACAGAAATTGCAAATAAATAACAAAAAATACAGGAAAATTTATAGATTGTAGAAAATAGAAAATGTGAAAAAAAAACAGAAATTATAAAAAACATTGGAAATTATAACAAAACACTAAAAATGCAAAAAAAAAGAAAATTGAAAACTGAAAAAGACAAAAAAAACTCGAACTCGCCATTTAAGGGTAATGGTGCACCCTTTTCCTCTAACTCGCCATTTAAGGGTAATTTGGTCATGAAATTGTTATTTATGCTGATGTGGACACCTCTATTAAGAAGCATTAACGGTGCACTAACAGAAGGTGAGTTTTGGAAAATAAAAACTTATTGACATGGTGAGTTTTAGACATTTTGAAAAGTTGTGAATTTAAGAGAGATGCTGAAAACTCATGGTGAGTTTTAGACAATTTCCCTAAAATTTAAACCCTATTAGGAAAAAAAATTGTTGAACTAGAAGTTTACTATGTGAATATTAAGATAATTTATTACAAAATTAACTAATAATTAGGTAATAACTAATAACCCATAAAGATAAGATTTTGGAGAAAGCTTCACTGGAAATAAATGAGCAAAACTTTAGAAATAAAGATATGTTTTGATGTACTTGTAGACTTTTCCTACATGTAAATTTCACCTTTCCCTTTTCTCAGGTTTTCCGTGAGAATATACATGTCTATTGGATATTGAACCTGTAGCCAGTGAGAAGAATATATAGAATAGCTAAATGTGGAAACTCGTGTCATATCTAATAACCAATGATTTCGGTGTTGGTATTGACTTCATAATAAAGAATAACTTCGGAGTACTTCTATCTTTCACTCAGACTACATACATTTTCCAAGGTTTTCAAATAAAGACTGTAAAACTATACTCGATGGAACATTGGTTATGAAGATGTGGATTATAGACATAATCTGTTACAAATTTTAATTCTCCAACTCTGTTCACTCCTAAAACAGCTGGAATCATTAAAAGAGGACAATGCTTTGAAGCCATCTGAATCACCAACAGAAACAAAAGACTTACCCTCATCTGCAGTAGTTAAAGTAGGGGTAAAAGATGAGTATGTAAATATACCAAGTAATGGAAGCAGAGGAATGGACAGTGAAGAGATATTGGAAGAGATAAAGAAAGTGAGGAGACAAAATTCTATCACTCACTGGCTTCTTTCTATCATGATTTTTCTCACTGCCGCTTGGCAGCTATCTGAGGTCTCACTTATTCTGATGGTTAAGGATAAATTAAGCCACCCTTTTAGATCAGTTGGAAATGTGGTCACGGGGATGATAATGGGTAGGGGCAAGAATGAGCGGGATGCAGAACAGAACACACAGACTGAAGCCCCTTCACTCCCCTCTCTAAAAATGCCAGAGCTTCCGCGTGTGGATTTGCCAGCCTTGGGATTGAGCAACGAGGATTAAAAGTTCCTGACTTCTTGGATTTTCGAATCTAAAGCCAAGGGTGGTAAGCCATTATCTATTTTAAGTCATTAAGTGAACGCTGTTTTGGTTTGTGATGATTGAAGAGTGAGAAGATGAAAACCTAGCAGGATATCATTTTGCTTCATTGCATTCTTGTATGGAACCATAAATATGACGACACTTCTTAATTCCTGTGCAGCATAAATTCTTAATTTTCTCATAATTGAATGTTTGTGAGGGGATGCAAGTGGGTTTGGGAGCCTTTAACAGTTGATACACACAGACAAAGTCGATTGAATGGGGCGATAGGTGGTGTGCTCAAGTGTTTAAATTTTAAATTTCAAAAGCAGTGAGCTTAATGTAATAATGTCAAATTACGATACATGTGATTAGGTCAAATGGGCTAAGAATGCATGGATGATTTTGGTTTTAATGGCAGAAAAAGGATCAAAAGGATCCTGGTTTGAAATCTACAAGATTTTATCTTAACCAGTTTGCATAGTAGTTCTACTTTCTAAATGCAGCAATGTTGTGGTAACCATAATGCCTCCCTTGCATCCGAGTTAAGAAATTAAGCGCCATTTTGAGATATATGATTGATTATAGTAGTAAAAGTAGTATTTCTACTTGTTTCCTCTCCTTGTTTTTCCTTCTTTGGCTGGTGGTCACTGGGCAGCAATTAGAGCTTAAATTGGGACTGGGCTGGGGTTCAGGGCCTTACCAAACGATGCAAGCCGACACCTTCAAATGGGGTGTTGGGCTGTCGGCCTGAAATCCTGGACTGATGCTACGGAATATCTATCTCTATATGGGACCATCACAACCAAAACAGACTGGCACAGCAACAAATACAACAGGCTCACAGATCCAGACTAATCTTTTTTTTGAGGAAACCCCGTAGCCCAGTTTCATTCATCAACCACTCGGAAAGTCCATTGGAGTAAGAGACCAGGTGAAAATTCTAGAACTAGACACCGCAAACTGAGCCGAAGAGCATGCAACCTGATTCGCTGATCTAGAGCTGTAAATAACCGAGTGAGAAGTTGGATTAGGAACCCTCTGCAATTCTAATGCATTGACGATGATCTCAGCCCTTGTTGAATCTTCAGTTGCCAGGGAGCTAGAGGCAGGAATTGGCATGCACCTTGCATATACAACCTTACCGCAAGTGATCCCGAAACATCAACCCGATACCAGAGGTACTGTGGGACTTGGACCGTCTTAGCCGCGACCAGTCTCTTGGTAAAGCAGAAGGCCCACAGAGAGATCATATCAATGAACAATAATTTAGGCTGTGTTTGGTTTGAAAGAAAAGGGTAGGGTTTCCCTTCCTTCCCTACTTTTTCTTTCAAACCAAACACAGCCGTAATGGATACTTGGTAAAAAGTGTCAGGTCGCTGTTGTATACACATAAACCAGATATGTGACTATTACAACAGTAGCAGATCGTCTATACAGTCCAACCCTTTGATATATGGTCTATTATTTATGTCTGATCGATGTCGATGAACATATAGAAAGCTAGAAAAGTACATTTTAGTTAGAGGCCCTTCATTATTCATGCATCATGTAAGGTGGACGGGGATGGAAAATTGTGGCCCACGGCAGCTGGTGCCTGGTGGGTGGACGTGGATTGACTGAATATTCATTCTTAACGAGGTGAATGCAGCCTTAGGCCCACCCCCGCTGAGAGGCCCTGGCCCTGCGTAATGTTACAGCAATAACAGTCTGATTTGATCCGACTCTGAGGCACCTACGTTGTGTTTCTCATTCTGTTTCTCTCTCTTACACGCACAAAAAAAAAAAAAAAAAACTCTTGCTGTTGGTCCTGTTCCTGTGGAGCGGAGCGGTAAATGATGGCAGAATTCCAAATGAGTCATTACCAAATCTAAAAAACATTTGGGCCGTCCATCCACTGATCCACATCCATTTGGGGAAGGTGAATCCAGTTCTCATTACGCTAGTAGGGATGGAAATTTTTTCCATTTCTTCGATCTCCGTGGCGATCCGCTCTGAATGGGGTAAGGATGGGGATGATTTTCCCCCTGTGGAGACGGGGATGGAGAAATTTTCATTCCCGTTAGCGGGGACGGGGAGAACACTCCTCGCTTCGCGGTGATCTCGATCCTCGCTTCATGGGATCTTCACTAATATATATGTATATATGTATATATGTAAATATGTAAATATACATCTATATATTAATATTTTTAAAAATATGGTTGAATATTTTTTAATACGATTGTAAATGTTAATTATTTTATTTTTATTTTTTAAATAAAATAAAAAACAAAAACAAAATGGTTAGCATTACAAAGAATCATGGGAATGGGGATCCTCACGAGGATAGGATCCCCGTGGGGATGGGGATGGGGATAACCTTGTCCCCGTTAGCAGGGATGGGGACGGGGATGGGGATTTTTGCGAGGACAGGGATGGGGAGAGGTTCCCTGTCCCCACCTCGCCTCATTTCCATTCCTATCTTACACGCATCGTCAAACTTCAAAGAATCCCAACCCAGCTCTCCTTCGAAAAACTTTAGCTGTTGGGGGACAACAGTCTATGCTGTTGAGTACATTCTTGGGAATGTCACATTTACCAGAGTGGTGTAAAAGAGTAATTGTCCCCTATTTCCTTTTGATCAAAAGGATAGACATGGGCATATGAATGGGTGAACGTATTCAGCCCTTAACTCTCTCAACAAGCCTCTAACAACTAAAGTTTAGAGGTGTAAACAGATTGAATTTGAATCGGATCAGGCAATCCAAATTCGAATTCGATTAAAAAATCTGATATCCGAATTCGATACGATATTCAAAGGATATGGAAAATTAATATCCAATTTCAAATTTGATTAAATATTCAAAAATTTGATTAATTAATTATTTTAGATAATTAATAAGTATATAAAATAAATATTTTATTGATATAAAGTATATAAATATATAAAATATTTATAACTTAATTATCATATATAAATTATATAAAATATTTTATATATTATATACAAGAATTAAATAATCGGTTGAATCGTGATATTTATTGAATCAAATTAGGTCATATCTGAATTTGAATCCGATTAACTATTCGATAAGAATAGGATATTCGAATTCGACCGGTTAGATATTTGAATTATTCGAACTCGATTCGATTATGTTGAATATCGAATTCGAAATCGGATTTTTGAATACTATTAATACTCCAATTAAAGTTATCCCGCCCAGCTCAGGCAAGGGGATTTTTATCGAAGCTTTAGTATTGAGGAGTTTTGTCTTTTTTTTTTCAGGTGCATTGACAAAAAGGCCCAGGAGAATAATTATTATTAACCAATAAGACTCTTTTTTGGAATCAAAGAAAGTGTTCGACTAGGATGCCAAAAAGACATGATACTAGAAAGATTTATAACCAATCAACCAGTATCATAAAAGTCTTAACCAATCAATTAGAATTTATGCTGGGGGATTTTCGTTGGTCAAAGCTTTTTCAGCATCATAGGTTTTCCTTAAGGGTCTTTTCTATTTTTTTTTTTTATCTTGAGAGGGAGAAAGTCGGTCTATGGGATTTTGGTTCTGATTGATCAAGATACCCATGTTTTTTTTAGATTTATGTAGAAAAATTATTTTTTTTTGGTATCACTTAAACGAATGAGCAAGACCAAGGTGGGTAAATAATTTTTCCACTTTGGGGAAAGTTGTCAAATCAAAATTTCGTCACGTATCGCCAATACATATCATATCAAACCTTTCCAATACGCCCCTACAGGGGGTGTTTTGGGTCAGTGAGTGGTTCAGGGGGTAGATCGGCCTTAAACCGGCCCCTTTAAACCAAATTCGAAAAAAATTAAAAACAAAAACAAATAAACATTACTGGTACAGGTCGATATTCTCTATCGGTGTATTGCCTTGTAACGATATTTTGAACCTTGATTGTCAATGCTTGGACAGAAAAAAAAATTGTCCCTTTTAATAATCTATATATTATATATATTAAAATTGGTCCTGCCATGTCAGCACGTCTCTCCTTTGAGAGAAGTTATTTATCTATTTTCTCCTTTTTTTGAATTTTTTTCTTTTTCTTAATTCCATGTCATTTTTTAAATAACCAATGAGATGCACTCTCCCAATAACCTAAATAATCTCTTCTCCTAAAATTACTCCTAAACTACCTCCCCCACGATCCTCCACTTTCTCCAAAATTATCTCTAATTCTTATTTATCTTCTAAATTATCTCTAATTCCTATTTATCTCCAAAACTATCTCTAATTTAGTAGAGACTTTCTCTTCTAAATTATCTCTAATTCCTATTTATCCTCTCCCATACTTTGTATCTATATCTATCTAAAGAAAGTTTGAATTAAAAAATTTAATAATTATTTAAATGTTCTAACAAAATTATAAAATATTTATTAAAAATACAAAAAATAATATTATATTTTTACAAAGTATATCACGAAATTATGTACTAACAATTTAAATTATGTTTTTTTGGATTATCAATTTAAATGTTTTTTAAATATTTAATAATATTTAATAGCTTTAAATAAATAAAATTCAAATAACAAAAAATTTTAAATAATTTATAGATTATTTAAATATTTAAATAACTAAATATTTATCATAGCTAGATTTTAAATAGTTAAAATAACGAAATTATGTAATAAATTTAAAAAATATCTTCAAAGTATAAAAATAAGTATAACAAAATATTTGATGTTTTAAAATTATGTAATAAATGAAATTATGTAATCATAGTATAAATTATGATTTTATGGAAAATTAAATTCAATAAATAATTGATGTTTTAAAATTTAAATATTTTACATATTATTTAAGTATTTAAATAACAAAATATTTAACATAACTAGATTTTAAATAGTTAAAATAAATAAATTTAAAAATATATATAAAAAGTAGAAAAATAATTATAACATAATATTGAAATTAATAATAATTTAATATTTTTATATAATATTATAAATAATTAATTCCACTTATATCAAGTATTAATTCAAGAAAATAACTTTTAGAAAAAATAATATTTATTAATAATAATTTTAAACTCTTAATCTATATTTATTATATAATTACATATACTAAAACTAATATTTATTATCTTTTGTGATAAATGTATTTTCAATAAGTATGTATAAATTTAATTTGTTAAAGTTATTTAATAGAAAACTTTTAATAATTATTGGAGATTAAATTACTATTATTGAAATTTTTAAATTTAGTTTATTGTACATATTGTATTTATTGTGTTTTTTATAAGTTATTGATTAATATTTAGTAGAGATTATACTATTCATTGACTAAGTTAATATGTTTTTAGTACTTATTGTATTTTTGTAATTTTTGTAATTATTGTATTTTTAATTATCAATATATTTTTAATAATTGTGTATTTTTGCTATAATTTTTCAATAATTACGAGAGATTAAACTATTGTTATTTATTAGAAATAAGCCTATTAATTTAGTTGAAATTATGAGTGCTCATGATTGGTTCGGTGCGGTCGTAAGCTATTTGGCTAACCAAATTAATCTGGTTAAGTTAGGGAGTTGGTCAGCTGAAACTGACTAACCTTTTGGGAAAATCGATCCACTCAAGTTGTATTGGTTTGGGTCAATTTTTTTGTTTGGTCAGTTTGTTCAAAAGATTTAAACTTAAAATTTTAATTTAATTTTAAAAATTACAATGTAATTATTAAATAATAAATTTAAAAATTAGATTTATGATATTAAACATTTTAGACTAAGAAATATGGGAAATTTTCCACTTTTTTATATTAAAAATTATATTTAAAATATAAAATATTAATATATATCCATGGTTAGGTAGTTCGATTTTGGTCGATTTACAAATGGCCCAAGTGGAACTGATCCAAATTGGTCGAATTGGGAAATTTTTTAACCAAAGCCAACCTAAAATACTAGAAAACTGACAAACTCGGGTCGAGTTAATTGGGTTGGTTGGTTTCATCAGTTTGATAAATAAACTTTACTGAAATTAATTATTGTTATTTTTGTATTATAAAAATTTTATTAAAAGTAGTATATAAAATATGAATAATTATTAATTATTTAAAAAATTAAAAATATAAAACAATTGTGTACTCTTATGTGTTTCTATTAGGTTCATTTATTAGAACACACTTTTAGAATGGCAATTTTTCCCATCCCTAACAGGGACCTGAGTTCCCCAACCCAATGGGGCTGGGGATGAGGATTGTTTTGGCGGGATAGGGGCGGGGACAGGACGAGGATTAATAGGAATCCCCGATCGAGGTCGGGGTCGGGATGGGGATTGAGGTCTCCACCCCACCCCAACCTTGATTATATATATATATATATATGTGTGTGTGTGTGTGTGTGTGTGTGTGTATTAAATGTTATTTATATTAAATATATTATTATATTATTTATATTATATTATATTATATATATATATATCAAAACTTATTTAAAACATTATTTTTAATTTAATTTTTTTGTTTATTTTAAATAAATTTATTTTAAAAAATACTATTATCTGAAAACATTTTGGGGATTCGGGTCCCCACGGGGAACCCATCCCCGTCAGGGATCGGGGATGGGGGTTAATTTCATTATCGAGGTTGGAGCCTTAGGCACACAATTCCATTAAGGAGTGTTTGTTTTACCCTTAGGCCCATGATTTTTTATTCCAAAAATACCCCTAACACTTTTTTCTATAAAAAACAAAATTGAACAAATGTAGCCAATAGAGTGGTTGTCGTCTTATTAAGGGAAAAAATGGTATTTTTTTATTTTCTTCTGATTAAATTTATTTAAATGAACATTAAGGTCAACACTGTCATTTTCCACTGCCATCTAATGGAAGATTGATTAAATTCATTACAAATTAATAAGTGGTGTTTTAGTAAAATGCTAACTATATGGTAGATTTTAGTAAATTCATGAAACTATAAGGGGTATTTTAATGTATGACCCTTTTTATTATTTAGCTTTCTCTTAATAAATCCTGTGTATCGCACGGGTCCCCACTAGTATATTTTTATAGCTAAAATGGTCATTTGCTTATTTACCTAAAAAATAGAAGAACATGGATAAATATATTTACCAAAATAAATATTACCCAGAAAAATAAGTAAATTTATGTAAAACGAATGAGACCTAAAAGAGAAGTTAAAAGCAGAAGAAGAAGAAGAAGAAGAGGATCAACATTCCGGGCAAGGCGGTTCATAAATTCAAATGACANCCCCCCCAAAATAAAAGACCCCCCTGTACCTTGTTTTGCAACAAAGACCTCCTGTACTATGACCATGAGACAAAGACCCCCCTTAAGTCAGATGACGGAATACATTAAATTATCAAAATACCCTACAAAACTTTTTCTATTTTCTTTTTTTGCTCTTTTTTTTCTTAAAACCTATTTAACCTATTGTTTTGCCTTTCTTCTCTTCTTTTCCTCTCCCTCACCGTCCTCTCTTTGGCCACGTGGAGAACTAAAAGATGAATACGACCCTTCAGTTCAATACCTCATAACTCGGAAAACTGCACCTCCTCTATCTCTTATTCTCTCAAAAAAAAAAACAGAAGAAGACACGGAAAGAATGAATGACTGCGCCTCCTCTATGAGGTTGGTGTTGGCCTATAAGGGTAATTAATGTTTTGTCAATTTTGCATTCGTGAATTGTGATTTTAGTATGCAAATAGCTAAAAACAAATAAAAAAAAATATGGCACATGGTACCAAACCAATCATTAATTCTATAAGCATTTAGAAGTGAAACAGATGCAAAGCTGGTTTTAAGTACCTCTGATTCGTTTTCTAGTTTGAGCTTGTTAACCAGATATTTCATCAACAATCGAACTGTCATTCTCCCATGACAAGATTAATTTACGGGGGGAAGGGATAAATGCTGTTGATTAGACGAGGAGTTGTTTTAACCAATAACCACGGGTTTCCTTTCAGGAAATTAGCATAAAGCACAGACGTACAGAAAAGGAGGGAAAAAGAAAGAAAGAAAGAAAAAGTAACAGACTTGCTTAATTCTTAGGTAGAAGGATTCTCTTGTTCCGCATTGAGTAGCAAGGTGCAATAGATTAATTAGAAGCGACACTAAATCAAAAAATGAAAGAGAGAATAGGGTCTTGGGTTTCTTCCATTATTTCTTCATGATCTGATTCTTCTATCTATTTAGTACTTACTGATTTTGTGATGCTTGGAGAATAAACCAAACACCGGATTGCATTCTCGGAGGAGCCTCCATGACTCTAACATCTGAGCTCGGACCGGCAACGTCTAAAGCCGGTTGTTGAAACTGTTGGGCGTAATAAATTGCAGGCAGCAGCATCGGAGAACAAGAAGAGAATGAAGCTGTTGGATTCCATGGGTTAGGCCTATATCCCCATGGGACCTCAGGTTGAGGAAAACTCAATCTGGTCCTCGGGTGCGGCAAGAACAAAGGCGTATCGATGATACTGATACCACCACTAAAACTACTTGGACAATAACCTCTAAACTCGTTCATATGGAAGAAAGGATTTAATAATGGTTTAAGTTGTTGTGTGCTGCTGCTAATACTACTGCCGCTGGGTGGTAATAGATCGAGCTCCACCAATCTGACTGTTGGAGTGGTTGGTTCCATCTGATTATGCTTAAATTCGGTTCTTCCCATCACGTAATTACCAAATCCCAGCTGAAGCCAACCTTTGTCTTTCTAATCTTGTTGGAAATCCTCGGAGCTGGAACTGGCTTCGTTGAGGCTACTGGTTTTGGAGTCGTCTTCGGCCATTTGACTGACCACCAGATCAGATTCGGGAGAGAGAGGGAGAGAGAAAAATGTAAAGTAACAGACAGGTAGTATCCGAAGATCGGAAAAGATGAACAGTGTTTTTCTCATTTAATTATTATAAGAATAGTACGAGGATTAAAAGATATTGTAACGGCCTTTTTTGAAGGGAAAGGGATTTTTGTCTCACAGTCATAATACAGAGGGGTCTTTGTTAAAAAAAAAAAAAAGCAAGGGATCTTTGTCACAGACCCCATAATACAGGGGTCTTTATAATTTACCCAAAAAAAGAATGTCTTAGAGAACTTGAGCAGATTACAGTAGTTTGGGGGAGTTTAAAGCCTGTTCATTTTTTAAAAGTTGTCGGTGAATAAGCAGGAGTGTAGTGTGGGACTCTCATTCCACTCTCCCCTTTTATTATTATTATTATTTTCTGATATATAATATGCACACTACTATGTACTATCCCATTATCTTCACCTTTCCTAGCTTTTTTCCCTTTATTTTATATATAAAAATATTTATTTATTTATTTTCATTCCGTTAAAGTGGAAGCGGTCCACTGAGTGACCGAGACCGACACTCTTAAAAGTGCTTACGCACTCTAAACCACATTAACTAAGACTATGTATGAGAGTAATTAAATTAAGATTTTAACATTCATCTTCACATGTAGTATTATTATTTACTAATTACTATATTACAATATATGCCCCGGCCTGAGAGGTATTTTATATCAGCCGTTGGATTAGACTCTACAAAGAGAGATGAACAATTAGCAGCTCGATTCCACTGATACTAGGGAAACAATCCAAAGAAATTGCCGTATTTCACAAAGACCGAAGAAATGGTTTTAAAAATGAATAGCACAAGTATGCATTTCATTTCAACACAGGATCTTCAACCACTCAATTGGTTTCTCTTCCCATAAATCGTGAACGTGGATCACGCTCCAACTCCAAGAGTCCCAAGTTCAAGTGTTCAACAACAACGTGGCCTTGTGCGTGGAACATGACATTATGTCTTTTGCCTCAATTCAAACATAAACATGTTCCTTTAATCCTTTTCCTTTTCCTTTCGGCCACATGACTCATTCCATTGTTCCATTGTTCCTCCTTCATTGGACTGAAGCAACCAGAGAAGCATAAGAAACCAAAATTCATCTCTTCTCTATTCACAAAATTGCCCCAAGTTATTGTTTGAATATTATTTTCTTTTTTCTCTTTTCTTAGACCCAATCAGTAGTGGCTTCTCTTCTTGTTTCTTTCTTCTTTTCTAGATCTCTCTACCCTTTAAAGCGAGTCCATTATTGACAAAACATCTTGTTTTTACTTTATAATTCCGAATCTTTTGTTAAAAGACAATTTCAGCTCTATCTTAAACAATCGCAGAAAATCCAATTCCACAATATTTCATTGGAAAAACTTCCGCCCCCAACCCCCAGTTCATTCAAACTTCACAGAAAAACTGGAGTATCTCCTTTGTTGTAGTTCCACTTCCACCTCTTCGTTAGTCATTACCACACATGGAAAGATTCAGAACCAGAGAATATCCTCCTGTCTCCACTCTTCTCCTCCTGCTGCTCCTCACCTTCTCCTTTGCTGCTGCTGCTTCTAACCAGTCACCCATCAAAACCATCGTAATCCTTGTCCTTGAGAACCGGTCCTTAGATCACATGCTTGGATGGATGAAAAAATCTATCAACCCATCAATCAATGGAGTCACAGGCAAGGAATGCAACCCTGTGTCAACTCAAACCCCACAGTCACAATCAATCTGCTTTACCGACAATGCCGAGTTTGTTGATCAGGATCCTGGACACTCATTTGAGGCTGTCCAAGAACAGGTTTTTGGATCCAGCCTCATTCCTTCCATGTCAGGATTTGTCGAACAAGCTCTGACAATGTCTTCCAATCTCTCAGACACTGTGATGAAAGGATTCGAACCCAAATCTGTACCCATATACGCCTCCCTAGTGCATGAATTCGCCATCTTTGATCGATGGTTCTCTTCGATTCCCGGGCCAATCCAACCAAACAGGCTCTTCGTCTACTCTGCAATGTCTCGTGTTTCGATCAGCCACGTCAAAAGCAGCTAGCTACAGGCTACCCACAGAAGACTATCTTCGACTCCCTCCATGAGAACGGATTGGACTTCGGTATTTACTTCCAAAACATCCCCACCACTCTCTTCTACAGGAATTTGAGAAAATTGAAATACATATTCAAGTTCCATCAATTCGATTTAAAGTTCAAGAAGCATGCCAGAGAAGGGAAGTTGCCCAGCTTAACCGTGATCGAGCCGAAGTATTTCGATCTCAAAGGGTTACCTGCCAACGACGACCACCCTTCTCACGATGTCGCAAATGGGCAGAAGTTAGTGAAAGAGGTTTACGAGACCTTAAGATCGAGTCCTCAATGGAACCAGACCCTTCTGGTGATTACCTACGACGAGCACGGTGGGTTCTTCGATCATGTAAAGACTCCCTATGTGAATGTTCCCAACCCCGATGGCAACACAGGTCCTGCCCCTTACTTCTTCAAGTTCGATCGCCTGGGAGTTCGAGTGCCCACAATCATGGTGTCCCCTTGGATTAAGAAAGGAACCGGTAGTCTTCAAGTTCTTCCTTTTCTTTTTTTGTTTTTTTCCTTCTCCAACCTCCGAAGCTCGGATCCTTGAATTTGTGAACTTCAAATTTACCGCCCCCCCGCCCGCCCCTTGTTCATTTTCCTTTTCCTGCTGCCATACTAATGGGGATCCGTTCATATCTCGTCTGCAGTGATCAGTGGCCCAAATGGACCTACTCCAGACTCAGAGTTCGAGCACTCTTCAATACCCGCAACAATAAAGAAGATGTTCAACCTCTCCTCCAATTTCTTGACGCACAGAGATGCTTGGGCCGGGACTTTTGAGCAGGTCGTGGGAGAATTAACCTCTCCTAGAACTGATTGTCCAGGTATGAATATTGATTTCTCAGAAGAGCTTTGTTCTAAAAATTATTACTTAAAACTCAACAGGACAGAGACTAATTAACAAGTGGGTTTTCTTGGCGGAACTGCTAAAAGAGGTGCTACCGGACGTGGCTCCTTTAAGAAGAACAGAATCCAAAGAAGAGGACAAGCTATCGGAATTTCAGAGTGAGGTAGTCCACTTGCCCGCTGTTCTTAACGGTGACCACTTCTTGAGCAGCTTCCCCGACGAGATGACGAACAATATGAGCGTTAAAGAGGCTCATGATTATGTGAAGGGCGCTGTATTCAGATTCATAAGAGCAAGCAAAGAAGCCATCAAGTTGGGTTTAGATGAATCTGCCATAGTAGACATGAGATCCTCTCTCACCACTAGATCAACTACGCTTCGCCATTAGAATTAGGAGATGGAGATACTACCCTTCTGGTTTACCCGTTTTACTCGATGATAGTGTCATCCCCCTTATTCTAAAATATATAAATTATCTTCAAGGAAACAGTAGAACAGAAGCTATCGAAGCTTGCCTTTCATGCTCTTTGTAGTCCTATTTCTGCGATTTTTTAGACATCACTGACCGATCTACCGACACTCCGCAATGAATCTCTTAGCTACTGAGCCTGTATTGCTGGACGGTGGCCACAGCTTTAACTATAGAAAAGGATAACTTCATTTTAACTGCAAAAAAAGAGATAAATCCTTGAAATAAGGAATGCCAATCTCTTGTTCAGGGGTATTCCATGAGCGATCACTGACCACTGCACGACACAAATTTTCGCATTGATAATCCAAGCAAACTGAATGGACGTAAGGATAAAAAGAGACAAGTCCGCTAATCGGGTCGCCTACCCGGGCGCCAGCAGCGAGAGCCTAAACAAGTAAACAGTAACTGGGATAACCCAGTTATCCAGATGACACGACTCAAGATTCAACCCACATTAACAGCGGTCCGAACAAGTCGATGAACATAACAAATAATTGTTTCAAAGTCAAGCATAAACGAGAAAAAACCAGGGATCATCTTCCCACGTTCAATTGCAGAAAAGAAAGAGTCCGATCCTCTCCAGAAATATTAAACCTAATTTAATCATTGAAAAACCTGATTAAATCTGGTGGCATTTGGTTCCATTGCAACAGAACACCAAGGGGCGCAGTTCCTGATAACAAGATGTAATAAATATTGGAAAGGAAGAACACAAAACAAGCAAGAAACCATGGAAAACTCCCCAATAATCTCACAAAGTCTAAAAAAACTAAACCGAATCAAGCAAACCGATTCTAGTCCCAGACATCCCAACCAAACATCTCCCAATCCCCCCAGGTCCCCCACTCCCCCACTCCCCAGGTGATCGTCCTCAAATTCAAGCATAGTTCAACCGGAAAATGTCATTCAGCACATAAAAGCTTCCCTGTGGGGTTGGCATCAAATGGAACATCTGCATGAAAACACAAGGAAAAAACGAAAACCGGTTAGAACAACAGAGGAAACAAAAGCAATGCCAAATACAAATGACAATCAGAGACTACTTTCCGGTTGAGAAAATTATAAAACGATTTGTTGCTATAGCCTACGAGCAAGACATGAACCAAAAAAAATTGCGAACAGTGTTTTGGACCATGTAACTAGGAAGAATGATGCAATGATAAAAACTCGGGCTAACACCACCAAAACACATTCTAAATTGGAGTCCAACAGCGATCACTTTTTTCTGAAATGATTAAAAGGTAGTTCATGATGCATCTGAACTGCTTTCAACCCTAACAATAAGCAGATATCCGGTGGTCATTTGGACCCATCCAAGACCACATTCTGGGGGTATGATAATCATATGGTCGAATGCTCTTGCACAAACGACTTTGTTTATAGAAGGGCTCTCTGGAAAACTAGTCACAAAAGACACTAAAGATGACTTTTATTGAATGAGACAGACTGTCAGAGGACAGCAAGCTCTGACGAGAATTTAGCTCCGGATAACCTCATTAACAGTTACATATATAATCAAAGAAAAAGGGAACAGGTTGTTGCAGCCTTATAGTCTTTACCATGAAACTAGATCATGATTCATGTAATGGGGTCTATAAATCGCAAAGGGCCATCAAAAAATGATAACTCTAGGTTTTACATACAACTCGAGTAAACTTGCATTTTTTCTTTACATATCCCAAATAGAATAACCATTAGGAAGAATTGTTTTGGAAAGATGAAAGGAAATTATGCAAACCCAGCAGTATAAGAGCAAAATTCTGTTGATTGTTAATTTCAATTAACAATTACAAATGCATAGTGCAAAAAAAAAAAAAAACGGATGGTGATGGCACTAATATATTCACTTCAGATCTATACTACTACTAAAAGTGTAAATGCGAGTGTAAAACTTTAATTTGACTAAAACACTCCAATTTCTGAATTTGATCCCTCTTTAATTGTAAGGACAGAAATATAATTTAAAAAAAAAAAAGAAAAACACTTCTCCTCATTCAAATGATACAAGTACAGAAATGATACAATGGCCACTAAATTGTAAGTCCACCCCATGCATACCAGTACAGAAAGAATATATATGATTATGACTTTACTTGAATACATACACACTGTATAGTACACAACAAATGACCGAATTAAAACAACCACCACAAAATTAGCAATGGACAAAAGACCAATAGTTGTAGTATCTCTTGCATTGAGCAACACGCATGCGCTCAAATGATTGGGATAAGAATGAACTACATTCACTCATACAAATTTTCTAACATGAAGTTCAGAAGGGTGTAATTGAATCAAAATACCAGGACATTACATACATTTAGAAAGTAATCCATATGATTTTTGTATAGCCAGCTCAAAAAGGTGAGGGTGAGCCTTTGACTTTGTTGAGATGCATTGTATAGAAAATATTTCAGAAAAGGAGAAGGACACATCAACAAACTCAATTACAAATTTAGGATCTGATAAATGAACAAATAAGCTACCTATGAGATGTCAACTTTAAAGAAGGACGCATTTGTCTCACAAGTACCAGCATTGTTCTAGCATTTAATTTATTATAGTCCGTCCTGAAAGACTTCATAATACCACTACTGAAAACAAGAGGACTTGCCACAAGATGGGAAAAGTGGGAGAGCGAACTTACTACAACATCCCACAACTAAGTTGGGAATAAACAAGTTCACATTGTTTTCTTCAAGTATATATTTAAGGTGATATGCCTTCAGCCTTCCTGGAAAAAAAAATCAGCTATCCCCATGAAGTAAACAGTGTCCAAGCTTTTAAGAATGAGCCTCCACAAAACCAAAGCATAACCAGGAAAGATGAGAAAAATGGGAGAGGGAACCTACTACAACATCTCATGACTAAAGTTTGGGAATAAACAAGTTCCTGTTGTTTTTGTAAACTATACATACAAGGCAATAAGCCTTCCTGGAAACAAATCAGCCATCCTCATGAAGCTAACAGTGTCCAAACTTTAATGAATCAGCCTCCACCAAACCAACACATAACCAAGAAACTCATCGAGACTAACAAAATATATTGGCATGAAAGTTTATGGATTAGTTGAATGGAAATACCAAAAATATGCCAATACCAACAGCAACAGGTAAATTCACTTGCAGTGACAATAATAGTGAGGGCCGTTGATGGTCACAAGACTCACAACCTAATAGCAAACAGAGAGGTGGGATCCTTAGATTTGATATAGGGATTTAGGGGTTTGCTCCTACTGTGAGGCAATTATCCCAAGGTATGGTTAGGTACCTTCTCACACTTGCTTAGCATGAATTATGAAAATTGTACTTGTATGGTAGGGCAATTTTCCCCAGGGATAAGGGAATTGCCAGTCAAATGAGGCAGTAATTAAGGATATATGCAGCTGGATATAACTTTAAGCTAGAAAAAAAAATTAAGGAGTATCTGAAAGCACGAACATTCCAAAAAAACAACAAATATTCAAATAAATTCAAGAAATACCAAGAGTTAATCAAGAATGCGATAGAAATATCCGGGAAAGAACAATCAGATCTAAATGCAAGAACTAGAAGAGTAAGGTTAGACCTTATGGGGTAGAAGATAGAAGAATGAAATTAAAAACCCTTCAAGAACATCAATTCCTGAAAATTCTGTCTTTACTGCATAAATCGATAGGAGAAGAGGTCGACAGTCTTTTGTATGTTTTTCTAATCCTACTAATTTTAAGAAAATAAATGAGCAAAAATAACAACATATAGCAAATGCAGCAGCAATGAGATGAGAAGCTTGTGACAAACACTACTGAACCTGAATAAAGAAGAAACCGCAAATCTGACACGGAACATTAACAACTGTAAATATGCAACTCAAATGGAACAATAATGCCAAGGGCCAACGATTATTGGATGGAAAATAAATGGAGACAAACATATAAAAGTTATTGGTAGGAGAGAACCGGGAAGAATCCATATTACACAAAGAGCACAAATAATCTCCAAACCCCTACACAGTCAAGTCCAGTTTTGAATCAACCAAAAGATCAATCATTGATGGAAGTAGCAAAACGCATCAACCAAGACTTGATATGGACCATGATCAAGTTCGAAGGTCACAACTGTGAGGAGTACGCCAAGCAGAAGCAACAAAAATCAACCGAACAACTGCCATAACAATAAGGAACGCAGAAACTGCTATCCAGATCTAGTCAGATGAACTCCAAATCATCTCTACGTGATAAAAATCAATCAGAAACAATCAAGTTTCGTATTCAATCATCGGCAACAGATCGAGTATAAGATTCCCAAAATAAAACCCTAAAAACCCACAGAAGCATTTATGCGAAGCGAAAAGGATATCAGGAGACGCCACGATATATACCTGACTGAACTTGAGAGCGTGCTGTTCGCCGGCGAGCTGGAGATTGCCACTAACGAAGACGAGCATGCCGCCAGCAGGGCCAGAGGGCTGGCAGTCGACGGTGGTGATGCTGTGCTGGCACTGCTGGAAGGGGAGGCCGGTGAGGTGGGTTACAATGTTCTGAGCGCCCTGGATCTTCTGGCCCTCGAATGTGAGCATTGATCCCTCCTGATACAAGTTTGCCAGCCCTGCCCGGTTGGCATCGAATGTGGAGTAGTAATGCTCCACAAATGCCTTGGCTACAGAATCCGGATCCATCTTCGCCGTTAATCGTAATCCACGGCAGCTCACCCTCTTACACTCTTATACTCCCCTCTCTCTCTCTCTCTCTCTCTTTCTTATAGTCTTATAGGCTTTAGCTTTGGGTTTGCAGCTGCGGGCGGCCGGCACAAAGGGAAGAGACACAAGAAGGGATATTTTCTCTCTTTTTTTTTTGTACTTTCGTTATAAAAATTAAAAAAAAAAAAAAAAAACGGGTATCGCCCCCCTAGTCTTCTCGGACGCGGACCTGCCCTCCCGGTTCCCCTAAACAGATTATAGACGTGTAGTTCGGTCTACAACTTATCAGTCGTACAGATTCAAGGAATGGCAAGATGTCTGTATGTAATGAGGCGATCGTTCAGGCATTCAGACCCAGACCTGTCCCTCAAATATATTATTATTATATAACTCTGCCTCTGCGCCTGGACTTGGAGGATCAAGACAAAGGGCGAGATTATTAATTAAAATACAAAGGGGGAAAAAATGCTAACCAGGGCGACTAGAACCTACGTTTGCAGTTTGGGCACTTGGAGGATTAATATGACCAATTAGAAAGGGTTTAATTATGAAAAGGTATCGCATTTTGGCTTTGGTCAGAAATAATTAAAAATAAATCGGGTCTTTTACACATGGTATCTAATCTTATATGAAACACATGTGACATTGTGATCCAATAACTCCACAGGTTTAAAGGGAGAATGATGATTCAGCACAGGGTCAAAATTTTTAGGCCCAAAGTACAATGGAGTGGGTGTCAGTTCGGAATTAATGTTAATTCATGGACGGACATTGATATATAGAATGGGGTTTTTGAATTGCCACTAACATACCATCCCCATTGTTATTGCGGCCAATTCCAAGTTGTTGAATGTTGATAGAGAATAATATCCAGATCAATGGTTTTAGACGAATCTGAATTTTATATTGGAGTCAAATTTGAAATAAGGGTACAAGCGATTTTTGCAGGAAGGGAAGGATGGGGAATGAATGGCCATCTCAAGTCTCAACTACGGGGGGTCATTGTTGGCAACGGAAGACCTCTTTCTCATTAGTAGTAAACAGTGATATACTTGGCAATGGTGTAGATCAAGCAAAAGGGGGAAAAAAAGACTCGTTCACGCTAATCAGAATTCAGAAATGCGTTGTGATAATGGCAGAGGCTCATGAGGCATTACAGTTTAAACAAGGCAGGCTAATCTATCCTTCAGGCTTCATCCAATTGAAGGCAAACTTCTCTAGGGGCCTACTGTTACTAGGAATAGCTCGGGGAGTTTGGATCTACTGTAAATGGTACACCAACAGCTACAGGTAGCAATGGCCAATGGCATAAATATAATATAACTAACTGGTGTTAAGATTCTCTAACAGGAGGCTTTCTTTTGGTCTTATGCTGACCTGTTCATTAACAGTTGGTTTGGTGCACCAGTCGTTTGCTGCCAATCTTACGATGGAACAAAAACATTCCAACACAATGATAGTCACATTTTTGGTAAACCATTCTTATTCATAACCTATCTCCCCTCCCCTCACCCAATGACATCCTCAAATATCAATTGCTTGATAACGATTCCATCATGGCTTTAAGAGGAAATCCGGCAAAATGAATGCTTTCATGAGATATCTATGAATCTGTCCTAGACTTCACACTCTTTTTTTCTAATTATTTTTATCAATTAATTATGATTTTATGTTTGGAGGTGACTTGGCATTTCGGTACTTAATCCCTCTTTTTTCATCAATCATATATCCAAACTTGTAAAGAACCAGGTTAAAAATACCTTACCATGTGTCCTTTTATATTACATTGAAAATTGAAACCTTGATGAAGGCTTGAACAGAACACAAAGGTGGGGCACACGGTTGAGATTTACATCATGGGATAGAACATGTGGCCAATCAATTGAGTTCCCTATCTGATGGATGCACAGTTTAGATGACCTGTCAACTTCTTCAACATGGAATTATGATCTACAAATTATTCGAGTCGTCAATGAAACAGGGGACCCCCTAGCCTCTAGATTGATCTGTCAACTTCTGTCTTTAATCTGCCAAGTGCCCAACTGTCATCCCACCTGCTACGTAAAGAAAAAAAAAAAGAAGAAAGCTCCAGGCACCTTTCAACTGTACTTATCCTAAATGCTAAGAACCGTCGTACATGTTAGAAATGCCTTATCTGTGTTCTAGACAGAACAAGGACTCTGCCATGTGGATACATCGGTGATGATATTTCGAAGCTGATCTATAAGAATCTTGAGATGTTTATGCTTATTCGCAACCTCCTACATTTGAAACAAAAAATGATCAAATGAGTGGACTATTATGCTCATGCATTAAGTATACTAATAAGGACAAAAATATAGATAGTACCAGCATACTTTAGCTACCCATTCAAAGGTTAAAAGATTGATGGCCGATGCAAAAATTGCAGAAAAGAATTGAGCAATGATCCATATGTACCAGAAAAGCCAGTTCAACACTTCAACTCATGCACTATTTCTAATTGGTAGTGAATAGTGATGCATATAAATATGTAAAGAACATAGGCGTCATTTGGGAGTACTTATTGGATAAATAAGTACTTATCCTAAAATGCGCTTACGAGTTTTTTTGAACAAGTGCTTCTTTCAAATGAGGGTACATGACACCGCCAAGATGGGCCAGAAATGCAATAAGCACTAAAAGAAAGCCAAATTTTGGAGCTTATTCAAAACGGACTTATTTCCCAAACCCATATAAATGATTATTGTGGCCCCGGCCTCAAATAAGTGCTTTTTCCAAATAAATGCTTAAAAATAAGCAGTCCCATTCGGGGGGGGTTAAAGGGCTGAAGGCATACTCTAGGCATAACACTGAAAGTAAAAGAGAATTTGATTAACAAGAATATACAGATACTAAAACATAAAATATAAAGAAGTTTTCAAATCCATATGCAAGCGCAAAATAAATGAAAATAATACAATATACAGAAATAAAATATAAAAATGATACATAAAATTGGCAAATTACAAAGAAGCAATTGACAAGCAACAAAATAAACAGAGAAGTACGGATTTACCCAATGCAGATTTCTGATTTACACTCCAGAGCTATAAACATTCAAAAGGACCACAACTCACACTCTATGCACCAATGCCCGCCCGTGAATTGGCATCAATTCCGAGCTGGCACCTACCCCGATGGTACTTTGAGCCTACAAATTCTGACCCTGGGCTGATCGGTCATTCTCCCTAAAATAAATAGGGTAAATTACAGATAAATACCCTGTACTTTGGGGGTAGTACCACTAAGGTACCCCGAACTTTCGACTGCAACACCTAGGTACCCTGAACTTTCAGAAATAGACACTTAGGTCCACCTCGTTAGTATTCCATCAGTTAAACATTTTATAATACCAAAATTACCCTTCTCGTGTATTTTTGGACTGTTTTGCCAATAAAGATGAAATAAATTCACAAGACTTAAGCCACCAACTGCATCGATCTATTTTAAGTTTGATGCAAAATAACTTGGCCCAACAAAAATGGCTCAATCTGGGTTTGATTCATTTGTCACTGTGTCAAATTCTCTTATGAATATGTACTGCAAATATAGACAATTTGATCAAGCTTTTGAGATCTTTAAGAACTTAAGTAGCCCGGATATTGTTTCTTGAACACAATTCTTTCAGGTTTCCATGAAAGTCAGGATGCGCTAAGATTCACTGTTCAAATGCATCAAACTGGGCTCTCCTTTGATGCTGTGACTTGTACTACTGTTCTTAACATTTGCTCAAATATTCAGGATTGTCTTCTAGGTTTTCAGTTTCATTCCCTTGTAATTAAATCTGGGCTTGACTCTGAAACATTTGTTGGGAATGCACTTATAACAATGTACTCAAGGTGGGGCTATCTAGAAGAGGCTAAGAGATTGTTTGATGGAATGCCCTAAAGGGATTTGGTTTCTTGGAATGCTCTACTTTCAAGCTATGTCCAGGAAGGAAATTATGGGGTAGAAGTGGTTTATACCTTTGTTGAGTTGGTAAAGGAAGCTATGGAGCTTGATCATGTCTCTTTTTCTAATGCTATTTCAGCTTGTGGCCATGAAAAAAGCTTGGAACTTGGGAGACAAATACATGGTCTCGTTTTGAGATTTGTGTATGGGACTCATGTTTCAGTTTGTAATGTTCTCATCTCAATGTATTCAAAGTGTGAGGTGGTTGAGGATGCTAATATGGTGTTTGAGAGCATGACTGAACGCAATGTAATTTCATGGATGACCATGATTTCTATAAATGAAAAAGATGCTATTTCTCTTCATTGATATGAGAAAAGATGGAGTTTATCCAAATGAAGTAACATTTGTTGGATTAATCCATGCTATATCAGTTGAGAATTTAGTAAAAGAAGGGAATACAATTCATGGATTTTGTATAAAAACTGGTTTTCTGTCTGAATTGAATGTTTCCAACAGTTTCATTACCATGTATTCTAAATTTGAGTCCATGAAGGAGTCAAAGAAGATCTTTGATGAGATTAGTTACAAAGAGACCATATCATGGAACGCTTTAATTTCTGGGTCTGCACAAAATGGATGTGTCAAGAAGCTTTACAAACATTCTCCTTAGCAATACTAGAATCCTATACAAATGAATTCACTTTTGGCGGTGTTTTAAGTGCAATTGGATCTGCTGAACCTGTATCACTGAGGCAAGGGTAACATTGCTATTCTTGCATAATCAAACTTAGGTTAAATACCAACCCAGTTGTATCTGGTGTGCTCCTTGATATGTATGCAAAGCGTGGGAACATTGAAGAGTCACAGAAAATATTCTGTGAATCACCTCAAACAAGCCAAGTTTCTTGGACTGCAATTATCTCTACTTATGCAAGAAGTTTTACAAACATTCTCCTTAGCAATACTAGAATCCTATCCAAATGAATTCACTTTTGGCGGTGTTTTAAGTGCAATTGGATCTGCTGAATCTGTATCATTGAGGCAAGGGTAATGTTGCTATTCTTGCATAATCAAACTTGGGTTAAATACCAACCCAGTTGTATCTGGTGTGCTCCTTGACATGTATGCAAAGCGTGGGAACATTGAAAAGTCACAGAAAATATTCTGTGAATCACCTCAAACAAGCCAAGTTTCTTGGACTGCATTTATCTCTGCTTATGCAAGGTATGGAGAATATGAATTAGTGATGGGTCTGTTTGAGGAAATGTGAAGAAAAGCAGTCCAACTAGATTAAATCACCTTTCTCTATATGTTCTAACTACCTGTGGCCGACATGGGATGGTAGATATGGGTTGTCAAGTATTTGATTCAATGGTCAAAGATCATCAAATTGAACCATCCCCTGAACATTATTCATGTGTTATGGATATGTTGGGCAGGACAGGGTGGCTCGATGAGGTAAGGAGTTTGTGCGTCAGATGTCAACAAAGCCAGGGTTATCTGCATTGCAGAGCTTACTTGGGGCTTGTAGGATTCATGGGGATGTCGAAATGGGTAAAAGGGATGCTGAGGCTTTAATGCAAATCGAACCCATGGAGTCAGGTTCAGAGATGGTTTCTTCCAAGGCGGCGGCAATGGTTTCTTCTCCCCCATGGCGGCAACTGTTTCTTCTCAAGCGGCAGCAACGATTTCTTCTACCCGCGGCGGCAATAGCTTCTTCTCCCCATGATGAGCAACAGTGGTGCCCAGACCGAATAGAACCCAACTTTTAATCAGGGTTATTTTGGTCTTTTAAAATTTATGATTTAAACAATTTAAAAAAATATATGGGCATTTCAGTAACTTTACAATAATCTGTAACGTGAGTTAACAGAAATGAACCTAAGTGTCTATTTCTAAAAGTTCGGGGTACCTAAGTGTTGCAGTCGAAAGTTCGGGGTACCTAACTGTTACTACCCCAAAGTACAGGGTACTTATCTGTAATTTACCCAAATAAATAAGATACAAATTGGTATATGCAGATTTAACAAAGATGTATGCATACTGATAAATTACAATTTATGAAGAAAATCAGAAACTATATAAACATGGAGATACATTGAGCAAAATATGTATGATTTTAGACACATAAAATTGGTATTACAATGACATGAACAAAACAAACTTTATCCAGGCATCTGATTGTTTGGAACCTCAGATGTACCAAATATTACAAGGCACGATTGAATGCTCCATGGAAGGAGCTTAGTTGTTGAAAGAACAGTCAGGAACCTATCAGGGTGACACAAACCTCTTAACATTAAGTGGCTGAACTGAATGATGTATTATGGTAATTGCCTTGTCTTTTACCGAATAAGATTTTAAGGAAGTTGTAAGATCCTTGATGTCTGAAGCTGAAGTTGGATCGATTGACTGTATGCTCCATGGAAGAAGCTCACATGTTTTGGAAAGATTACCAGGAATCTATTTGGGTGATGCAAACCTCTTACCAACTTAATAGCCTAACTTTGTCCAAGAATTCAGAGCAATGGAAAATTGCAAACAATACCAAAAAGAATAAGCCAGGATTAAACAATGATCTAATATTATCATGACAACAAAGAGGGAGCAAACCAGTAAGTACCTTTCTTAAACTGGTCGCTTTCTCTTCCAGTTTTTCGATTTCAGCTTGATCTGCGTGTGATTCAGAACTGCCATTGGTGAAACCCGCCTCATATGCTTTTGCCTAAGTTGAGATAATCCAAGATGACGGTATGTTATACACCACTAGGAACTCCACGAAGATTAAAAAAAATGAAAATTCAATGGTAAAAAAGAAAAAGAAATGGAAAACTTTGAGAGAAGTAAAGTTCATCAGAAACAGTAATTAATTGTTTGTTCTAAATGAAGGTTAACGATCTTGTAATCAAGTTTTTATGAATCGTGAGAGATTTAATGAGTTTCTTTATAATAGCTAGATTTGTTTTCTACTTGGCAATTCCTCAACTGCAATAACCAAAGCAACTAAAATGAAACGAAAGCCAATAGTATCTCGGAAGAAACAAAAATCAAAGGAATCTAGGGTTCTTGATTTACCTTCCGGGAGTTGGGAATTGCGGAAATAATAGAACGAAGAGAAGCAATGGAAGATTTGTAACGAAGACGAGCCTCTTCAAGAGCACCACTACCCATTTCTGAGTGATGAGACGAATCAGAAGCATCGCCGCTGGAAGAATGAGCTACGGGCCACAACGCTGGGTTACAGAGTTCGTCGTTCATGGATGAAAGGATCTGAAAGGCTGCTTCGATTGTGTCCTCTAAGTGCTTCAGCCCCTCCACCGCCAAATCCTGCGTGCTTTTTGTGTTTGATATCACGCCTTTCTCTTCCATCATCAAGTCCACTGACAGGAACCCTAATAATCTAATTTGAGGACAGCAGGGTTTTGGTCACAGAAGCCCCCTAATTTCAATGTCACTGGATTCGGAAACACCTCTGATTGCTCTTCTTTGTTCTTTCGAAACAAAAACCTGTCTGTCTGTACTCAGTAATCGATCCTCCTCAACCTCGAAGCGCTTGAAAAATCGAGCAAAACAAGTAAAAGAAAATTTACGTCGACAGCAGGGTTCGAACCTGCGCGGGCGAAGCCCAACAGATTTCAAGTCTGTCTCCTTAACCACTCGGACATATCGACGCTGATCAACCATTTAAGCAAACCTACAATCAAGTTAAAAGAACAGGCCAACCCGCTTAATCAAGGTCCGTACTTTTTTTTGGGCAACTTGCTGAAACCTACACGAAATTTTGATAATTTTAACCACCTCCCCAAAACTGTGACATAATTTTAAGTAGACTCTTTGGTAGAATTTTTTAAAAAAAATATGAAAATATCCAAAATATCCCTACGATTACTTTTTATAAAAATGTTTATTTTTCAATTTTTCTCTTCATAATAATCACAATCCCAAACCCTTCCAATCTCTTTTTCTGAAATTGATTCTTTTTCAAATTTATCCTTTCGTATCAACCACTCAAAGGTAAAATTATAACTTTAAATTCTCTTGTTTTTTATTATTCATAAAATTTATATTATTTTTTTTTAGAAACCAGCCTCAATAGCAATTATTTGGATATTTTGGCCATTTTCATACCACTTCTTAGAAGACTCTAGGAGAAGGGTCTACTTACAAACTGTATTAAAAAATTAAGGGAGGTGATTACAATTACTAAACTTCAAGGGAGGTTTTAGCCATTTGTCCTTTCTTTGTTTAAATAAAATACCAATATAAAAAAAAAAAAAAAAAAAAAAAACAGACAGAAATCCGAGCCCTTGAGAAGGAAACTTCTTGTCATGAGATTTTAGCAATAATAACAAGTTAAAACTTAGTTTGATAATATAAGATTAATAAAAAATAAACAAAAATGCAAGAAAATTAAGAGATCCTTCCTTATATATTACTAAATATATAATCGGTTCGAAACAGCATGAACTAATCTGACCCAATTATTAATTAATTGGAACGAACAACAAAATTAGAACCTCAGTTCGATTCTATAGGGTGGACCTGACCATTAATAGCCCTAAATAAAATCACCCCTCTTTGTAAAGATAAAAATAAAATAGATATTTAAATGAAATCTCTGAAATCTACTAGTAATATGTATTTGATTAGAAAGGCAGGTTTTATCTAAGAGTTCATAAGCTATTACAAAAAATCCAAAAAACAATCCATAGCTTATATAACTAAAAATCGGATCTTTGTTTTATCATTAAATAAAAAAAAATCCTATCCCAAATTTTTCCACCACCAGATCCCAAAAAGCTCGACTTAGAGTTAACACCTAGCGAAAGTCATAAATATTTCAATGGCCAACCACTTGAGACACACCCCCAATTCCCTAGCCCATAAATCTCTCTCATCCTACCCCTAATTAACCCCTGCCACCACACTTTTGCTTAAATTCACCTTTCGATCTTGTCATTTTCTCAAATAACCTCATTAAGAGCACTAGGTTCCTTGTACTATGATCTCCCTCGCTTTCGCAAAATATGATGATATCATCTACAAATTGTAGGTGGGATACCACAACTTCCTCCCTACCTATCCTTCATCCTTTGATAATTCCCATTCATCAGCTTTGGAAATCAATCTACTAAGAACCTCAGCTATGAGGGTGAAGAGAAAGGATGATAACAGATCTCTCTAACTTATGTCCTTAAAAGCCCCAATGAAATCTCTAACCACCCCATTTTCCAAAATTTAATCTATGTTTTTTAAACAAATAATTTTTCATGTGAGACCTATTTGATAGTCACTTAGGCCATGTTTGGAAGTGCTTATATTAAAAATAAGTGTTTATTTGAATAAGAACTTGTTTGCATTTGCCACCAAACTTTTCCCAATGCTTATTTTAAAAAATAAGCACTTATTTCATATTTGGCGTTTGATGGTCTTTTTTCTCCAACAAACACATAAATAAGCACTTGTGACTCTTTTGTCCTTCATTTTCTTTCAAATTTTCAAAATATGCTGAGTTTTTCTCCTGGTTTTGCCTCAAACTTATGTACAACAATCAATCTGAAACATCAATCAATTTGACACACTAATCAATCTGAAACACCATGACCGTATGGTAATTGATCTGAAAACATCAGGTTCAATATCTTGTTTGTTTCCTCAAAGGAAGACATATTGGTCAAACCCCAATTGGACATCACAAAGAAAGTATAAGGATCCATTTGATTCGTAGTCAGAATCAGAATCAAAATCGAAATCCTTTGGAATTAGAATTGGAATGGTCCATTCCTATAGTATGTTTGGTTCGGACATGAATGAGAATGGAAATGGGAGTCAATAGGAATGGGATTTCATTCCCAAGGGAAGGGTAGGAAATGGCCATTCCCTTAAATGGGGGAATGTCATTCCAACAGAAATGAGAATGGAATTTTGATTCCATCCAACCAAATAGTTGGAATTGGAAAAGCCCATTCCGATTCCGATTCCAGACCCCTATTCCCACGAACCAAATGGGGTCTAAGAATTACAAGTGGCTTACCGAAAGACTAAGGGGCCATTTGGCAAAGTCTTTTTTGAAAGATCTTCTAGAAACTCTAACAGTCAAAAGATGTAGTGAGATTTTGTATTAAGATCTTGATAGCTTGAGGACCGTTTGGTTATGGTGTGTCTTTTTGTGTGTCTTTCCGTGCAAAGACAAGTTAAAAATAAAAACCAAAAAGCTCCATTTGAAGCTTCCAAAAAATCGCCCAAAATGGGCTTCATGCGTCTTTTAGGTGTGACGCCTTTTGGCGTTTAAGTCTTTTCTCAATCAAACAAAAAAAGACAAAATACATGTTGTTGGATTTCTAAAAAACCAATAGCCTGTACAAAAAGACATGCCAAATAGGGCGTAAATAACACCCCAAAATTTTGATTGAAATAGGGTTAAGAAAGATCTGCAATGTCTTGGTCGATCCGTCAAGAAATCCTGCTAAATAACGCCCCAAATTTTTTTTATTGAAATAGGATTAGGGTTTCGGATGGGAATAAAAGACAATAGAGGGAAATGACAAGGTTCCATGAAAGAAAAAGATCAATTGTAGAGATTCTGAGAGATGGAAAGTAGAGAGAATTTGGTAAGAGAAGGCTCAGGTGCGTAGTTCGAGACAAACGAGAAGCAGTTCTCACCATTAAAATTTAAATTAAATAATTCAAAATTCAAAGATTATTAATGAGGGATAAAATACAAAAACCTCCCAAAGTTTTTGACAATCATAAAAACCTTTCCTTTAATTTCATTTTAACAAAATCCTCCCTTTTTATTTTTAAAGAAGTTGACAAAAGCCTCCCTTCCGTCATTGATTCAAACTGGCCAAAAATATTAAAAAATACATCAATTTTTTCCAAATACTCATTTTACCCTAACAGCTACTACTAGGGCTTTGAGCAACAATAATAAGCTCTCTTTCTTCTTCCAAAGTAACCTTCCCATCATTTTCTCCTCAGAACGTCCCTAAAATCCACCTTCATCTCTACCAGATGCATTCAATCCACACAAAGAGCCACTGAATCGCAAAACCAAGATACCGGTGTTGTTAGCTGATGCAATGTCGTGGAAATTCTGGAAGAACGGGGCCTCCTTGAATCGATAACCAGCGAAAATCTTAAGTCAGCTTGTTCAAACCCTAATTTCAATCCATTGAAGGTCTATTCTGGTTTCGATCCCACTGCTGAAAGTTTACACTTGGGAAGCTTGCTTGGAATTATTTTACTGTCGTAGTTTCAGAGATGCCGTCACAAGGTTGTTACCTTGATCGACGGTGCAACTGATGAGATTAGGGACCCACCCATCTGGTAAAAGCAAGAACACAGCAAGCATTGTTAATACAATAACCAAAATTCTGGGTAGATGGGATGAAAATAGAAACTCGAAAGAGGGTTCTGAAGGAGAACCAGCTCTGAATGCGAATAATGAGAAAATCAATAACTCAGGTCTGGTCTTCATGATTCTTTTGTAATTTTGAATAATTATGATAGGTGGAAGGACATCAAATTTTTGGATTTTTTTTTCTAGCTAAAGTAGGTCAATTTGCAAGGGTGGGTACAATGATGGCCAAGGAGAGTGTTAAGAAGAGATTGGAATCTGAACAAGGAATGAGGTATACAGAGTTCACATATTGTTTGTTGCAGGTCTATGATTTCCTCCTATACGTGTTTGGGAATAAGGGGGTTAATGTTCAAATAGAGGGAAGTGATTAGTGGGGAAATATTACTGGTGAGACTGAACTTATCCGAAGATTCTTCAGGTGGATGGAGCTTTTGGTTTCATATTTCCTCTTCAATAAAAGAGTGATGGAATCAACTTTTGGAAGTTTGAGATGGAGCTATCTGGTTGTCTCCCTCAATGTCATCTCCTTACAAGTTTTGGAAGTTCAACCTGTAATTTTACAAAAGGGTAAAGTAGGTATTTAAAAAAAAAAGTTAATGCATGAGTTTAATGTTTTCCGTCTAGATCAATAAGAGGTTTTGTCAAAGTTTTTTAAATATTCAAGAGAGGATTTTGTTAAAATGAAACTTAAGGGGAGATTTTTTATGATTGTCATAAACTTAAGGGGAGGTTTTTATTGGGAAAATTTTCAATTAGCAACTTGTATTTTGGGCCTAGTGTCATTTTGGTCTCCGAATTTTAAAATGTGATAATTCAGTACCCAAATTTTTAAAACGTGTCAATCCCGTACTTACCGTTAAGTAGTTGTTAATCATCCGTTACGTGGCATTTGAAAAGGACACAAATGCTCTTTGAGTGTCATTTAATTTTCTTTATAAACCATTAGACCTGTTCATGGGCCGGGTGGTCCAACGGGCCGGCCCAGCCCCCAGACGGGCTTGAACACGGTTATAGGCCCATGGGCTTAAACTCGGGCCAAAAAGCCCAGTCCATAATAAATTCAAGCTAGGCTCGGGTTTTGTCAAAATAGCCCGGCCCAACCTAAACCTAGACCTAAAAAACCCTAATCGAATAGCCCCATCTTTTTATTATCTTTTTGCCTCTTTCCCTCTTCTTTTTCCAGTCGAACCCTTCTTCTCCAACCTCAACATCCTCCACACTCCACAGTGAGGCGGCGAACATACACCGGCAACAACGGTGAGTTTTCTCTCTCTCTCTCTCTCTCTGATGCGAAGTTGCGAACTGATGAGGGATCTTTGTCAAAGTGCGACAGTGAGTTCTCTCTCTCTCTCTCTCTCTCTCTCTCTCTTTGCGAAATTTATTAGGTCGGACTTCGGGCTTGGGCTCGGGCCCAAGTTATAGGCCCGTAGGTCGGGCTAGGCTCGGGTTCGGGCCTAGCATATTTTCATTAATGGGGACTAAAAGCCCGACCCGAGCCCGGCCCGACCCGGCCCATGAACAGGTCTATAAACCATCCAAACATTGACAAAAAATTAACTGTCCCAAATCCTTGCCTCTTTTCATGGTTTTCAAAACCGGACCAGACCAAATGGTCAGACTAGAAAAACTAGGAACCGGTCAGGTGATTGGTTCTATTTTACCCTAGAACCGTTATTTTGCCAAAAACCATTGATTTGGTTAGCAAACCGTTGACCCAAACGGTCAAACTGTTCGAACCGTCCAAAGGTTTTGGCTGTTTTTATTTTTTTTATTTTTTATCAGAAAGGGCCATCCGTTTGATTCGAACAATCAGATCATTTGACCCGGGAACCGGACCCCTGACCGGTTTAGTTTTAAAAACCTTGCCTCTTTTATTTAAAAAGGTTGGGGCCATGTCTCAATGGGCATTATGACCCTAACTTTCTTAAATAGAAAAGACAATGATTTAGAACTTTTAATTTTTTGTAAACGTTTGGATAGTTTATAATGAAAATTAAATGATATTTAAAAGACATTTGTGTATTGACACGTTTACCCAAAAGCTTATAACGTCTCTTTCGGAGATATGACCTCATTAAATTCGAGAGTTCTCTCCAACTCCAACTGGGTTGATGATGGGTTTGTCTTGTGTTAGGAGTCATGGATGAAAATAGGCTCGAAATGGAAAATGTTCGGCTGTTTGGTGGGGTGTCACCCGGCATGTCTGTGTCAGCTGAAACGCAGATATGGTTTTTGGGAAATGGAAGGAAAAGGCATTGATGGCGTTACCGGTGAAAAATCCGCCCATGCGGGGTGTCACGCAGTTATGCAAGTTTACAGCTTCACCTTAGACACGATCACATGAATGGTGTTACCGGTGAGAAATCCGGCCAAGTGGAGGGGAAATACTCAATGGATAAAAAACCTTATGATTTTACATTCGAAGGGCATAAATAAAATTATAAAAATTAAATTGGGACAGTTTTGATTAAGGTTTTAAAAATCGATACGGAAACAGAACTGTTTTGGTCACCGGTTTCTGGGTCAGTAGTTTGACCATCCGGGTTTAACGGTTTAAATACTTTAAGATGATATATCATTTTATCCATTAGATTAGAATATTAGGGTAAGATGTATATAAATATCATGAGAAATAAGGTTTGAAAATGAGAGTGAGATTTGAGAAGCTGTCGGCTAAGAGAGTTTAGAAGAAAAAGAAGATAGAGAGAAGAAGAAGAAAGAGGAGGAGATCACTTGTAACGACAACGACAATGGTGATGACGAACTACAGTGGCACGATGGTAATGAAAGTAGATTTGAGTCACTCTCTGTCGCAGATCTCTCATCTTGACTGCTCTCCCAGATCTCTCTCACACATCTCTCAATTGGTCTTTCTCTCTAGTAGATCTCATATCTGAGAGATTTTCTCTTTCCATTCTTGTCATAAATAATAAATCACAAACTGTTCCTTGGATCAAACAGTTTAGTGGTAAAACCATCTGAGTCAACAATTCGTTGACCAATTCAACAGGTTTTTTTTTATCAAGAACCAGGTTTGGGGCAAAATGGAACCATCCGCCTGGACGATTTCCGGTCCTAACGGTCCAACCAAGATAAATGACAGTTCAAAAATATTGGTTTATAGAAAAAAAAAATCGTAAAGGTACTTATTGTTTAAACACTTAAAAAAATAAAAATTTAGACATAAAAATAGGATGAAATACACTGCAGCTCAATGCAGAATTCTGAATTACAACCCCCCATATTGTATTAGTAGCCACCCCCACCCCACCTATAAACTGCATCCTGCCCGTGGATTTAGCATCGATCCATAGTCAGTATTCATCCTCCTGTACGGTGGGGCTAAAAAATTCTAATCTGAACTGGTCAGTCATTTTCCCTAAAAAATAAACCTTATTTTTAAAATAAACACTTATTTTAAACTAATTTTCCAAACACCAATAAGTGCTTAATGGTATAGTCTTGACCCAAACTTGGCCTAAATCATATGCAAAGACTAATTGCAATCGAAGAGAATGCAGCCCATTCTTGTATTTATTTTAGTTTTACGATAAAGCTAGTGTTTTAAGATTTGGCCCTATCCGAACAATCAGACCATGAAAACCGGGAAGTCAGGAACCAATGTCCATTTCGGGTCCTGCCTGATTTAAGGCTCAATTTGGAAGGAGTACAAATACAAGATACAAGGTTTTGCACCGTACATATTTGCATTTGTACTCCTTCCAAACCAAGCCTAAAGTTCAATTTGGAAAGAGTACAAATACAAATAATGTACAATGCAAATGCATATAAATTAAAACAAAATACAAGGTTTTACATTCCACATATTTGCATTTGTACTCCTTCCAAACTGAACCTAAGACACTGGATAAAGACACGAAGGTTACCCTCATTGTAGTTCAATAGTAAATCAAAATCCAGCATTGAATAGAAGATTTCAAAAACCAGTTTCTGCTTTGTTTTATTTTTGCTCTTCCCTTTTCTTTATTATCGTGGCGTGGAGAGCGAGAACCTATGACGTTGAAGTGCCCTTTTTTCACTTTATGTTAAGCATAGTGCCTTGTTAATAATGGTAATTGGTTGACTACATTGAGCTTTATCAAGATAAATCATAAATTTATAATTTTTAGATTCTGTACAACATGTAAGCTTCTTTCTGCAAATTATTCATTTCATTGATCACTAGGATACAGCAAGTAATGGTCACAACATTTCTTAGGGAAGCCAGATTTAGAAAAACATATACAAGAAAGGAATAAACTTTAAAAAAAAAAGGCCAAAAAAGGAGTACTAGACATTCATCCACTTTATTGGGCAGGATATATGATACAAATTAAGTCACCATCCTTGCTTTGCCAGGGAAAAAATATTACCATACCTGTTCTGATTTTCTGAGGGCAAACAAAACGAATTAGAGATATCCTCTGCACCACAAAACTCTTATTTCATCCTCAACTTCAAGGGCTGTATTTCAAACCTTAGACAACCTCAAATGTGAGTGTGTTCAGTCTTTGAGGAGCTCTTGATTTAGATCTTAATCCATCAAGCCTGATTCAAATCCAACATGATGAGAAACGGAAGAATTGGTTCTGCTATCTGCTTGGAAGACAGTTGTAGGGCCACTGATTACCAACCCAGAAGACATGAACACATGGACACACACACTCATGGCTATTTTTTCCCCTGGTAGAATCCCAAAATAGAGATAAAGAAGTCAACACTCAGACAGCTCAAAAACTTACCATTGGGCATCATATGAGAACATCAGACCCCATTCACAAGGTAACAACTAATATTACAGAATGAAAATTCAGAACACGGAGTGAATCTAGATTTGGGTGTGGAAAGAAGCAAAAGGAATCCAGTAACACAACAACCAAATTCAGTAAATCTGGGTTGAATCAAGACCACCATCTTGTGAATTACTACCAGAAAATCTCCTCAACCAAATCTTCTCCTGAATGGATAATGCTACGTACAAACATGGGGGTCAAGATTACCATTCTATGAAATAATGTAACCAGATCTATCATGCCAAAATTGGATGATCCTAACAATTCAACCTAGACTCTTTGATGATGAAAAATACAGATAATCAAAAGAGAAAAGCCTATATATTGTATGGCTAGGATGGGATGATTAGGATGGCCAAAGATTTTCCAAATGATACCCAAGTCCACCACTAACATGATATCTGCACTTCTGCAGATGGGCAGGTCAAGAAGGTTTCTTCCCGTGACATGATATAAATGCATTCCAGTATTTTATAACTTTCTTCTTTGATAAAGGAGCATTTAAATTGGAGGAAGAAGAGTTCCATGGAGAACTTACTATTGGGAACAACCTAACCCAATTAAGCATTCCAATGAGTCCTGGAGAACCCCTTGTGCAAATACTCTCATCAAGCTCGCTCTACTGCTCTTTATTGGTTACAAGTTGGAGTAGATCTGAAAAACCGTGAAACTTCCTGATAAAGTTGTTCTCCTTCAAAGGGTTTAGACACATAACCATCCATACCACACTTCAAGCATTCCTCATGTGTAGCCTGGATAACATCTGCCGTCATGGCCAATATGGGTACATGCCAGTTTAAAATGTTTCGACAAGTTTCCATGGTCACTATTCCATGTCGAATACGATCATTGATTGCATGTTCTAAGTTCCGAATCCTTCTTGTAGCTTCAAACCTGAGAAAAAAATAAATAAAATGAGGAATAGTTACATGTAAGGAAAAATAGAAACGCTCACAGGCAATTCAGCAACCTGGGAAGCTCCACAATAGAAACCTTGGAATAATGACAAGATCCAAAGACATTTTTACAGGTCCCCAAATGTCTCTAGGGGGTTGCCCTGGCATCTGAGCTCATACTCATTTCAAAAGGAAACAAATTGTAACAGGAAAGCTGTAAGTCATAAAGCATCTGTATCAAAGCAAGCAGGAGCCATTTTTTGGTGCAATTAAAATGCATGGAAAAATATGATACCCATTAAAAAACAAGACAGAAAGAGAGTGGGGTGGGGCAATTTCTTGGTATAATGGTAAAATCTTGGGCTAACAAGCATGTTAAATGCCAAGGGTTAGGTCCATATCCAGTCCACCCATCCCATCACTCTCACCCCTAGCATCTAAGCCATCCAAACTTCTGAGAACGTAGGCTTCTCAGCATGGCAATCCTGAAGCATGTTATGACTAATTATGCACTTTATGTAAGCCCACTATATAATATACATGCAAGAAACAATCAATAAAATATGTAATATAGCCAGATATCATCTGATGAAATAAAACCTATTTATTTTATACCATGAAAGTGGCTCATAATTTGTTAATTTAGCATAATCAGCTGATGAACTATATCATGGTCAAAACATTCCAAAACTCATAATGAAGTATCATTTTTTAATGGACTCATAATGGAGTATCTTAACCATCCTATCTAGAGCTAAGATATGAAAGGAAAGAGTAAAATTAGGATAATATTTGAGAATATAAACCATGGTATGGGCAGTTTGTACATTTTCCAAACAGCATGTCTAATGGTGGCCCATTTATCAATAAAATGGCGTCATATTGGACAATATATGATGATAGGCATAACACATGTAGGGCATTGACTCTTCAGATATAGTTATAAAGCTCAGTACCCAATGTGCGAATCTAAGCTATAACTGAATTAGAGCTTCTAGAACAACAGGACAAAACATACCCATCCATTTCTGGCATTTGGATATCCATGAAGCAGGCATCGAAGTTATGGGGTGGCTTAAGCATTTTAATTGCCTTCTTCCCGCTGTCTGTGCAGATCACATCAGCACCATACTTCTTCAAAGCACCAGCAGCCACTCTGAGGTTCACATAATTGTCATCTACAACCAAAATCCTTTTCCCATGAAGAAGATTGCAAAGAGACAATATAGGGAGTTCCCTATTTAGGCAATTCCCCTTGTTAACAACACCCATGGCTCGTTGCAGAGAGACGGCCAACATACTGACCCTCAAGGGCTTCATGATGACATTCAGTGTATATCCACTACACTTCACAGCAATAGTTTTGGTAGAACTGATGGAATTAGCTAGAAGAAACAGTTTTGGAGGATCCACTTTGTAATCCTTCCTCAACTTGTTAATAAATATATTTGAGAGATCTGTATCCTTAATCCAAGCTTCTTTCTCAACAAGAATCATCTTGATAACTGTGGTCCCACTGCTTATGCTAGAAAGGCTTTCATTCAGATTAGAGACCACCTCCACTTGAATTCCAAGCCGTTGGAGATGATATCTGGTCACCTTGGCACGAACAGGTCTGGGGTCCACAACCAATGCTGTCATCCCCTGAAATTCTGAGGATAAAGGCTTGGAGTGGTTGTCAATTTGCTGGTTATTGTACTCTTTTAAGTTGGAACAACCATTGGCAAAGACAGCAGTGAAGGTAAAGGTGGAACCAACCTGGGGCTTACTAGCAAATCCTATCTCCCCATTCATAAGACCAACCAAACACTTGCTTATACTTAGTCCAATACCTGTACCTCCATGGGTACGTGAAATGGATGGACCTACCTGCATAAAGGGGGTAAAAATACGAGATTGGGCTTCTAGAGGGATTCCTACACCTGTGTCCTCAACTGAGACAATTAGATTGATGAGTTCAGAGGAGGTTGACAAAAAAGTCTGTGGAGATGGAGGTCTCTCTTGACTGAAGGTCTTGAAGGCCCTCCAACTGCAACATCTATCAGCCACGGGAAACCCACTCAAGGTGTTCTTTGATGATGTTTCCGTCTCAACTTCTATTGAGCCCATCACCTCCTCAGCACAATGGACAGTCACAAAGATATGTCCTCTCTCAGTAAACTGCAAAATAAAGAAATTATAAGAATTTCCAAACAGGTATGGCCAGTGGCAGGTTCCAGCAAGAAAGGAAAATGTTATGGGAAATGCTGCTGTTTGCATTATGTTGGTTCATATCATTATGTGGACTGGGACCCTTGAAGCTTTCACAAAGGTGCAATAGGCTAAGTTTAGGAGTCAGTGGGATTGCATAATTTCTGGCTAACCCCCATGTGCATGCAAGGGGTATTATGTTCTTTTTTTCCTAGTTTTGTTTCTCTCCTGTGTTCCTGATACCTATTCTTTGTTTGAGGGAATTTCTCCCTCCTTTTTTCAAGTAAAAGAAATTATGACTATTATTTATAAAAAATAACAGCCATAATTAGGTGAGGGTGTATATAGTTGGGATAAGGCATGGATGACGATGATAATGATTTCTTAAAAAAAAAAAAAGGTATTAGACTCCTTCACTACTTTGCATATATCAGGTGTTTATACTAATAATGCGAGGATATAGTCAAACAGGTTTGGATATTTTTGTAAAAAAGAGCAAATTTGTCTAAGAGGTACACCATAAAAAATTAGTGGAATCAAGGGAACTTTTGGGGTAGATTCAGTCTGCCAACAAGATATGAGAAAGTCTACAGATGGATTGGTCATCTCAGATGAAGCTCTGCTGTTGTAACAAATAGAAGTAATCCAGTGCAAGGTGAAAGCTCTAAAAGGATAAGATAAAGCTAAAAAAGGCATACATGGATGGGTACAGAACATATTTTAACATCTATTTTTAACAAAAGGAAGAACCCTGAATGGGTGGAATGGAGGAAAAGGTTCTATGTTAGCCCAACAATGGGTTATGCTAATGATATCAAAACATAGAGGAAGTAGCATAAAGGGGAAGCTTAACAAAGAATAGATCATTTTATGGAACCATCTGAAAACTTAAAAATAACTTCGAATCATTCTTTAGTTTTATCAGGAAAAAATGAAAGAAAGATAAAAGGTCATGAAATTCGAATAAAAGATAGTGATTCAGCCCCCTGCCCCCTGTTTAATAATGGGGAGCTCCTAGTACTAAAAAAAACATGTAATGGATATTTTTGGAGGTAGTTATCATCCACCTACTTAATTATTTATTTTAGAAAGAGGGACCTGTCAAAATTAGGGTGCACCCAACTCACTGTCCTATATACAAGGATAAGCTTTTATTTTGATCAGCACAATACAGTGCTTAACTTTGGCTCATTATGTCATAAAGAATGTAATTTTGTTATAATGCTCTTCTCCTCTTTTTTTCCCTAGAGCTGAGGAGTTACAAACAAATCATATTTCTCAACCCCCAACAGCCTACCATTACCTAATAGATTTAACCTACTAAACACTTACTTTGATTGAATTACCAACGAGATTTGCCATTATCTGCCGAAACCGTCCCGGATCGCCAATTAGAACTTCAGGAACTTGATCAGAGATGTACACTGCCAACTATTCTCCCAATGAATTTGAAGATGAAAATTCCAAAAATTCATGTGACAAAGAGACTGAATTAGAGCATTAAACGCCAAAATGGATTACAAACAAAGATTTATATGATTTGTTACCTCCAATCCTTTATCTTGAGATTTTCCTGAGAACAATGACAAAACATCATCCAGAATTGCACGTATATCAAATCGAACGGCTTCAAGCTCAAGTTTACCAGATTCAATCTTGGCTTGGTCTAAAACCTCATTTATAAGTGAAACTAGAGCCTTTCCACTGGCCTGGGCAGTTCTGACATGATCTTGTTGAATTATATCTAGATCTGTATCCATGAGCATCTGCATCATACCTGAAAAGCTAACATAGTTAAGCTTTCCTCTGTCAAATAGTCTGAAGCCCAAACAAGACGTAGAAAGAATTTGAATGGGGTAATTGCAAATACTACATATCTACTACTCACCTAAAACGCCATTCATTGGGGTTCTAATTTCATGGGAAACAGTAGCAAGGAACTGCAACAGATAAAATATCTCAATTAGAATATAACATGAAAACAAGACAAGTGAAACTTGATGAATAAAAACGAAGTACTATCTACCTGAGATTTTGCAACATCTGCTGCCTCGGCCCTTTTTTTGAGCTCCATCATTTTGCGGTAATCATCTTCAACCTTTGCTATCCTATTCACTGTTGCATGGAATATGTGCCCCACAAGTAATGCAATGACAAGGATTCCAACTGATGTCGTTATTGCAAGCCATGGCCATGGTGGCTTCTGCTTGAATCTGTGTTCAGAGAGAGAGAGATCTGAGAACCCATTCCAACTATGTTCTACTCTAGGCACCAAAAGGTTCCATAAAAGAGAGGTTTATGGATTACCTGCAGCGCATCTCATGCTTCCTGTATGGATCACCAAAGTTAAGAGTGCTTATGTGGTAGAGCCTATCATCGGTTACATTTGGACCATACATGCTAATTGGATGTGAGAGATTAGTTGTATCATACACATTTACAATAATTGTCTGTTTGCTCGCAAGCTGGTGAAGTAACTTCTCAACAAGTGATTCTATGTCAAAGATTCCACCTAGATACCTGCTCAACAAAAAGTTGAACAATAAGATATACTCCATTTTTGGGTTTACGTGTGTGTTTGGAAAAGGGGAGAGAGGGAAGAATCAGTGGAAATTGCACATTGGGTGACTCAAATTGGATGATGCAGAATTTAAGGTGTTTGAGGTGGTCCAGTGACTAAAAATGGTTCCAGAATGTCAGCAGAGAATAGGACTTGCCAATGGATTTTCTGCATGCAACATTCACGGATTCACCATCCAATTAAATCAAGATCATGAAATCAGAACCAGCTTAATTCATTGGGTGCAATTAATTCCTTGGTGAAGAAAATCCAAGATGAATATTTGTTTACACAATTTCGATCTTTCTGACCAACTTATACATTTAAATGCAACCATTGAGAGAGATTCCATACCCATCTGTTGCTTGGATCCGCTCATTTGGGGTTGCATTTGATGGGAGTTCTGACTTGTACACAGCAAACGTCAGTATAACCCCAAGACGGTTTGATTTAAGTAGCCTGAAGGGAGCACTAAGAACGGCCTTTCCTGATACTCTTGCACGTAGAACATTCTCACGGTCTTCCTATTAGACATACAAGTATTCTCAAAATTGATTATATAAGACCAATAAGGTCAATATACCTCTTTAATATGTTATCACTTTTAAGTTATAGCAGAATTGGTGGAAAACTCGCTAAGGCTCCCCTATTACTATATATGAGTAAATCTGTGCAGAAACATAAAGAGGAAACAAATCAAGAGATTCACCTTCCCTGACAGCACATCCAGGGAAACCACGTGTGAGATGGTATCCTGTGCAAAGATAACCGGAGCATATTCTTCTTGAACAGGGGATGGCTCCTTGGGTTCAAAGGCATTGCCATCCTCTTGAACAGGGGTCTGTTCAAGTGTATCCATCCTTTTAATAGTCCAGCCCTGTTGCTTTTCGAATTGTTCCCTTTCAGAGTGGAGTACCCTAACAGCATAAGCCACACCACTTGTAAGTGGCCTCTCAAAGGCGGTCCTCTCTGTATACCTTGCAAAAGTTGTCTGCAGGACAAAAAAGAGTAAAAGACAGCTTCTTATTAACTAGTTCTAGGGATCAGCTAGAGGAAGTAAAATCCGGCTCTGAATTAAATTATATGCAGAATAACCCAATACTCTAGAGCGAAATCCCTTGCAAAAACAAGCCTCAGGTTGAAGTTAGATTAACTGGAAATGGAGACTGATAGATAGTTTCCTGATTCAGCATCAGATGTTTCTAGGAAATAAAAGCAGATAGAGAAGTACCTGATCAATAACAGACGGGTTCTTGCCATGGTGGAAGGTTGCAACCAGGATGGACAAGGCCTGAACATGGTTCATACTCACGTTAAACTGGTCTTGCAACATCCTCGCCCGCTCATCGCACATACTGGCAAGGGTCTCTTTATTCTTCTCTGTCGCCTGTGAGCTCATGTACCAGAAGACGGAAAAGGAAACCAAAATCCAGAGTACTACCCAAGCAACCAAAACTTTCCTCCACCATGTTGTTCCGTGGACCTTCTTGGACCCGATATACTGGTAGTAGTGATGAATTTTCCAACCACTTGCAGCAAGGAGGTTCTCCCACCAACTGAGCCATATCTTGCCCTTATCAAGAAGAAAGCCAGTCTTCTTCTCCATGACTCCACTATTAGTGAACCAATTCATTGGTATCTCGGACAGAACGCGGCAGCATAGAATCAAAATCAGGTGATCCACCTTCAAATCAAACCCAAATACATGGACATAACTCATTAAGTACAGGTAACAAGCCACGTTATGAAGTTAACCATAAAAGGTAATAGAAGAAATGACTACCCCGCTGCTGGCTAGTCTCCGTTATCCTCAAAACCAGGAACCAACACCATACAAAATAATCATACCCAAAACAAGAAAGTCCAAAATCAGAATAACAGAAAAGAAAACCCGTTACCAAGAATACTTCAGAACTACACAGAGAGGGAAGTCTCCCTGGATAACGCTATGTTATCTGCGAAACTAGTTTGAGATCAGGAGCCCAAACCAACTAAATTTGAGGAAAACAAGGCACACCAGCTAGGTAGATCAATGACCGAAACCTCTCTATTACATTCACATGAGAAGCAAAGAACCAAAGAGTCCGAGAATCTAAGTTATAGTTGTATATTACCTTTTTATTCAGATAAAGAGTTGCGAATGTCGTATCAACTGCCACCTGAAAACCCACTCGAATGAGGAAATGATTGACTGGAAACACCAACCAGATTCAACAACTAGTTATCAAATCAGGAGAACAACGTAAGAAAAAAATCAACAAAGACCTGAGGCAAAACAAGAGTTTCGAGTCCTGAAATCAAACAGGAAGAAAACAAAATGCGAGGGATAAAGGTTGACCATTGAGTATCCATGGGTGATGAGATCGAGTCAGCAAAGCAACAGAACAACAGTAAAAATGATAGTAAGAGGGAGGAGGAAGCAAAGATGACTGAGTTCATGGACACTGAGAAAGCAGAATCAGCGAAAGAAAGAAAGGTGAGAAGAATATGGTGGGAGAAATGTCTGATTGCAGAGACCATTATCTCCGTCTATCCAAAAACAATATAAAACAAAATAAAAATAATATAATTTATAGAGAAGAAAATACAATATATTAAAATTATAAAATAAATAGCAAAATGAAGTGCCAAAAAGGTATCCTCCTTCCACTCAGCAGTAATCCGCCACTCTGCCCCTGCTGCTTCTTTCTTTTGTTTTTTTCTTCTCTTTCCTCTTTTCTTTGCTTCACTCCGTCATTCTCTCTCTTCTTTTTCTTTTCCCTCTTAACTTTTTTTCATGAAGCGGACGACTTCTACACGCTAACGCTTTTGTGTGATTGTTAAATGACGTCGTTACCCTCGTAGGTGTAGAAAAAAAAATTGAAGAAACGACGTCGCCCACGACCCAACGGCCGACGCCCATACTTGTTTAACCAAGAGAGACGCAGGGTGGGTACTAACCATTCTGCTTCTCTTGAATGCTCATTTGTCTCGTGAAAAGAGTGTTTGTTTGGTTGTAAGTGCATTTTCACTGATTACATAATTAAATTCTCAATATAAGTACATAGTGCAATTAAATTTTAAATATGATAAAATCATCTGAATCTAAAACTCTTTCATTTTACAACCTAGAGCTATTTATAAATTCATTGGAAGGATTTTATTGGTTTGAGGATTGGGGTTGAACCAACGGTCCATTGGGTTTGCATTGAAGATTAGAACTGAAATTCCCAGAATTGAAATCGGAATCATGTATTCTTTGTACCCGTATTGATTCATTCTGGAATTGGAATAGGATTCTGATTGTTATTATTTGGTTCAATTAGAAGTTGAAATTAAAATTAGTCAAAATTTTTAATTTTACCCACGTTAGAAGGAAAAGAAGGGAAGAAATAAGAAATGAGAGGGGAGGAAATAAACTGCCGATGCTAATACCACCAGGCGGTGACGACAGAGAGGAAGAGGAGGGAAAGAAATAAGAGGAAGAAGAGAGAGAATGGTAAGAAGCGAGGGGCTACATAGGAAGGATGGCCCACTAGTGGTCGTCTTATGGTGATGGCCGGTGGCTAGCATTGGATGGAGGAAGGCCTATGACATGCTCAGGCCTTTGATCAAATACGAAATAGAATCTTTTTGTCAAGAAATGCCTAAGAGGAGAATCCCATCCCATTCTACCTATAATGAAAATGGGAATCACATTCTCATCAACCATTTATTTGGTTGGAATCATTATTCCGGGTACTTATGCCCACGAACCAAAGTTACCCAATGCACCTTTAAATAGTAAGTGTAGGTACATATTGTTAATCATGTCCGTAATGGGAACGAAGGTATTAAACCAATGTTATAAGACACTCATAACGATTTTACAACTCGATACGAGCTTAAAGCTATTGCGAGCCTGCAATGAGCTCAAAGCTATCGTAAATTGGTGATGAAGTAGGATTAAGTGGGACACGTTAGATTATTCCTAACATCACTCATGCCACGTTAGTCTAGGAGACCTATAAAATGAAATAGCACATGTATATTATGAGAATCCTCGAACGAAATGAAATTTTGCTTTAGAGATATCTCATGAAACACATGGCGAACCCTTAACAATGTCCCGTTTACATTCGATACCAAATCAAAGATCTCATTTCCAAATAGGAATCAAATCCTTTTGATTCATTCTCTTCAAAACCTCGGGATCTCTCCCTATAAAAAGAGTCATGAATCATAGCAAAGACGTGCCTCTGTCAATAAAAGTTTGCAGCATACCCTTACTCTTAGCCTTTATTCGTCCGGAGACCATCACTTAGCCTTACCAGGCCACTCATAGTAAGTGACAACAAATTATGTATGACTACAATGTTTGCCCTTTGGCTCAATTTGAAAGGATTACAAATGCAAATATGTAGAGTGCAAAACCTTGTATTTTATATTGTTTTATATGCATTTGCATTGTACGTATTTGTATTTATACTCTTTTCAAACTAAGCCTTTGACTCAAATTGGAAATAGTACAAATATAAATATGTAGAGTACAAAATCTTGAATTTTGCATATATTAACTGAACCTAAGTTTGAAAAGAATACAAATACAAATACTTACAAAATATCAGGTTTTGCATTCTACATATGGCTGATTTGTAAATACCATGGATCGTTTGGTTCCAATCCATGCTATAGTTGAAAAGGTATTTATTTGGGGCGTAATTCAGTTCAATCTACAAATTTCATGTAAATTGAAGTGGGTATTTGATAATTTAAAGAATAGTCCATGTTTTAAATTTCAGTGAAATAATCTATGTCATAGCAGATATAATCAATTTTACAAGTTTTGCAATAAATCGTTAAAATACTTTATTCAAAATTCTGTCTAATAAAACTATGGTTTTGGAAATTGGGCCGCACCAGATGGCCAAACTGATTGTTTCGGAAATTATTTAGACAATCAATTCCATTTCATCCAAAACTGTTCGATCGAACCGTCGATCTAGACAATTTGACTTTTTGTTTTAATGATTTTTTTTAATTTATTTTAATCCGTTCAATCCAGACTGTTTGATTACAACATTCAGACTCGGGAACCGGTGGTCAAAACGGTTCTATGTCAAAACCTTCAATACATCTACAGGAGTACAACATCCAGACCATACTAGGAAATGCTTTACCAAGGTGTGGTCGCGCTTCAACCATGCCATAATGGGGCCTACAGATTGAAACAATTCTCCCATTATTGAGCCACTGTACCGAACAACTCTTCATGCTAATATTTCGTCTCTTGTTTGATTCCGAGCAGACCAACAATGGCACAACTGCAAATAAAATACAAAACGAATGGCATTGAGGAATGGGGAAACTGGCAGTTGAAGCATGGCTCATCCTAGTCATCGAAGTGATTAGACCGATCACTAGCCACTCCTTCTTTTGGAGTCGTCTGCTGGGAGCTCAGCGGAAAGCGATGTCCCATATCACCGCACCGGTTCTCTAATCTTCTCCGATATCTGAATTACACGTGGTAGATTCGAAACCCTGCAATAACACGCGTCTACGCCCAGAGACAAAGCAGGGCATATGTTCGCCACGTGGAAAGGAGACGAACATTGAGTTAAACGACACAAGGGTGTCGGACACAAAGAGTCAAATCCTCTCTCCCAGATTCTTATTTAATTTCCAATTAGGATACCAAAAAAATAGAAGAAATTCATAGTAATGTGAAATGGAAAAAAATAAAGGTTCAGTTTGGAAGGAATATAAATATGTAGATGTAAACCTTATATTTTGTATGTATTTATATTATACATATTTATATTTGTACTCCTTTCAAACTGATCCAAAAGAAAATTTATGCTGAATTATTTCAGTCATATTTAACCGTCTTTACCATAAAAATATTTCTTTTGCTTAACTTAAAAGGTGCCAAAATAATTGTTTTCATTTTAAAGTATGTTGAAGATTTTGAAACGTTTAAAATAAAAAAGAAATCATTCATTTTACCATATGTATATTATAAATATATATAAATAATACAAAATATAAGGTTTTGCACTCTACATATTTATGATTGTAAGTCTCTTCATTTTACCATATTATTTTGAAAGGGGGAAGTTGGTCAAAGGGATTTTGGTTCCCATTGACGAAAAACTCATGCTCCTTTTTCAATTTTATGTGGAGACTAGGAAAAGTTTATTTTCCTAGGTATCTCTTGGGTGGGTAAATAACTTTTCCACATAGGGGAAAGTTGCCAATATTTAAAATGGGAGAAAAATGTCCATTTTACTAATAGATTTTTATAGCTAAAATAGTCATTACCTTATTTACATGGAAAATAAGAGAACATGGATAAATAACTTACCGAAAAGCGAACAAGGCCTTAGAAGAGGTCTTGAATTTGGACTTATTTTGGATCTCTAGCTTGTGTACACGATTTGTTACTCACTATTAGTAATAAATAAGGTCCATGAGAATACAAATAATATATAATTATAAAATTGATTTATTAATGTATGGTAAAAATGCAAATACCAAGATTGATGAATGAAAAAACTAAAACGAACAAGTTAGAAATGAAGTGGGTATCTAGTTGGTGTGCTGGATGAATTGTCCTAGCAATGGTATGGTTTTGAATCCCTCTATTATCAAAGAACAGAGTTGTTGATGTGATGAGTAACTCCATTCCACTACATTCCATGATAAAATAGAATTAATCACGTGCATAAAAGACCAAGTACAATGTCTATGAGAAATTATCTATTACAAGTTAAAGGAATTAGAAGAACTAGGGGCAGATAAAAGACCAAGTAGAGTGACCATGAGAAATTAACCCGAAAAGTGTTTCGAAATTGGAACCAACTACCTATCAAGTCTTAATCCAAGATGGATTGTCTTGATAATTGGGATTAATTATGGACCCAAAAGTACTAATTGGTTTGGGGTGACCAATTAGCAAAGTATCTAAATCATTGAACAAGATCTCTAATTAATCCACTAGACCTATCATTCAAGTGGATCCCCTTTTATCATCATCATCATCATTATTAGGAGGTGAAGATGGACTAAAAGACAGACCCAAATCTTCGGGTGGCAACGAGTTGAACTTTTCACGAGCTATTCGATCTTGGCTTGGCTCGTGAGGCTAATTGAGCTTCTACATATATACATATATACATACATACATACATATATATATATATATTTATATTTATATTTATATAATAATAATAACTAATTATTATAATTTTTAATTTTTAAATATCAAATAAAAATAATTTGTACTTTTATAAAGCATTTGACTCACTGTTGAGCTCGTTATGAGCTTTTGACTCGAACAGAGTTTGAGCCTCAGGCTGTCTTAGCAAATCGAGCTTGAATAGCTAGCTATTCGTCTCGGCTCGACTCAAATCAACCCCTACCCAAGTCTATGATCGAGGGCTAGCTTGTTAGTGTGTTAGCTGGTTTGTTCCAGCGTTGATGTGGAACCAAGTCTCGCAACCAGCACTTTGGGGAAAAGGGGGACAAGGGGAAGTTATTAATGGTGCATAGCACCGAATACCAAAAAAAAGTCTATGATATGTTAGTAAGAAGCTCAAAGGGAAGTAGGACCCTTTCAAGCTAGCTTGTTCCATGCATCAGTTTTTGTATGTGGATGATGTTGTAATATAGCTGCCCAAAAAATGAATTGAATGTATCCCTTTCTCTGCATAGGCAAGTGGCAACTTTTGACACCATTGACTCGTGTCAAATAACTAATTTTATATAGGGGTGCAAATGGATCGGATCATGATCTGGTTCGAATTTGAATTTGATCTTATTTTGTTGGATTAAGATTTCTCTTGTTTGATTTTAGATCAGATCAAGTAATAGGGTCTGATTAAAAATTGGATTGAATATGCATTAACCCTCTATCCTATCTAAAAAAAATTTAAAAATTAAATTGGATCAGATCAAATTCAAATATCCAACATCTTTAAAAAAAATGCAGATATAAAAGATTAAAAAAAGGGAGAAAATGCAGATATAAAAGTATGGATCTGACAAGAAAATACCAAAAGGAACCCTATAAAATGTGAACAGGGCCGGGAGAGGTCCCAACTCTCAAAATGATAGGGGGGAGAGAGGGAAGATACAGGGAGCATGTTTGTGATTACTGATTAGTCCCTTCATCAAAGTTGTTCCTCACTTATATTATTAATGTAATAGGTAAATAATCTTAATGGTTGGCCACTTTATCCATAGTTTGGCAATTGCATCAAAGTACAATTCCCCCCTCTCCCATTAAAAAAGAAATCCATCATTGTAATATGATTATGCTACTTTACCAGGGTTCTATATATTTACAATGTAAGTTAAATGTATACATATACTTAATATTGAATGAATGAACTTTTGTAAATACCCTTTTATCCTTACTCTGTTTTTCATTACCATAATAAAAGATGTGGGTATTTTTATCTTTTTACGTGTATATTTTTATGTGTGATGAATATGATTACTTTATTAGGATTTAGGAATATGCCCCGTTTTTTTTTTCTTATCCTGAATAGTGAATTTATGCTTTTTTATCCTTTGTGTAGAGGTTCCATCCCAAGCTTTTAATTGATACGGTTGAAATCGGGTGATACATGATACATATCTTTTTTTTTTATTATAAATAATAGATATGTCGATCATTTTAGTTAATCATTTTTTTTTCTTTACTTAATTTGATTTGATTTTTTGATTTTTGATGAACACCCTAATTTGTGGTCTTTTGGCTTCAAATGGGTAGGAATCTGCTACCAATAACCCGTCAGGCCGCTGCAGCCGCACACTGGGAACATCTCTCTCATCACTAAAGAAGAGATGTTCCCACTTCCCAATCTGTGATTGTAATGGTTTGTTGGGACGGTGTTGGGAGTATATCTGAACTCTCAAAATATAACTGACATGTATAATCTATTATTTAAGTTTTTGATATATAATGAATATTAGTTTGTATTGATGGTTTGGCATGTGTTTTTGGTACAAATGTAAGTCACCACAATTGATTGGTATCCAGTAAATTAATTAAAATTTTTATTATCTTTATTTATTTCACATAAATTATTAAAATATGTATTTCTTATCTAATATCATATTTAAAGTCAACTACATGGGAACTGGGAAGGGGTTGGGGGAAGGTGAAATTTATGGAAGAATATGAGGTAGGACAGACTGGACAGTAGGAAAATATGGAAAAAGACTTAGAGAATCAAATTAGGTGGCCGATCGGATAGCTGACAGAGGAGAACATGACCTTCTCTATGATGTTTTGCCTTAAATATCTTTTTTCAACCAATTAAAAGAAAAAATAGCTAAAGTCTAAGCTTGGAACCTACTAATGCCAGGTGTAGACACTTGAAACAATGCCTAAATTTTTCCTCTCTAATGATAAATGTTTTCATATATTAAAGATAAAGAAAAGAAAGTTTATTGATACGCTGTTTAATTTGCAAATTAAACAACCACCAAGACAACTTTTGTATGCTTCTTGGTACAGACTACAGAGTGCAGACACGGGAACACCTATGAGAAGACACACTACAAGTCGAAGATATCTTTTCATGAAGTCCGACATTGTACATGGATGAGAGCAGAAAATTCAACACTCACCACCTGCATTTGACTAGCATTATTTATCTCTGTCAAAATTATGGTTATTGGTTAAATATGACTGACACCCAACATCATAGTTGGAGTTGGGATCCTCTACTGGGCTATCAATAATACACCATGTATATGGAACTAACGTGGTGAATCATGATCGATTCAGTATTACGAGTAGAACTCAGGGATAGAGATTGGGTCCACCTCAACCAAATAAAGCCTGGCTGATGAGCGATGCATGGCTCCCATCCGTTTTATCCTTTTTCTGTTGAGCGATGAGCGAGTTTTCTGAAATTGAAAGGGGTGACAGTTGAAATCATCTATGGGAATTGCAAGATACTGAACCAATTATGTTATGCCACATCAGTCTGATGCACGTCTAAGGCGCTGACGTGGTGAATTGTAATTGACACGATGGTGATACGAGTAGAGTAAATAATTGGACGGAAAATTTCAATTGGCATGGTCCATGGAGGAGTTGATAGCCATGATAGGAATATTGACTCCGATAAATCACCGAACAGGTCGTGGGCATGGCCGAATTAAGAGCAAAGACGAACGCAAAGAATATTGATAAAGTTCCAAGAAGAAGGCCAGAGGGGTCCCCCATCCACTACCGTCTCCCCGGCGTGTATCTTATGCTCTCTCACTCTGTAATAAGAATGTATAATCATCAATTACATCCGCCACAAGTTTAATAAACCCTTCCAGAAACAGAGAGACTCGGCCCTTATTTCCCAGTCTCACTGCGTTCCTAGGGTAAAAACTTGTCCTGATTCTTTTGGGGTTGTCAAAACTTGTCCTGATTACATGTAAAACCAAAATCACTCGTTTGAACTTTGAAGGTATCCGGTGAATGGTGATAGGTACAGTACTAAAACGTTCTTCCGCGTTCACAGGCTGGTAAGACCCAAACAAACCATTTTAATATGCAAAACCGATCTCAAAACAAAGTAGTACTTTGCAACGCATCCATGGAGAGGTCATATCAGATATCACCAAAGGAAAGGAAATCCCCTTTCTAGCTGCTTGGGGAGGTTGATGATCCCTCCTCCTCCTAAGCTACATGCGCTGCAACTAGCTGGTATAGATTTTGGCGCTTTCTGCATGGTAGATGTAGATGATTTGGGATTGATATACACACCAATAATGTCTTTTTGGAATGTATGCGAAAATCCTGTGGCAATTTTCCGTGACATAGACAGGGCTCACAGCACCGGCACCAAAGATTACATTTCCAGTTGCAGATAGATGGGTCTGACAAGCTAGCTGGTTGCAATCAGATAATCTTCAGGCCGCACAGCTAAATGCAGCGTTTAAGTTTTGTTTCAGAGAAGAAAAAAAATCACATACAAATTCAAAACAGAGAAGGAAAAGAACAAATTTACAGAAAAAAGAATACTTGAAGACATAAAAGAAGTTATTCATACTAGCCTACTAGATATGCAGAACCACAACATGTGGCAAAAATTCACAGACGGAACCCCACCATATAAGAACTCAAAAACTCATCCTGATTGGGTTTGAGCTTGGGTTGTCCTAACCATCCGACAAAAATTCATTTTGACTGTTTCCACCCATTCAGATCTCCTACCGACACAACATTACAGCTGCACATCGGCAACATTTCTCATATTTTAAGTTGTAACTCTATCTATAGGACAGAAACATCTCCTGCTCTTTTATACATTGTCATTCATTGGGAGATATAGATGTTCAATTACCAAAAAAAAAAAAAAAGGGAGATGTTCAGTGGGCGACTGTAATGTCTTCTGGGGAGATCCGGCCTGATTTCCAATTTCCACCTACTTCAGATTATCAATATAATGGATTATAAAGATCATTCTAATCAATTGACTCCTGTTTGTTTCTTGCAAAATTGAGATTCTCCACCGCAGTGTCCCCTGGAGTTGGGGCTGCAAATAAGTTGGATCATATCTCATTTGAATTCAAATTTGATTCAATACGAGTTGGATTTGGATATCTCTCATGTTTCTAATAAATTGAATCGAATTAAAAAAGTTGATCCATTTAGTCTATGCATCGAATTTAAATTTACCCTGATCCGAGGTATGGAAGATGAAGAATGACAAGTGAAGTATCTCAACGAAACTGTTTTGAACCTTTTAAGTTTTTTTTTGTTAATATATCTATACAATATGTCTGTGAATATGACTGCCCATCATCTGGCTTACAAATTACAAGGCATGTAAATAATACAGCAATGGATACAACAAGGTTAGTAGGTCATCCATGTGTAACTCCTTACTCTATGAACAATGAACAGTTCTCGTATTTTGCAAAAAAATAAAAAATAATGTCCAATCAAGAGTCCAATCATTTCTATAAGTTCAGATCTACTACCAATTACTCCTAATATGTCCCAATTTGCCACTACAGCCACACATTGGGAACATGTCAATGTATACGAGAGGGACGCTATACATGTTCAATGTTGGGACAGCCTAAGTGTATAGGGTCAGTTTGTTTGTGATATAAACGCCGAATCAGGATATTTATGTACCTCAGTTCATATTTGTTTGAAACATAAAAAAGTAATGATTATTAGAGCAAAAATGTATTTTCTGATACTTTTATATTCTATTTTTTGGATACAATTTTGTGTTTTTTGGTAATTAACTTTTTGACCAAAGTTATGCATTGGAGCATAAGATAGTTGGGGCATTTAATGATGGATCCACACTTTAATACCGATTTCGAACAAACAAGATGAATGAAAAACTGGTTAAAAATGTGAATTATATTTGCTTTCATGAACCAAAAAATGGATAAATATATAATGCACATATTTGCATTTGCATTACAACCATATTTGCATTTGCATTACAACCAAACGCAGCCATAGGAACAGATCCATACCCGGCTACCCCAATTTTACTGTTATTTTTTTTTCTTTTTAATTTATTTATAGGAAGCTAAGCTTCATTTATCAAGTGATGGTTTGGGAGGGTTGGCTTCTAACCTTCTAAGGTGGCCCCATAAACTTACAAGTTGTATATGTTTTGACGAAAAATCCAGAGACCAAATCAGCTTTAGGCCAATCATTTGAAGGACTGTCTGCTTCAACCTCTTTAAAGTTTAAATAACATATTTGGAGTGTTTCAACTAGTTGAATCAGCCCAACTCAATCTTCAGCTAAATCCTTCTAAATGGGCCTTAAGAAAGGAGTAATAGCTAAGGGTGAATACTAATCAGTTAAAACCAATGTTTTAAAAACTGATTCGGAGGTTGAACCATTTTTGCCTCTAGGTTATTGGTCACCAATTAAACCGTCTAGGTCAAACGGTTCAAACCGTACCACGTTATCACCTATATATATGTGTATATAAATATATATATTAGCAATAAATAATGTATAAATATGTTTCAGATATGTTATATGTATTATTTTATGTTTAATATATATTTTTTAATTTTTTTATTTATAAAAATATTAAAAATTGCTATTTGAAGCTGAAAATAGTTTTTTTTTTTTTTT
>NW_010729081.1:4031857-4094035 GCF_000365185.1 Nelumbo nucifera
AAAAAAAAAATCACCCCAATCAGATATTGGAGTGCAAAGTTATGGCCTTCGAAAAGTTTTGTATGCATTGAATGTGCAACTTGCGACCCGATCACCAGGTCAACAATTGAACTAGCCGGGTTGAATTGTTTTTAACCACGTCAATGGTTTTTGACCGTCTGACGGGTCTTGATTGAACCAGACTTGAAATCCTGGCCGGGTGACAGTTCAAACGGTTTGATTGGCCGGTTCAACAACGGATTGAAAACATTGGTTAAAACTGATCGGTTTCGGTTTTTCAGTTTTTGGTTAAATCGGTTTGATTAATTTGATTTTCAATTTCAGTTTTTAAATTAGAAATTCAGTTAACTGAATTAACTGAACTTTCTATTATTATATATAATATGTAAGATATAATATATAAGATATATATTATATATTAATACATAATAAATTTGATTTCATAATATATAATATATAATAGAGTATACATTATTAAAATTTGGCTTTAACAAAAAAAATTCAGTTTCAGTTATTTTAATTTTCGATTCGATTTTTATTTGTTTAATTCGATTTTTAAAATTTTAATTTATTCGATTTATACGGAATGCTCACCTAATTGCTGCGATGCAGCCATATAAATCTTCTCTCATCGTATCACTTAAAGCGTAAGATTAACTCTGAGAGGAGACGCTACTACTACTGGATTCAAATAATTATATACGTTGAGAACCCGTCACTTCCCCTCACCCCTATTCTATCAGTCTACATGATGAAAAGTTGAAAACAATGACTGAGCCGTGGAAGTGCAGGTCCAAAACTAATTTAGATGAGTTGGGATCTGCTTCCAACAAAAACTGTATCCAGAAGGAGATCTAGATACAATTTGAACATGGCATAAATAATACCAAATAATAATTTTCAAAAATCACTTATTCCTAGATAATGGACAGAAAAGAATCATCATTAACGCCAAACATCAAGAATTAATCTAACAGACAGTTTAACCTTATTATATTCAATCAACATTTAAAAGTACTTCTTTATGCTTCATTCCTGTGGCACGGGCCAAAAATCTTGAGGTGGTATGCCCCAAATTGCGCTTACCAAAATTTCAAGGCAATGGTCAATGGAATCTTCTTCATTGCATTGGGCTTGGAGGCATCGTTCATGTGATTTTTCGTTTAGGCGCCCAATCCACTTCAGTTCTTTTTATTTTCATTTTTCTCCTTCGCTCTATCTCACTTCTCCTCTCTTGTTTAACCGAACATGCTACAACCACCGATGTTCAGTTCTGCCTTTCCTTTATTAATGTTCAGTTTCACCGTGAATAATCTTTTCATCTGAAATGACAACAGTAGATTCCTCCATCGGTGAATAATCTTCAGCTCAAGAAAAACGAAGACATAGTTGAAATGGTAATGGGATTCCTCCTCCACACAGCAAAATTAATTTCATAAATTCGAATTAAATATCGATTTTCTCTTAATAAAAAACAAAAAATCTGAAATAGGAAGCAAAATCTCCATTATCCATGGATTAGGCGTGAATTTATTTTCAGGTGATAGAAATGCATGGAATTTGTCTTACAAGCTTCTTCCCTAATCAATTCCCCAAGGTCATTAATCTACTACTGTATCCATATATGAAATAGGGGATCTTCCTCATCTTCATCCCAAAACCCAGAACTCAGCTCAGATACAGGTTTCTTTTTTCACTTAAAAGTAAAGGAACAAAATCCATATGATTTACCATCTTTTCTTTTTAATCTATTTGTAGACTGCATATTTCACTTCGCTAGTAAGAATGAAAAGTGAGAAATCGTTTCCTCACATTGAGAATTATTATGTAAGATGAAAGCTAACAAGATGTTTTATTAAATGGCAACAGGATGAGGAGCCATTAGCTTTTTCAAAGGTACATAGCTTTTCATACATTTCAATTATGTAGAGCCACTGCGTGTCCTGCAATAAACCAGAGAGCATCTGGAATCTGGAATTTGGAAATCTAGAAACGGGTTAAGAGAGAAATGACACTCAGTTTCTTTCACTTGTTTCATTCTTTCGTTTGGTTATATCGTTTACTTCCTTCACCATGTGATAAATAGATCGGAATATCTGAAACCAATTGTTTTCCCTGGGATCTATTAGATTTAGAAGAGCTGCCTCCAGTTGCTTCTTTGTGATCTCAACGACTAAAGTTGAATGTCGGTGGTTTGGTTGAATGAGAGAGAGGTGGGATACAGGAGAAAAATGAAAATAAAAAAGAATGGAACTAAGTTGTGCGCCTAAATCAAAACAAAGGCTTTGGAAAACATGTAAATAAGTGTGAACGTAAATATGTAGAGCGTAAAATAGTTCAAATATATTGTAAAATTGGGTTACTTTTGCACTCACAAATTTACTTTTTTACCAAACAGATTTTTAGCTATAATGAATGTAAACATGAATTCCAGTTAAGTATATGCTTTTTTTTTTATCAAAAACCCATTTAAATGTAAATTTACTTAATTTTTATTGATATATTTTTATATATTATTATTAATGTAAATTTGCTTTAATTTTTCATTTATCAATACATAAATGTAATATTGCTAAACACAGATAAAAATAAACCAGAATGCAAATTTACCTTGAATCCATATTTACACTCCATTTGCATCGTTTCCAAATACAATCGTAAAAATCCGACTGGCGTTAATTTTGAACTCGGTCAGTTGAAATATTAAGTGGGACCAATGACGTATTTGATTGCTATTGGAGGGGCAGAAATCTTTCTGTATCCGACCCTTTATGTCTATGCTAATAAATATCTAATATGAAAAAAAAAGATATTTAAATAGTTTAAGTAATTATATATATAATATTTAAATTATATAAATAATTTATATATTTTATAAAATAAATGTTTATATATGTGAATATTGATTAATGATTATCTAAAATAATTAACTAACCAAATTCGAATCAAACTAGAATATTCGAATTTTAATTATTCTTCTGTTAATTGTTTAAATTGTTCATATCATTTTGGATTTTTAGCATATAAAAGGCAACTTTTGGGGTTTAATATCAATAAAATTAATATATTTAAAAAAATCAAAAATATATTAAATTTTTAAAAATAATATCAATAAAGGGCAAAAACACTATTCATATTCTTCTTCTTGCCATTTGTTCATCAGAGTTGCCGTTCGCCGCCGCCTACCACCACCCGCCATCGTCATCCGCTGCAGCCCATCGCCGCCTCCGCCTCTGGCAATGTTGACGAAGGTGGGTGGAGACAAAGGTGGCGGTGGCGGTGCTGGTGGTTTCTCTGTCCAATGCCGCCACCTTCAGTAACATTGTTGGAGATGGGTGGAGACAAAGGTGGCAGTGGCAGCGGGCAAAGGAATGACCACTAGCGCTATCGCCGCCACACCTCAGCCTTCGGCCACCTCCGGCAACGTTGCTGGAGGCGAAGGCGGTGGCGGCGGACGGCGACGAGCGACGGCTTTGGTGAACAAATGGCAAGAAGAAGAAGATGAGCGGTATTTTTGCCCTTTATTGATAATACTTTTAAAAAAGTTAACCTATTTTTGAAAATTTTTTAAATATAAGGTTTTAGCATATAAGGGTAAATTTTGGGGTTTAATATCAATAAAAGTAATATATTTAAAAAAAAATCAAAAATATGTTAACTTTTTAAAAATAATATATTATTCATCTTCTTCTTCTTGCCATTTGTTCACCAGATCCGCCATTTGCTGCTGCCCACAGAGGTAGTGGCGGTGGTGGCACCGATGGTTTCTCTATCCAACGTTGCCACCTCCTACAACGTTGCCGGAGATGGGGCGGGCAGAGTCCAGCAACATTATCGGAGGGGGAGGTGGGTGGCGACAGCAACGGGTAGTAGTAGATGGCGGTGGCGAATAGCGGCAAGCGATGGCTCTTGTGACAAATGGCAAGAAAAAGAGTTTTAAATATATTATTTTTAAAAAATTAACCTATTTTTTATATTATTTTTAAAAAGTAACCTATTTTTACAAATTTTTAAATATATTATTTTTATTGATATTAAACCCTAAAAGTTGCCCTTATATGCTATTACCCCTATCATTTTCCCCAAAATAACGTAAGAGATAAAATTCTGAGAATGCGTGTAAACTTTGACAGAACTCAGAAGGGTCGCAACATAACACGTCTCGTTATACGTGGCTGGGAGAGCGAACCCGTCACAAAGAAATAAGCGTGCTACAAATCCACCCGTCTAGATGATGAGGCGGGAGCGCTCTCCCTTTCGGTTTCTGTCTGAGCCAGTGGTTCGTGACCGCGATTTGGGGCTGTAGCGGATTACTCAGTGAGAGTGCTTCCGCCTTATCATCGCTTCGCATGACTCCTGTCACTGCTACTGTCTGCAACAAGACATCATTTTGGCGATTGGGTGTCTAACTGTCTCCTCCAAATTGCAACATCTCAATTCTCAAACCTCGATGTCGTCAGATCATCCATTTGTGCATTCCATGCAGTGGCATTCCAGTGGTTTAATAGATAATCCTTGCCATTTCTTCATGTTTGATTTTTTCCTCGTAAATGGCCTGACTGATTTTTTCTGTCATCCATCGGAGAGCGTCGTCCATTCTTCTCCAATCTGTTGTTCTTTTGCACTTTGCAGGGGAAATGTAAAAAAAAAAAAGGAAAGAAAAAGAAAGTCAAAATCCTTGAATTATATTGAAGAATATATAGATGTTGCTCTGTTACTTGTTCTTCTTTACTTCAGTCGATCATATAATGGTATCTTAATTAGAACATTTTTCTTCTATTTCAAGCTTCTCATTTGTAACTAAGATGTTCGGGGAGATGTTTCGGTTACAGGGAAAGCTTAGGGATTTTATCAATAATAGATGGCTTGTATTCGTTGCGGCAATGTGGATCCAGTCGTGCGCTGGGATTGGATATTTATATGGGAGCATTTCGCCGGTGATAAAGAGCTCTCTGAACTATAACCAGAGACAGATAGCGAGATTGGGTGTAGCTAAGGATCTCGGGGATAGTGTTGGATTTCTGGCTGGGAGTTTGTGTGAGGTTCTGCCGATTTGGGGAGCTCTTCTAATCGGTGCATTAAAGAACTTCATTGGGTATGGGTGGGTTTGGCTGATTGTTACTGGTAGAGTGCCAACTTTGCCTTTGTGGGCGGTGAGTTCAGCTATGCTACTACATTGATTTTTTTTTTTTTTGGTCTTCTTCATCTAAGCACTAAACTTACTTCGATTGAAATAAGTTCTTTTATTGGGTTGGGAAAGCAAAATTTGTATTGATCACCCACAACCTGCTCTTTCCCTTTTCGTGAATATTTTCCATAATTGGAATTCCCTGAACTTCTTCTTCTTCTTTTTTGGATGAGCCCTGAATTTCTCTTCCTTAACTGTGATGATTTAGACATATCAAAGAGGCTAGTGTTGTGTACTACTTCTCTTTTTCCCCCCTTTTGAGCAATATTTTGTTTGTAGTCACTGAATTACAGGTGATTTGAAGAATCTACGTTCATGAAACGAGTTGTTTATAAAATGATATGCGATAGGAATGAATTTGATGCACGAGAGACCTTACTAATTATTTTTGAACTGGATTTCGTGATTTTTTTTTTCCAAATGGTACAACTACAAGAAAGTGGTATACCTGCTTTTGAGCAGCAACTGAGTGACTTTAAAGATAGAATTTATTAGTCTGACTTTGTTATAAATTTAGATGAAGAAAGGAGCTAATATTTTTTCATAACTGGCTTCCTATTTTCCTGTTCATTTTTTTTTTCTTCCGTCTGTGATAAGCATAACCTCACTTGTGTTGTCCTCAGATGGAAATAATTTTGATAGCTTAGATTCATAAGAGGAGCTAATAATTTGATATTCACTTGATGATGAGTATTATTTCTATTTTGGCTTCTGAATGGATTAATTTGGGGAAGGAGCCAATTATCTACAGTTTAATTTGAACTCAGTTTTTTCTTACCCTTTTTATCTTATATCCATAAAGTTGTTTCTGAAATTGGAAGTAGAATGGTTCTTCAAGAAGGTTTTCTTTAACAGTATTCTGAACTTAATTCTGATGCTTCAACAGTTCCTTTAAAGGAACTCAGCTGGAGAATTTTCCCTTGCTTTGATTCAGGAGCTCAGGAGAATTTATTGCATGGTTAAAGCTTATGAAATTACTTTTTGAAATGCAAGCTGTCCAGAGAAAGCTATTATCCTTATGAATCAGCTGTATTCATTTATGATGACCAGTGAAGTTTGCTGCCTAATATTAGAAAGCAGTGGAAATTAAATAACTGCATACATATTAAGTTCTGTCGTTTCCTTGGTAACTGTTATATATATTAACCCAGTTTGAGATGTGCAGATGTGCGTTGTAATATTTGTGGGAGCAAATGGAGGAACCTATTTCAATACGGCAGCACTTGTTTCATGTGTACAGAACTTCCCCAAAAGCCGTGGTCCTGTTGTGGGTATACTGAAGGGATTTGCTGGGTTGAGTGGTGCAATCTTAACCCAGGTATATGCGATGATCAATGCTCCAGATCAGGCAGCAATCATTTTCATGGTTGCAGTTGGGCCCTCAATGGTGGTTATAGCATTGATGTTCATCGTTAGGCCAGTTGGGGGTCACAGACAAGTCAGGCCATCTGATGGTTCGAGCTTCACGTTTACCTACAGTGTCTGCATCCTTTTGGCTGCTTATTTGATGGGGGTCATGCTTGTCGAAGATATAGATGATGTGAACCACACTGTGGTCACATTATTTACAGTAATACTGTTCATTCTCGTATTGCTTCCTATTGTGATTCCCATCCTTCTGATCAGTCTTTCCTCAGATTCAAAACCACCTGCTGAAGAGAGCCTTTTACCGCCTGAAACCGAGAAAGATAGACCTGGAAAATCTGGACAGAGTGGATCAAATGAGGTTATTCTCAGTGAGGTGGAAGAGGAGAAGCCCGTGGAAGTAGACTTGCTTCCTGCATCAGAAAGGGAAAAACGAATTGCACAGCTGCAAGCAAAACTAGTCCATGCAGCAGCAGAAGGAGCTATCAGAATCAAGAGACGGAAGGGTCCACGCAGGGGGGAAGATTTTACGTTGATGCAGGCACTGATAAAGGCAGACTTCTGGCTCATCTTTTTCTCCCTGCTATTGGGTTCAGGTTCTGGATTGACAGTGATAGATAATTTAGGCCAGATGAGTGAGTCGTTGGGGTATGACAATACCCATATATTTGTGTCCATGATAAGCATTTGGAATTTCCTCGGCCGTATTGCTGGTGGCTACTTCTCTGAGATTATTGTAAGGTGCGACCCAATTGCACTGAATGCATCTATCTATCCATATTCCATAGTTTGCTTAATTTCGAACTTAATTTTTTGCCCATTTCCTCCATTATTATTATTATTATTTTGGTGCAGGGATTACGCATATCCAAGGCCAGTGGCCATGGCTGTGGCCCAGATTATTATGGTAGTCGGACACTTGCTCTTTGCTATGGGATGGACTGGTGGTGCAATGTATGGCGGTACTTTGTTGATTGGGCTTGGTTATGGAGCCCATTGGGCGATTGTTCCAGCTGCAGCCACGGAGCTGTTTGGCTTGAAAAAATTTGGGGCCTTGTACAATTTCCTTACACTAGCAAATCCTGCGGGATCTCTAATCTTTTCTGGTGTCATTGCTAGCAATATTTATGATCATGAAGCAGAGAAACAATCTCGCCAGATGCAGCTCCATCACCAGCAGAAGCAAAATTCAGTGTTTCTGCTAGGAAGGACGATGCCGGCTGATGTAGAACTTGGCGTTGAAGAGTCACTTAGGTGTGAGGGCGCCGTTTGTTTTTTCCTTACTTCTATGATAATGTCTGGACTTTGTATCGTAGCAGTGTTGTTGAGTATGGTTCTTGTTTATCGAACCAAGATCGTCTACAATAACCTCTATGGAAAATCTCGTACTTGAGTTTGGAACGAAAGGCTAATTAAGTCACTGATGATGAGAATATTTCACGAAACAGAGTACAGCTCGACCTATTTCAACTCATATATGTTACTTATCTGCTGAACTTCATTCTCTTTCCAGAGAATGCTGGGAAAACGTTTGTGTTTCTATCATATATATTATTTAGTTCATAAGAACTACTCCATGCCATGCAACAATAGCAGTTCCGGAGGCATTAATTTATGGCTATGTCTATTAACATGTAATGTGGAAAGAGCCCATTGAATGCTGAGCGTCAATAGCCAACAATTCAGTATTCGAATTTTCGAAATGTGTCAATCCATTATTTACACTTAACTAGTTGTTAAGTGGCATTTTAAAAAGATATAAACGCCTTTCGAGTGTTATTTAATTTTTTTTTATAAATCATCTAAATGTTAATAAAAAATTAAGTTTCAAATCTTTGCCTCTTCTATTCAAGAAAGTTGGGTCATATCACTGTTGATCCTAATTTGATTTGCGATTTGTGTTTATTTTTTTTTAAATGTCACTTAACAATAATTGTCTGCTCAAAATACAAGTATTATTAATTGGGAATTTTCTCTTATTTCTAATAAAGGATGAATAGGTCAGCGGATCATTAAATACAATAAGAGAAAAGAAAACTCACAAGAACATTAAAAGTAGATTATAGAACAAGAATATAAAATTAATCTAATGTGAAGATTTATCAGTAGAATACTATGAATGATGATTAGAGCACATCCCAATTTTGAATTTTGATAAAGGAAACGCTCCCCTGAAGAAAACGAAAAGGTATCAGGTGCGTGTCTCTCTTTTCAAAGCATCATTTTTTTGGTATAGGGTCTGTTCCCTCTATTCACATTTATGTCGTAAACAATTTATGTATGTATTTATTTATTTTAAGGTGGGTTTGGCGCAGCAGTTGAGTTGTTCAATTGCTATATATATGTGACTAAGGTTGCACTTGGTTGCAGTGTAATTTTATTTATATTAATACAAATTCATGGCGTGCAAATGAAAAAATGCAAATTCTTGTTTAATTTTATTTTGAGTTTTATTTATTCTACTTCATGTCTTAATACTTTATTTGCATTGTAATCAAACAAAATAAATTAAAATTCCAAACAAAAATTAATCAGAATTTATACTCAAATCATTTGCACAGCCATAATTTTACATCAATGTAAATTTATTTGAAATTGCGGGGTAATATTATGTACATATCGGCAGGAAATTCATAGGTAGGCTGCTTTTTTATTGTGAACAGTTTTTTTTTTCGCTGCTTAATACAGTGTAGTTCTCTTTTGTCTTTGGCTTTTGTCAGTTCATAAATCATACATATATTATATATATAAAAAAACATGAGACAGCAAGATGTGGTCAGGTCATGTTATCACCCTTTATTAGTTTATTATTGCCGAGGGAGATTCTAGAATGGTTTGGACCCCTCAGGCAGGGGTCCACCTAGGAGCTTATCAGCTGGACCATAAATTTGGACATTAATTCTTTTCTTCAATCAAGCCTTGAAATAATTTATCGCTGATGTGATCAAGGGGGCCATATGTCAGCAACCAGGGATTTTAATGGATTAGGCCTAACAGCGCGTGATGCATATGGCAGGCCCATGAACATCACTCCTACTTCCAACAACCTAATTAGTAATTACTTTCCTTTCTTTTACTTTTTCATGAAGTCTTTTGTCTTTATAAGGGAAAAAGAAAAATTATAATTATGTATTAAATGTCTGAAATTTGCTAATAGCATAAATAAATGCAATTAACAAGTTTATTAGTGGTTTCAGCTGATGCTAGTTAGGGGTGCTCCATAAGATTGAAATTTATAGTAGCAATGTCAAATTCTAGGGTTCCCTTCCCAGTTCCAAGTTCATTTTGACTTTGAGCAAGAGAGTCTAATGCAAATAGAATATCATTAATTTGACTTAGTAAGTTGAGTCGAAATTTAGGCTCCATTTGGTTCGTAGGAATAAGGGTCTGAAATTAGAATTAGAATGGGTTATTTTGATTTCGACTGTTTGATTGGATGGAATTAGAATTATATTTCTATTTTTGTTGGAATGACATTTTCTCTCAAATGGTCATTCCTTGTCCTTCCCTTGGGAATAAAATTCCATTCTTGCTGATTCTAATTCTCATTTCTATTTCTTTTTGAACCAGACAGACTATAAAAATGGACCATTCCGATTCTGATTCTGATTCTGATTCTGACTGTAAACTCAAGTAAAAAAAGTCAAACATTAGATGCAATAATTAAAGTAAGAGTCCTAATAATCAGTACTAAGTAATCAATTGTGTTAAATGACGTTACCTGTTCTATTTATTTTTCATTGATTCATGTTTTACAAAGTATATTTATCAAACATGTTAAAGACTTTTACAATATTAATGAAATTGTTATTTCACAATACAATTTAGAATTTGCCTTAAAATGAAAAAAAAAGGTTAAATTAATAGAGTGAATGGGAGCAAAATATAAGAATACTTGTGACAAAAGGATATGAGGGATGATTAGAGAGCTGGTTTGCTGGAAACACCAAATATGTGCAGAGTTGATTTCGCTATTGACATAATAACTGATATTATATCATCAAATTAGGGGTGATAGAGTTGAGTAAAAGAAATGCAAATTTGTAGAATGCAAAACCATATATTTTGTATGTATCTGTATTGTATATATTTGCATTTGTATTCTTTCCAAACTGAGCCTAAGAGACTAAGGGTTCAAACTAAGGAGTGCAAATACAAATATCTTTGTATTTTATATTATTTTATATGTATTTATATTGTATATATTTGTATTATACTATTCCTAAAGTGAGCCTAAAATCCAAATTGACGGGATGTTAAACTTTGTTTATCCATCAAAAACAAAAACCATCTAATTAGGAGGCTTTTTGTCCCTTGAATTCATTATTGATTATTTGCAGGGGATTTTGGTGTAGTTAATATTAGCAGATAAGATTAACCTTGAGTAGAAAATTCTTTCTGATAACTGTCTCCATAATCAACACTAATGTAGAACATAAATTTCGTCCTCAAACTTTGCAGTTATTCATTGGGAAATTTTCATACTTATAAGAAATGTTTTCGATGCACGATTATAAGGGCTGTGAGAATGATATAACAAAATCCAAATTCACTAATAATAGTAGTAGGGGTTAAGGGTGTTTATGGACCCCGCAGTCCAAAATCAATTTGGAAACAAGACATATTGGATTGAATCAATTCGGTCCGAAATATTTATTAAATTGGATTGGACCTAGTCTATTTGTAATAAATTTATATTGAATTGGATTGGATTAAGTCAATATCTGATCCATTAATATAAGATAAGAAAGAAATATAGATTTCTTTTTCAATGGACCGGATTTGGATTGAACTCAATATAAATCAAAATGAATTTGAATAGATTGGACGGTCCATACATTAAATTAATTAGACCAGTTCAAAATAATCCAAAATATTCATTTGATTGGATTGAACCTAATCCATTTATAATTGACTAACATCTTACTGGATCGGATTGGACCAAATCCAATCCAATTGACACCCTACCAATAAATGCCCTAAAATCAAATCAAAAGGAGTTTAAAGCATACATACACCTTGCTGAGGATAAGATATCAAGATGGGGAGTACTTAGTTGAGTTGACATGAGGGCCTGGCTTTAATTAACATCCTCGTTATTTATTTGTTTATTCCTCTAAATCCTTACTGATAATTGTGCTAGCGATGACGAGCGACGTAATAAGGCCAAAAATAAGCTTAAATCATGATTCACAACGGTGCTTTGCTTTTATTGTATACAGTTTGGTCATGATTTATGATGACTGAAAGGGTTGAACTGAATCACTTATTATTATGTCTTTTAATATATAAAATAATTAAATAATAAAATATTCGAGGATATAGCTAATAACCAACAAAACTTCACTTTCACCCACTAATTTATTCATAACCAACTTAATTAGCTTATTCATTAAAAGATAGATGCAATAAATCATTCAATTCAGCCGCCTCAGCTTTTACCAAACAGCTTAACTCCGGTGCTTATGCATAATTGGGTCATCGTCCTTTGCATAAACAAGTTATAATAAGTTATGGGCTAAAACAAGTGAACGACATTAACCCATCCATGAACATCAGTTTGGGCCTAAGGTTCGAGCTTAATAAAAAGGTTAGCCCAGGCGCATCTGCAACCAGAGTTGGACTCGGGCCCATCTTACCCCTTATAACTTGTAAGTCAATCCTTCTACTTAAGGTACTGATTGGGACCATAAAAGACATATAATAAATACATCTCACTATTATTAACATTGTCTCTGCAAATAAAGCAATGAAGAAGATATAGACATAAATGTTGGAGAACTAGTAGCTGTGTCTCCTGTTGAAATAGTAATCACGTTTGGTATGAGTCAAAATAGGGAGCAATTAATTGGTATTTGTGAACAATCTGAACTTCTAAGGACATAAAATTGCCGCTTCTTCTTTGCATTTCTCGTATGCAAAATCTTAAAATAAATAATGTAAATAAGATGGTTCTGTTGCTTCCGTTCCGACTATCCATTTGCGCTAGTGCAAACACATAAGTCTGTCTTGGGGGATGTTGGTCAACATGATTGGTTTTATTTTTATTAAAAAGCATAACAGCTGTTTTTGCTAATGTGGCAGTTGTTTTTGTTTTCTAAAACAAAATCAACCATTGTTCACCTCCTGATTTAGTTCAGTTTTGCATCCATTCATTTGTAATTATGATTTGCATTTTTAACTTGATACAAGATTTCTACTTTTTGTTTCATTGGCAGTGCAAATTTTGCTTCGCAAAAATTGATGCAGAAGTTGCACTTTCCTCCCACATTAATTCTCTTTCATATAGAAGGGGACCACATCATCTTGCTTTTTACCTCATTCTCAAATAAATAGCATTCCTCCTATCAGCATTCTTTTTCTTATGAGGTGAGGACACATATAGTTCATTAGTGAAAGTGAAATAATGGAAATACATAAAAGGAAACACATTTTTTCTATTTTTCATTGCAACACTATGAACTAATATCATCATAGGCAAGGCTTATAATGTTTAAATTATATAATTTATAATTTATACGAAAAAACTAATATATTTTAAATACACTATGAACTAATTACATTTACTTTTTGAAGATTATTGATAATTAGTACATATTTTCAAAAAGTAATGTTATTGGTTATATTTTTTAATTTTTTGTAATTTATCATATTTATTGGAAATCATGTTAATCCATTTTTGGTTATTTTCTAGGCTAATTTCTGTTCATTAAATGTAATTTTCTGCTACTTATAGCTTAAATTATATTTAAATTATTTGTTTAAATATAATTACTTTTAATTACAGATTAAAATTTAATTATATTACTTACGGTTTCAAATATAATTTAAATGATATTAAAATACAATTTAAATTATAACATGCGTTAGTTAAAAATTTAAAAAACTGTTAATTATTAATATTTTTTATTAAATACAATATTTCAATAAACACTGCTAATTAATAGATACTGTAATTAATAATACTACAATTATTGAACATAATGTAATTATTAAAAGTACTATATTAATTAAATCCAGTATTTCAATAAATACTTTTAATTAATTAATAATACTGTAATTATTAAAAATTAAAAAAACTGTTAATTAATGAATTAATAAAAAATATATATTTTTTAATAAATACAATATTTCAATAAACACTGCTAATTAATAAATACTATAATTAATAATACTACAATTATTAATTACTGTTAATGAATAAAATACTATAACTATTTAATTACTGTTAATTAATAAATACTATAATCGTTAATACTATTTTTAATAATTTATAACTTACATTATATTAATTAATAAAAGTACTGTTAATTATTATAAATATTGTAATTATTATTAATACTATAAAATTTAAAATACAGTAACTATTATTACTACCTCCTCTCTCTCTCTCTCTTAAATGTCTTCTTGAAATGTATTAATAACATGCATTAAAATAAAAAGTCTTGGAAAACCCAAATGTCTCTCTCTCCAATAGTATGCAGCTTTATTAATCCAATCAAGATAAGCAGTGATTACTCTTCTTTATTTAAAAAAATAAAATAGGAAAAATACAAAAAATTGAGAAAATAGATAAATAGCTTCTCTCAAAAAGTAATTTAATGGTTATATTTTTAATTTTTGGTAATTTATCATATTTATTGGAAATCATGCTAATCCATTTTTGTTTTTTTTTCAATAATTTCGGTTCATTAAATGTAAATTTCTGCTATTTATAGCTTAAATTATATTTAAATAAATAATTTAAATATAATTACTTTCAATTACTGTTTAAAAATGCAATTATATTACTTAAAATTCAAATATAATTTAAATAATACTTAAAATAAAATTTAAATTATAACTTACATTAATTGACAATTTTAAAATATTAATAATATAATATATGGTTAATAAATAATATTAATACTGTAAAATACAATATTTTAATAAACACTACTAATTAATAAATACTGTAATTATTAAAAATGTTGTAATTATTAAAGGTACTATATTATTTAAAATTACTATTAATTAATAAATACTTTTGATTAATTAATAATATTGTAATTATTAAAAATATTATATTATCTAAAAGTATAGTTAATACTATTAATTAATAAAATACTTCAATAATTTAATTATTGTTAATTAATAAATACTATAATTATTAATACCGTTTTTTAATAAATTATAGCTTACATATATTAATTAATAAATACATTATTTAATACTGTTCTTGAACAAATACTAATAATTATTTAAAAATACTATTAATTAATAAATACATTATTTTTAATAAATACGGTTAATACTGTTAATTAATAAAAATGTTGTTAATTATTAAAAATGTTGTAATTATTATTAATACTATAAATTTTAAAATAACATTATTATTACTACTCCCTCACTCTTTCTCTCTCTCTCTCTCTCTTAAATGTAATAATAACCTTCATTAAAATAAGAGTCATTGGAAAACCCAAAGGTCTCTCTCTAGTCTCTAATAGTGTGCAGTTTTATTAATCTAATCAAAATAAGCAATGATTACTTTTTTTATATTTTTAAAACAAAAGAAAATAGGAAAAATACAAAAATGAAGAAAATAGATAAATAACTTCTCTCAAAGGAGAGACATGGTGACGTGGACCATCCAATTTTATTATATTTATAGATTTTCTATTAACTTCTCACAAAAAGCAAAAGTTAACCAGATTTTACACTTGGCCTAGTTGCACTTCCATGCATTTATACCAATGCAAATGAACTTGTTTACAGTGCAGTGCACTGGTGCAAAATATGGGAATGCAAATTTTGATTTATTTTTATTCATCTTTTGCCCCATGTCCTTGTGTGTAGGGGTGGATTCGAGTCGAGTTGAATCCTAAACCCTAAACTAACTATTTGAGCTCAGCTTGCCAAGAAAGTATGAGGTTGAGCTCGGTTTGATCTAGAGACTTGAGGTCGAGTTTGGATCGAATTAAAAACTTGTAAGCTCGAGCTCAACTATAAGTCAAATATTTTATAAAATAAAAAAAAATTATATATAATTAAGAATTATAATAATTAGTTATTATTATTTATAAAAATAAAAATATTATATATATAACATTTTTGTTATATATATTATTTTTATATGTATAATATTTTCATATTTATTAGTTTTTATTTGTATGTATGTTGATGCTTGATTAGGCTTGTGAGCCTCACGAGCCAAGTTTTATTAGGCTCGAGCTTGGCTCAATTAACAAACGGGCCTGTAAATTGGGTTCGAGCTTGGCTCGAAGTTTGGTTTAAATTATGCCTAGCTGAGCTCAAATAGCTCGTGAAAAGCTCTGCTCATGGCCACCCCACATTTGCACTCTCATGCATTGGTACTAATGCTAATAAAAAGCATCGCAAACAAAATGACTTTTTTTAACTACTATCTTGGTTCTACCTCATTTTGGCTGATAAGATGGCTGTTGGGCGCCAACAACCTATGTTGCTTATAACATTTTTGGGAATGCCACGTTACCATAGAGTGGGGTAAAATGTAATTGCCCCTATTTCTTTTTAACTATAAACATAGATATGAGTGTGAATTGGTGAACATATCCTGCTTAAAAACGCTCTCGACAGCATAATCTGTTGGCCCCCAACAGCCAAAGTTAACTCAATATGATGTGCCACTGTTATGTAAAAGTAGTGTCAGTTTTGAACCGATTTCTGTCCCAATACTCAAACTTATACAGGTTTCAGCAATTTAATCATATAGTTGGGATAAGACATGGATGATGATGGTGATGAAAATGAATACCCACTTGAAGAATTTACACAGGATCAAGCCCAGGCTATCCATTCAAATTTTTGCAAATGTTCAACCCAATCTCACCCAAGTTGCAACCCTAATAGTATTAGCATGGCTATTTTAATTTGTTATACTATAACGTGTCAACAACTCATTTCCACATGAAGAGTTGCAATGTTTAACAATGAAGATGCAACCCATCAATTACCCACTACATCAAATTCAATGTTACTTTGATCAGGCTAGTTGAACTTGTTTTTATGTAAACATATTCTCTGCCAATTAAAGAGGAACATCATTAGCTTTCTCATGTAGGGTTTAGCCAATAATGAAGTAGAGATCAAACTTGTCAACATTGAACATTGTAAAAAATGCAGACAGTCTATCCACGCTCTCAAAACAAGCTCATACATTGATATGCATCTGTTTCTTTGTAAGCCACGCCATGTTACATTGATCAATACTATGTCCAACAAGTAAATAACGTGAAAACAAATTATCTTGTAATATGAAGGTTAATTCTTTGGTTGCCTGACTGAAACTCTGAAAGCAACCTTGGATTTGATTCAAACAGTGTGAAACTCGAATACAACTCTCAACTCATCAATGTATTTCTACAACAGAGATCATTAATGTGTTGTGCCATTGTGATCTCATATTCTCAGGCTAAAGAAGTAACTGGCTAAATTTCCACAAGGAATGAAAGGATATATAACACACTTATGCAAAAATGAAAGATTGCTGATCAAATTTATTATACTTTTAAACTAAATGTCATGGAATCAACTTAATGAAGGTGAGTAAATATATGAGTGAATTTACATGAATTGCTTTGTTTTACTAATAATAAATATATCTGACGTGGATATTTCTAGAATGCGTGGCAAGGAAGTGGGTCCCATATAACAAGAGCACTGAGCACCCCCTCACCTCTCATGATGAAAGGGGATCTTTTGGGTGGTCCATGTTAATAATCCCCACCCCACACCTTCATAGTGTGGTTTTAGTCTCTAACCATATAACCACATGAAGGTAACCAGGTAGCATCCTCACCAGTCACCACTAGTCACTCATGGGCTTTAACTTGACTTCAGGTGCGGTTTAGATACACTGCAGCCTTGTGGGTCCCACTTGGACAAAGAATGTACAGATGTATTTCATTAAAAAAACAGATTGTTCTCATATAAAAAAAAGCAAAATATATATAAAAAAAATAGATTCTGCTGTGCATATAAATTTATTTGATTTTCTCTACTTTTAAATTTAAAATATGAAAAAGGAAGAAAAACGGCATGAATAATAATTTTCTTGAAACTTTCCACCCTAATAAATTTCCATATTTAGGTAAACTCACAAAACCCAATTCAAGAGTAAACAATTAACTCTAGTTAGGGTTTCGACCAATAAGAAAAGGTGGGTTAAGGGTTAACAAAATACTTAAAAACAAGGTAAGCCCATGCTGCATCTCTATTGGTACCTTTTATTTTCTTTTTCATCTAATTCTGTTTAGGTTTTGAGGGGTTTTGACAAAAGGCCCTGTTTTTGGGATTTTTTGGATTTGGGGGGGAAAAGGGGCAAAAAATTGGTGATGGAGGTCTTTCCATGGCGGCTCTGCGATTCAAATTCCTCCATCCACAGAGGCTGTCTCTAAATGGGTAATTTCTCCTACGTTTACTCTTGTATCACGCTTTACACAGAATAGTTTTTCTTTTAACTGCTTATCATGGTCCGGACGATCCAGATCAGACAATCTAGGGTTTCAGTCGACGTACTGCAATTCTGGAATTCTAAACGTTAAAAACTTGTTTAAAACCTAAGTTTCTGCAGATCCATGTCCATTAATGTTCTTTAGTTGAATTTTGAAGTCTTTTACCAAGTGGGTTTCTGTTATTTTTTGCTCTCTTTAATTTTCTGTTGAAGCTTTCTCTGTTCTGGTCCTTCTTTTTCGTTTAAAGTACTTGGTAGCTCAGAGATCGTTTCTAAGGTTTACTTGAAAAAGAGTGCAACAAATTACGGTCTTCAGATTGCACATAATTTATCTCTGTTTGTCTGTCTCGTTGTTTCGGGTACGACGAATTCTTCTGAGTTGCCGTTAACTCAATTAGTTCTCCTCCCCCTTCAATTTAGCACAGTTTTCTATCTCATGAAGAATGATTTTAATTCTAAAAGTGTCCCCGAGTTAAGGAGATTTTGATTCTCTGTAGGAATCCGTTGGATTGCTATTATGTGTTTGGCCATCAATAAGTTCAAGCGTTTGCAATAATCTTGTTTCGCCATCTTTCCATTTTTCCCCCTCCATTGTGCTGAGGAGTTTATTTTCCATGTTTCACATAAACAATGTTCTTGCCATTTCTTTATTTGTCTAGCTGTGGCACCAAATGCCACATGACTCTTATTGCATTGTCATAATTATATTATTCTTTTAACTTTCTTGTTAACTCAATTTAGCTTTTGAAATTTGAGTTCCTAAAATCACTGTTTTATTTTAATTACTAATACACTTTATTTTGAAGAAAATTTTAAATGTGAGAGCGATTTTGAGATCTGAAATTTTATGCTTCAGAGGAAGCTTTAGTTTAAGTGCGTTTGGCTTGTTATTCTGGCATTTGTTGCTGATGACTTTTAAGTTTGAGCAATCATATCGGCCTTCTACATTTCCTAGCTTTTTTCCCTTTTATTGAAGTAATTTTCTCATTATTCCTCTTTTGGATGTCTTTCCCCTCTCCACTAGGTTTTGGAGTTTGGACCTATTTGAAGTATGAAAGGACCTCAAGTTGTAGAGTCAGATTGTGGTGGTTGATTTCAAGTTGATTTTGCTGTTTCTTGCAAATAACAAATCGAAGAAAGACGGAACTGGACACAGAAGGAAATGGAGTGCAATAAAGATGAAGCCACCAGGGCAAAAGAAATTGCTGAGAAGAAGTTTTCTGCAAAGGACATTGCTGGTGCAAGGAAGTTTGCATTGAAAGCTCAAAATTTGTATCCAACACTTGATGGTCTTCCCCAAATGCTGGCAACACTTGATGTGTATATCTCTGCGGCAAATAAAATAAATGGAGAAGCGGATTGGTATGGGATTCTTGGTGTGGATCCCTTGGCTGATGATGAGACTGTAAAAAAACAGTATAGGAAGTTGGCTCTTATGCTACATCCTGATAAGAACAAATCTATAGGGGCTGATGGGGCTTTTAAGTTCATTTCAGAGGCCTGGAGTTTGTTGTCTGACAAAACAAAGAGAACTGCATATGACCAAAGGAGGAATTCAAAGGGATTCCAACAAAAAAATCCACCTCCTAGTGGGGCTCCATCATCACAACCTGGTGGAAATGGTTTTTATAATTTTACTGGCAGTACGACTGCAAATGCAAAACCTCCAAAGAGTACCAATCGTTCAGGTCATACAACAGCTCCTGCTTCATCTCGTCCTTCCAAACCCAATACTTTTTGGACTGCATGCCATCGTTGTAAAATGCAGTATGAATACCTTAGGATTTATCTGAATCACAACCTCCTTTGCCCCAATTGCCATGAGCCCTTTTTAGCTATAGAGACAGCACCCCCACCGTCAAATGGTTCTAATTCATCAACACCATGGTCTTTCTCTCAGAAGTCTCAGAATTCAAACCATCATTCAACAAACAAGAACACTTATAATTCAGGAAGAAATTCTTCTGGTCAGAATGTGGGAGCAGGGGGATTTGCAGGTCCTGATTTGTATAACCAGAAGAATTTTCAATGGGCTCCATTCTCTGGAACAACTGGTGTTGGGAGTTCTTCTGCCTCTGCTTCTACCACTGCTCAAGCTGCAAGCATGGTTCAGCAGGCCTACGAGAGAGCAAAGAGAGAGCGTGAGGAGGCACAGGCAGTTGCTAGAAGAGAGGAGGCCCTTAGGAGGAAGAATCATGCTTCAAAAAGGAGTGGTAGTGGTTTGTCTACTGCATTCTCTAATTCTTCTTCTAATATTGCTTCCAAAGTAGAGAGGCCCGCGAAAAAAAGAAGAGGCACAGATGACAATATTGGGAATAGTTATGGCACTGATGCAGCAAATCAGACGGGTACAGGAAATGGAGGAGCTGGGATAGGAAGTGCATCAGGATCCCGGCATGGTAGCTTTGAAACAGAGAGGGTTAATGGGGTTTCTTCTGTTAATAAGCCTAATGGTGTAAGAGAGTTGTCACAGCTGGAACTTCGAAATATGTTGATGGAGAAGGCTCGATTGGAAATTCGCAAGATATTAAATGAGTGGAGCTCAGCTGCTGCAGCCAAAGTTTCAGACAAAGAGAAAGATAAGGAGAAAGAAAAAGAGGACAGTGAACATGCTGCATCAAATGGTGAGATGCGTGATGAGAATGTGTCTGCTAAGTCTTCAGATATCAAGAAAAATGTCCAAGCTAAGAAGGATGTTCCTGGCAGTGGTGCTGATTCAAATACAGAAGCCCTTGAGCCCATGTCAATCTCTGTACCTGATCCTGATTTTCATGATTTTGACAAGGATAGGTCTGAAAGATCCTTTGGAGAAAACCAGGTCTGGGCTGCATATGATGATGATGATGGGATGCCTCGTTATTATGCCATGATTCATAATGTGATATCTTTGAATCCATTCAAGATGAGGATCAGTTGGCTGAACTCTAAAACCAATAGTGAGCTAGGTCCACTAAATTGGGTAGGTTGTGGTTTTTCCAAAACTTGTGGGGATTTTAGGGTAGGGAGGTATGAAGTCAACGATTCCCTTAATTCTTTCTCACATAGGGTCAGGTGGGCCAAAGGTTTGCGAGGTTCTATTCGAATTTTTCCCAAGAAAGGTGATGTTTGGGCCATCTATAGAAATTGGTCCCCTGATTGGAATGAGCTTACCCCAGATGAAGTGATACACAAGTATGACATGGTGGAAGTGCTTGATGATTATGAGGAGGAACATGGCGTGGCTGTTACTCCTCTAGTTAAGGTTGCTGGTTTTAAGACAGTTTTCCACCGGCATTTGGACCCTGGACAAGTCAAGACGATTCCAAGAGAAGAGATGTTCCGCTTCTCACATCAGGTTCCTTCTTACTTGCTTACAGGTCAAGAAGCTCCAAATGCCCCAAAGGGTTGCAGGGAGCTGGATCCAGCTGCCACTCCTTTAGAACTGCTTCAGGTAATAACAGATGTTAGGGAAGAAGAGGAGGTGGAGGATGCTGGAAAACCTAAGGATGAAAAGATGGAGTTTTCTGAAGAAAACAAGGGAAAGATGACAGTGGAGGGTAACAAAGATAAAGAAGAAGAGAGGATGAAGAATGCTAAAGAAATGGATGACAACAAGATGATGGGGAACAACAAAGAAGCTAAGGAAGAAAAAATGGTGAAGAATACTAAAGTACAAGCAGCTAGTTGACTTTTGGACCATCTGGTCCTGGTTCAAATAGGATCAATTGACTTATATGGCATACATTCGTGTCAGATTTATGCAACATTTGTTGGGGTTTCTGTGGCTATTTACTGTTGGTACAAATTCCATTTCCTTCAGAGTTGTGTGTATGCTGTAAGCGCCAAATCTAACCTCAGTTTTGACTGCAACTTGAAGATAGTCAAGCTGGAATTATTTTGGTTGTTAAGAGTTCAGATAACATTTTCTCACTGGTATCTTCTTTAACAACTCGAGTATTCAAGGATCTGTAAGTGAGCTCTGCATTTGTTTCCTGCAAGAGCCAGTTTTTACCTGTAAGAACAAGTTATCTCGGTTGCAGCTGATCAAGCATCTCTATCTTTGAGCTGCCTCTTCCTAATGTACCTTACAGTATTTAACTCTTTCTATTTTCTTTTTCTTATTTTGGACATTGAGGAAATTGTAGCATCTGTTTTTCTCTGTCTCATGACTTATATTTTTGTTGGTTCTGACTGAAAATCCAAAAGAATGGTGTAGAATATAATCTATTCTGATCTAATGTTTGATGCCTGTGTCTTGTTGGGTGCTTCTGTGTTAGATATGACCTTTTATCTAATGTAGCCAGCTCCATGTGTGGGGCAAGGCTTTTGTGGGTGTGTTTGAGTTGGGCATTTGGCTCTTTTATCCTGCAGTTCTGCTCATTCTTTATTTTCTTTTCAATGATTTCAGGTTGCAAAGAATGGCAAGACAATGAGAGCTGACATATTTTATTATCTTAATTTTGGTTATCATTTTCTGCACATATTATTGGACTTGATTTGGTTTCCTCTTATATTGCCTCTATTACCTTGGCAACTTTGGTGTAGAGGGTGTTGTTCCTGCTCTGAAGTGGAGAATAAGAGATTAGTGAAAAAGAGATTGTGGATCATGGTTGATGCTGTAAACACGAGAAAGAGATGGAGGTGAATGAAGAAAGTGAATAATGCTGAATGGACCAAGGAAAGAGAGAGTGGTGATCGGTAACAGATAGAAGCAAGGTTCCAAATTTTGATACGATACATCCTGTATCGGGCGTATTGTATTATATCGGTGGCTTCATGATATGCCCTTACAGGGGTCGTATTGGGGTGTGGCCTGGTTCAGGGGAGATCAGCCTTAGACCGACCCCTCTGAACCGGTTCCGAAGAAAAAGAAAGGTGGTGGAGAATGCTGAAGATCGACCCGGCTAGTTGACTTTGGAATCATGGAATGTGCTTCAGATGTAGGGATGGCAATTTCTCCTATAAAACTGGGGCCCCGCCCTGCCTCGAATGGGGTGGGTTTTCCTCGACCTTAAACAAGGACGGGGTGGGGATGGGGAAAATAATTTTTCCCCAAACCGGGTATGGGGCGGGGATGGGTTTTGTATATAATTCCCCGAACCCACCCCGAACCTGAAGGTAAATTAGTAAAATATCTCTAGGTTTAATATTGATATTTAAAATATTTCTAAATATTCCCTAAAATTTTAAAATCTAAGGATCCCATAATTTTATTTTTGAATTACTCCTAAAGTATTATAACTCAATTTTAAAATATCTCCAAATTCTTATATCCTATGTATAAATTGTCCATAAAATAGATAATATTTAAGTAATTGTTTTAAAGTGGGAAAAACTTGGGGATTTTCCATCCCTGATGGGAAATGGATGCCCCGCCCCGTTTATGGGGCAAGGTATCATGACTTCAGGGCTAGAACGAGGAGGGGTGCCCCACCCGAGATGGTGCAAATGAGAAATTATTCAGTGGGGATGTAGAATTAAAGCTCGAAGTTCACCCATCTTTTTTTTAGTCCAACAACTGTAACTTGCAAAGATCTGTTGGTGAGGTCTGTAATCGCTAGTTTTTAAATTTTAATTATAGACTCCATTTCTAAATTTCTTTTACACTAGTAGTAGTAGTACAAAATTATAAATGCATTGAAGCACAAATCAGAAAAGTATAAAATTATGGTTCACTTCAGATTTTACTTAATTAAATTGCACCGCAATAAAAAAAATAACAAAGTAAAATCTAGGAAAAGATAAATCAAAATTTGCATTCATACTCGTATTTTTTTGCAGCACTGCAAATGAAATTGTATAACAAACAAATTAGGCCCCGAGATTATATTCTCGTATAATTACTGTACTTTGTTAAATTAAGTCTGCCTATGAGCTTTGCATTGTTTTACTTGATTTTCCTTCTTGTATTATACTGGCATTTGTCTCTGCCAGAAAAGAAAATATTATATTAACGTGCGGGGATTTTCTAGCATCTTTTACCAATATAATGTTTAAAAGCTCAAACTTTTATTGGTTCTGATGAAATATCCCAAAGAACTGTGTAAATTATAAGTTGAATTCAATTCATTCCTGGAATCGTACATCTTTGTTCCAAAACTTTATTCTTTTCATCCAATTTCTCTCTCTCATTTATGCACGACAGTTCTTTATTGGACTTAATTTCCTTGTTTATTGCCTGACCATCTGTTCAGTCGTATGTGATTCTTCTTAAATCTTTATCTTAATCTAACGGAACCCTGGATCACATCGTTCAAAGGTTTTAATGAACGTAAACACCCATTTCTAAATTCTAATAGCGTTCTATAGTCTGGAATCTGGATGGAAGAAAAATCCAACCATGTGAAAATGGAAATCCGATTTAATTTGGATGATGGAGTACAGAGATTCCAACAAACATTGTTCAATTTACATGTCCAAAACCTCATAAAAATTGGGTTAGGGTTTTGAGTCCGGCTAGATTATAGTTGAGTTCGTCACTTTTGTAGAAGGGAATGCTCTGAATCTTTACTAGAATCTGGTTCCGGAACAGATTTTGGAATCATGTACAGAAACATGAACCCCTACAATCCCAAGGCTATACAGTACACCAATTTATAAAGCTAAGGTAGGCAAGGATGACCTGTCCTATGAGACCGGATCTGCTCTTCACACAGGGTGTTTCACTCGCGCATACCATGCATGGGGAACATCTTCGTTTATTATTCACAGGAGATAATCCCATTGCACGGTGGATGTGCATGTGAGGCACCCCTGTGTGAGGAGCAGATCCCGTTCCCTGTCCTATATCTCTATTATCAAAACCCTAAAGTTTTTTGAGCTCCTCCACGGTACTTAATAAAATAAATAAATAAAAGAAAAGAAAAATCAAATTCAGAAAAGAATCCATCACATGTCAGAATTAAATCCTTGTCTAACATGGGGCTCTCAATCGCCTTGGGAGATTTCTTCAACATGGCTCTAACTCTTTCCTTTTTCATTCTCTTCAGGAGGATCACTTAAATTTCCTGGAGCTTTTCTTCTAATTTGGCCAGAGCCAGCGAGAAGAAGGCTTTGGAGTTTTGAATTCAACTGTGTGGTATCGATGTCACATTTCTTGTGAGGAAGATGAAGATGACAGAACGAAGAATAGGCATTGGAGGGCAATAGATAATCTCCTAAACAGTAGGAAGAACTCAGAACCACGTGAATTGAAGAATGAACCGACAATTCATAGACAGTGGTTTGAATAAGGGAAATTCAGATCTCCAACCCACACCTACCCAGATGACACTATAGCTATACATTAGGAACATCTCTCTATGAATGGTTATGCTATAGTGAAGAGTGGATAGGTGTGGATAAAGTTCTTTTAGGCAGGAGATTCAAACTCAGTTAAGGAAACTCATCGGAGTTGTAGCGAAAACAATGCTTCACAGGACAATTGTAGAACACATGAACTCAAACTTGAGTCATTTATTCAGAATTGGGATGAAGATTGAGTGAAATTAAGTAGAGGTCCAAGTCGTCTGATATTAAAGAATCAATGGAGATGATAAGGACATAGAGTTAAGTGAAAGGAGTAGGTTCAACTTCTCATGATACAATTTAAAAGCAATTGGAAGCAGAAACCCTAGCATATCTCCAAAGTGACTGCTGTTTTACATCTATGGAATACAATTATTATAAGGACATGGATTACAAGTTATACAATGGGAGGTGAGGAGGTGAGGCTTGATTAAGAGAGTTGAGATGACACGCTTTAATTGTTGAGATATTGTATCAGGTCTTGTTCACTTTTCAGTAAGTTATTTATCCGGGTAAATGCAATTATCTTGATAAGTTTTTTCTAGGAAACACTTTTTTAGGTAAGTGTATTTATTCATGTTCTTTTTATTTTCCAAGTAAAGAAGAAAATAACCATTTTAGCCATAAAAATTCATTATTAAAAGGGACATTTTTGTCCCATTCAAGTATTGGCAATTTTCCCTTTAGGTGGGAAAGTTATTTTCCCACGTAGGAGATATGTATCACTTACCAATGAAAACAAACTTTTTCCTCTCCCCACATTTATCAGAAAAAAGAACATGAGATTCTTAGTTAATGAGAACCAAAATCCCATTGACCAACTTCCCCCTTTCAAAATCCCAAAAAAGAATACCCTTTGAAATGAAAATTGAACCGAAAAGAGAACTAAGGAATAAATATGCCTGGAGAAGTATCCCGTACAGGAGTAAGAAATTAATAAACCGCAATGTCCCTACAGGCCACAGATAACCTAATAATAGTCAACCATGGTGCTTAATTTAGTAGTAGCATGTTTTACTACTAAAGCTTGAGCAACATATTCATGCTTCAGCTGAGTTTCATACTTCGAATTGATCATAATACGTACCCTTAGGGATGCTCCCTATAGGTGCTTATACATGCCTGACAGGATTCTCCACAAGGAAAAGCTCTACTGCAAGAATGGGAATCCAGTCCCCTCAGGTGGATTTCACATGTCCCAGTTGCATATTTGGAATATCTCTCGTAGTTGTAGATTATTATTATTGAAAAATGTTCCTAATATATGGCGGAATGTATTTGTAAAATCTGCGTGAAGAAAACTATGTGAGGACCAAATCCTAATTCTAGAAAAATGTGGTATGATTCAATTAGTACAAAAAAGTTGCTTTCACAAAAATTTGGATCAATTTTCACTAAATCATTCTACCATGTGTCAATCTGAAAAATTTCTCTGTTTTTTTTTTAATTCACTGTTTTCAAAATTGGATCAGATTGGACGGTTGGATCGGAAAAACCGGGAATCGATTGGTTTCGTTTTCTTCTAAAACCACTTTTTCCTTTAAAATCGTTGATTTTAGTCAGTAAACTACTGAACTGGCTGGTTAACTATTCGATCCGTTTTTCAATTTTTTAATTTTTTTTGACAGAACGGGCCAGTCATTCGGGTTGAATGATCAAATCATTCGAACCGATAACTGGACCCCTGACCGGTTTGATCACCGGTTTATTTTTAAAAACCATGGTTTAATTCTTAAACGAGGGGGCGTTGATAACAGCTGAATTCTGCTTTGTCTTTTTAGTGAATACGTTTTTAGCGATGTTGTGGGCCTTGTGGCTAGGGGTGTGATCAAGTCAATCCGAACGGAATTTCTGCATATCTTGGTTCCATTTGACTAAAACATTTGTAGGCTCAAGTTTGAATTTGAGTTCAATTCAAATTTTATTTTCTGGTTCGATTTCAATTCAATTAAATATTTAATGAAATTGAATTTGGCTTAAAAGTTTTTATATATATATATATATATAATTAATCAAGCTATTCAAACCTAATTAGAATCGTACTCAAATTGAATCTAATCGAACTATAATTTAAACTATTTGATTAGTGCTCGATTAGATTGTTAAATCTTAATTATGACCTTATTAATGACGGAAAATATGAGGTTATGGCCTTATTAATGGCGGAAAATAGGAGGCTCATCACCCTATTTGATAATGGTATGGATATACACGTCTGACGTGCCACATACGAGAGGTTGCGAGAGATGTATCAAAGGTTTCTAAGAAGTAGGTGTGTTGGGGGGGTCCATGGGGAACATCGCTATCCTTTCTTACTTCTTACATTCAGAAGCCTAAGCCTCATATAGATGTTTGTAGTACGGAGTTGTACAGGATAAGGTTAAACCAACCTTTAAAAGTTAAAATCCAAAATAGAAATAATATTGGTGAGAAGAGAAGGATGAACGAAGGTGTCTATTCTTTTCTGTATCCGCAGGGTAAGGCCATGTCTCTTGGGTTGGGCGTGGGCCCAAGCCCAACCAATTGTTATCAGTTGCGGGGGAGGATTTGAATTTTTGAACTCGCTTTATAGTGCCTTATAAGTCATAAACCACAGATCTTGAACAACCCGTCGGCAAGCGGGTCCCATATATCCGTCCGTAAGACGATGGATCCTACCCCTAGTGTTTTGTTCCAGATGTGTGGTGGTGGATGCACTTGTACACAGCATGGTAAAAGCTAAATGTCTTCTTCACTACCTCTCCACTTCGAGTGACAAAACAAAACAGTAAAACTAGGGAAAATTTCCGATTATTACAGAGTATTTTAGGCCTAGTGCCATTTTGATTACCAAATTTTAAAATGTGACAATTGAGTGTCGGAACTCTTAAAATGTGGTGATTTACTATCTATTGTTAATCAGTATGTTAAATAGCATTTGAAAAAGTCATAAATGCCTTTTAAATATCATTTAATTTTCTTTATCAATTATTTAAACCTTGATAAAAAATCAACAATCCCATATTCTTGTCTCTTTTTATTCAAAAAAATTGACATAATTACAATTTTTTTAAAAAAAGGTAAAAATTTAAAACTGTTCATTTTTATCAATATTTGAATAAATAAATAACATTCGAAAGATATTTATGTCTTTTTCAAATGTAACTTAAGAGTTGATTAAGTGCTAATTAACGATCGGCACTAAATTGACACATTTTAAAATTCGTACTCAATTATCGCAATTTAAAATTAAGAGACTAAAATGACCAAAGTATAAGCTAGTAATCCGGAATTTTCCCTAAAAATTATTACGGCTGGGGTGCGCAGGATAAGCCAATGAACTATGAAAGAAAGCAAATGGGCCTTGAAAAGTATTTTTGATATAGGGCTTGAGAACACATCGATGAGAATCTGCGGCCTTATCCTAAGGCTCTCTCTTCCTCTGCGTTTATCACTTTCTCTATCTCTCCCTCTCTCCCCTCTCTCCCCTTCGCACCTTTATTCCACCTTTATTATTATTATTATTATTATTTTTAATATTGTACATACACATCTTCAACCCTTGAAACTGCCCTTTTGAAATTCAAACTCCAATCTCTGATATCTCACCGGAATCAAACACCCATTTGAGCCAAATTTGCTTGGATCAAAGACCCCATTTAGAAAAACAAAAGAAAATGGAGAACAATCAGCAAGCGCAGTCCTCATCGTACCCACCTCAACCCCCATTTCACCATCTCCTACAACAACAGCAGCAGCAGCTCCAGATGTTCTGGACTTATCAACGGCAGGAGATCGAACAGGTCAACGATTTCAAGAACCACCAGCTTCCCCTGGCCCGCATCAAGAAGATCATGAAGGCCGACGAGGACGTCCGCATGATCTCTGCCGAGGCCCCCATCCTCTTCGCTAAGGCTTGTGAGCTCTTCATTCTTGAGCTCACAATCCGCTCTTGGCTTCACGCCGAGGAGAACAAGCGGCGAACCCTTCAGAAGAACGATATAGCCGCGGCCATCACACGTACCGATATTTTCGATTTCTTGGTCGATATTGTTCCCAGAGATGAGATCAAGGATGAAGCCGGGTTGGGGCTCGTCGGGGGTGCCACTAGTGGGGTCCCCTACTATTACCCTCCTATGGGTCAGGCTGCCCCGGGTGTTATGATCGGACGCCCGGCGGTGCCGGGGATCGACTACGTTCAGCCACCGTCACAGGCTTGGCAGTCGGTTTGGCAGACGGAGGATGCTTCGTACGGTAGTGCAGGTGGCAGCACACAGGCTAATTTGGACGGACAGGGGTATGTAGCTAATCCTTCTCATTCCTAGTAGGCGAGTTACAAAAAAGTTCGGAACATGAATTGCCGTGGCTTTAGTTTTGACATTTCTGGGAAATGTGGTGATTTTAACTTTTAAGTTTTGTTGGTTTTGCCCGAAAAGCGTTGAGGTTGTATCGTTAGGCTTATTTTAGTAAATCTGATGATTGCAATGCAGTTTCCAATTGTGCTGTTGAGTTGCATTTCTTATGTAATTGATGGTGAGTCATGATGCATGCATAGTGCTTTGTTTTTGTTTGCATTGGGGTGCGCTACATGCATCCAACATTTGAATACATTCTGAAGATCAGCTTCTTTCTGATTATGTGTTTGTTAGAGTTTAGTTGAATCACTACCTTTAGGAGTTACAAGACTGATAACGTGATAGTGTAGCTGGAGATGCATAAATAGTGCTTTGTTTTTGTTTGCATTGGGGTGCGCTAGATGCATCTAACGTTTGAATACATTCTGAAGACCAGCTTCTTTCTGATTATGTGTTTGTTAGAGTTTAGTTGAGAATCACTACGTTTAGTAGTGGTTATTTAATTTGGTTCTATTGGGAATGGAAATTCAACGTGAGATGAGTTTTTGTATTAGGGAAGTGAGGTCTTTGGCATCCCCCATGTATATCTTGTTTATACAGATATGAAGGTCATCTAACTTGCTAGAGGACTTAATAGGGAAGATTTGTATTAAAATCATGCCTTGGCCCCTGGGAGTGTAGGCTTAAGCATTTATTGGCATGATGTTTGTTGGGGTAGCTCTCTGGTCTCAGCTTACCTGTTTAATTTACATTGAATCATATCTCTTGCACGTTAATAAAATTGCATGGTTGGGTACTGATAGAAAACTGTGATGCTAAGTTGCTGAAATGAGGTCTTAGGTTCAAATCATTGGATCCCAACTTAGAGGCAAGTTGTTAGAAAATTTCCATCAAACGGTGAAGAACAAAAATCACTTGATAAGTTGACATAGAGAGGTTAGAAGTCGATGCTTTTGCTTCAAATGAAAGCTAGCCAAGGGTATGGAGCAGAAAGCTGAATGTTTTGGTGACTTCGTCACTAATTAACTATTCTGTAGATTGTATAGTCCTGAAAGAATATTGAGTTGCATCATCTCTCTTATCTGAAATTTGTTGGGGTTAGAATGATCAGTAAGTACTCTGAGCTGAGGTGGAGTATCAGGCATTGATGAACATCTGGTAATATTATCAGGCATTGCATAAGCTTCTGCCAATATGAAGTTGGTATTGGTGAAGCAACAGTTTACAGTAGCAAGTCAGCTACATTGAATTTAAGTCCAAATATTGTTTTACAAAAAAACTTTCTCCAGTCATGTTTAACCAGCTAAATATATTGAATGCTAGTATGAACATTGATACAGTCCAATATGCCAGATGGGGCGCATCAGGCTTTGTAACACCACAATTTTTTTTTTTTTTTTAGTTTTTTTTTTCCAAACCTATTCAGGGGGGTCGGTATGAGGACTGCCTACCCCCTGAAATAGGGAAAGCCCTGAAACAGCAAGGATTTCGCGTATTGGTGACCCGCTGATACATTGCGAAATTTTGATAAATCCATTATGTCTATTAGATGTATTCTCAACTAAAGCAAGGAAAAAGAGAAAATCATATGTAAAAGTGTCTGCCTAAATCTTTGAAGTGTTGGTATCTGATGCATGTCCAACACAGATTTTGCCCATGAGGAAAGCCTGTACAACACTTCTTTTTAGTTTGCTGTGTCAGATCCTTGGACACAGTAACTGATTCAAAACTCCTTTGTCTGTATCAATGAAACGCTGCTTCTAACCGATTTTCTGTGTCTAACAAGCATGTACTCATATTCATTGATGTTGAACAAGGTCACTCCAAATTTTAGAATAAGATTCTTGCATTTGGAATATTCTCTTTGCATTAAATGTATATGCACCTTAGAAGTTTGGTTTGAATTTAAGGAGTATTCTCTTGGGAATCCTAGGCAGCACTTGGAATTGTTTAATCTAGTTAATAGCTTCTTATTAAGCATCTTCAAAATATTGTGGAAAAGGGAGAAGGTATGCCTTYTAAATTGATAATATTTGTGAATAGAATTCCATTCTTTAAAGATCAAAGGATGCTTATGTGATTCCTAAATTGTATTAAGATAGTTTCAATGCTTCAAAACATTTAAGACAGTCTTAATGGTCATATAATAGTATTTAAATCAATATGGATGGATATTTTACAAATTTCATTGATGTACTGATTACTGGGGTTAGAAATTGTTTCAATCTCCTTGTAACTTAATAGAGAAATAGCTTATTTCCACTGATGTCTATAAGAGCTTTTCCCAAGCCAAATACTCACTTGTTAAGCTTATTCAGCCAAGGGATCACATTTGTAGTATTTTATTAAACTATTATGGTTTTTTTTTATTCTGGAAACTTCTAGAGGAGAACTACTTTCAGTGCTCTAAGGTCTAAAGTTGGATCTGATTTGATTATTGAAGGGGCATGCCGGGCTTTGATTGGATGGCTGTTAGCTCATTTAGCTGGGTGCCCAGATCAGATAATGACGTTGATGACTCTCTTGCTGGGGAAGGGGTTGAGAGAGAACCTTGTTTTGAGGGATCCTAGCCCTGGGGACCAGCAGCAGCACTGCATGGCACTTTGAAATGTGGTTAGTCAGATTTTTAGCTGTGTATTTTTGGTTTCCTTCACTTTATGTGAATGGAATAGGTCTTTTATCAATGAACTCTCTTTGATTGTTGGTTGATGATTTTAAAAAAAATTGACTATAAGGCTTTTTTAAATGCAACCACACTTTTGGAAGCACCAATCAACAATCAAATTCATTGGTAGGGATGCAACTTGGGATGGGTTGGGTTGGGTTGGGAATGTGTTAAATTTCAATAAGGCTGGACCCTAACCCAAGCCAGATGTAGTTGAAATTCTACAAAGTGGGCAGTCTGACTTGCAGCCCTATTTATTGGTAGATGGCTGATGGCTTATTAGCTAAACTCTCAATGAGAAGCAATCTGGCTCTTGACTTTTATTGTAAATTTAATAGATGCTCTACTTAGAGACTTTAAAAAAAGCCTTTGATCAGTAGTAGAAAATCGGTTTGTATTCTTGTTCTCAGGTCTCACTGTCCACCTTTATATTCCTAAGTTTAAAATGGTTATGTATTTGTAGTGTCTACCGTCTGGATTCCATGTCTTATGGAAAAGAGGCATGCATAAATGTGGTTTGCATTTGTGCATATCAGGTGCTATCCAGTTTGTGGCCAAAAAGTCAAATTTGGGGAGGAGCAAAATTCTTTGATGGGGTTGCTGTAAGAAACTAAATTCCAAACAGATGGAGTGTAAAGGATTAAGACTTAAGATAAAACTGAAGTTCAGTGGTTGAAGCTATGGCAACCCTGGTCAACGAGGTAAGAAATGTAATAGGTACAATATTACTAAGTTATTCAGGCCCAGTATGGGGAATAAAATTCTTTGAGATTTTATTGTAGAAGGTGACTGCCAAGTGGTGATCTCTTGTACATCCCATCTACTTCAGGCACTTCGACTCTTGTATGCATGATTACCTTTATATACATGAAAAGAGAGGCAAAGGCATTAGCTACTAACATGAACTGCTTGTTCTAGTGGGCCCCCAAGTTGACCAATAGCCTTTCTGATTCTCTGGCTAGAGGAGTAAAAGATCTGATTTGGTTTGGAGAATGGCAGGCCCAGGAAGGAATATATAAAACAGTGGAAATAAACTTTGAGGGTCAGCCATGAGCTGTCCTTTATGCTGGTTCATTTTATTGATCAATAACTGCAGAAATATTATTAATATAAAAGGTAAAGGTAGATACAGATAGTACAAGTTACAACACAAAGTCAATGAGAGACAAAAACTCGTCTCTCCCCTACAAAATTCCTGTCTTACAGCTGTCTCCAGAAAGGAGTTTCCCTCTCCACCCCTTACTTGGCTAATCCATCTGCTATGGAATTAGCACAGTGCTTTACTCACTGAATCTTTCACTTCCATGTCATTTGTTATCCATTTAAACTTCTTTTTTTAGACTGCTGTATATCCACATCCATAGATCATCACATTGTAGCCTCATCACCAGTTTAGTCTCCCTCTACGACTAATATTCTAATGTTCAACAATCTTGCTCTCTGTACTCCTTCCATCAAAGCCAACACTTTATGCTGGGTCTCTGCTTTAGAAGTCAGAAGAAGAGTTTTTATCTTGAAATAGTAAATTCTTAAGTTATGTTACTGATTAAAATAAATGAATTAATGATTAAATGTGGCTTGCGTTTAGACTTTAGAGGATGATAGCATTCATACTCAACAGATATCAGCTACTACATTCTTATAGATTGTAGTTGGCAGATACATGAATGGGTGTGGAAAATCTATAGCAAATGATTTTTTTAGGGAGAATGACCAATCTGCCCAGATCAGAATTTTATAGCCCCATAGTACAGGGGGAATGTATCCTAACCGTGAATTGATGCCAAATTCACGGGCAGGATGTGGTTTATAGGGGGAGAGGGCTACTAGTAGGGGGGGGGCTGGAATTCAGAATTCTGCATCGGGTGTATCTGTACTTCTCCGTTTTTTTTATCGATAACTGATAAATTCATTAAAGTAAAAAGATAGATACAATAAAGTACAAAGGGAGAGATAAAATACTCTCTCCAAACAGATGGCAATTACAACAATGCCCAAAATAAACTTTCTCTTCCCACCCCTTGTTTTGCAAGTGTATCCACGAAGGAATTAGCAGTCCTATTTACCCATATTAGACTTATTACCATATCCCTGGTCTCACATACACCAATAGGAGCTGAATAAAAGGCTATAGCTTTACCTTATTTCTAAAAACATCTCATATCCCAGATGGACCCGGGTTACCTTCACTACTTCCATCAAAATTCAGCATAGTGAAACCAGCAGCTGGTGGGGACATCCACCCATACAACCTTTTTTCATTAGCAAATTTCCATATCTTGTTCTCCTTTAGCAGCCAGCCTATAACAAATTTAGAATCTCCCTCAACAATCAGCTTTTTGATGTTCAACTCCTTTGCTCTTAAACAGGACTTGCTCACTTCTAATTTTTTTTTTTTATATGTTATGGTTCTAATGCAATAAATAAAGAGGAATTATGTTTAATAATGTCACCTCAATGCATGTAGATCCAGTACTTTTCATCATTCATTTTATATAGTCCTCTTGAAGATCATCTGCATGGTATATCTAATTGTCCTGCATATATGTCATGTAGGGTGAAGAGCTTCTTCCTATGTCTATTGGAGGTCTTACTGCCTAGACTTGGACATGTCAAGTTTCTCATGTTTAATTGGTTATTATTATTGTTTTGCAAGAAATTGATGTGTAAGGACCATAGAGTGACTTGGTGTCTACTAGTAAAGCCTAATTCTCCGTTGCAATTTAAACCATTTGAATCTTCTTACCATGACATTGACATTAGGATAAGAAAAGGAAAGTGGATTTTTTTATCCTAAAAAGTGCCTTGCTCGATTGCTTCTCTATTCAATAAAAATGAATTGTGGAAAGCATTTATGCTTTGAATCATCCATGTTTCCTGGCAAAAAGGTCCATTATTTTTGGATCCCCCTACCCCTGGGAGAGTGGAGTTGAAATAGTGATTAGTGCATTGCTGGTCAAATAAATCAGTTGAATTGTTTTTGATTGTATCAATTACATTAGTTAATAATCGTGTAAGGATGTGTGACTTTATTAGTCTACCTAACCAATATGGAAATTCTCCTGTTGGTGGCTGGTATTTTCTTGCTTCCTAGGCATCAACCCTAGTAAACTTTTAAAATAGGAGTGAGAGACCACATGAGATTATTGACAAGAAAAACAATTGCATTGATTTGTACTCAATTAGTGGAGGAAATACCATATAGCTTTAAGTTTGATTTGTTTAATATAATATTATATGATGTGACAAAAGGTCTGACAAAATATCAGACAAAACAATGAAAAAGAAATATGAGTTTTGATGGGGTTTAAAAATTGAAACACTCTCTTGCAAATGGAGAGTATCGATGCTTTGAACATAGTAAGAACCATTGCTTGGTGAAATAGTAAAATGTTGGCTAACAAGCGTGAGAATATGAGTTCAAAGTCAAAGTCTGAGAGTAGGCAACTTGTGGGAAGAATGTTGGAGGTTAGGTTTGTATCTATTACTCCCCTCTCAAAACCCTGGATAGCTAGGACCAATATCGAGTAGTTGCCCCATAACATATTAAATCCCTCGTTAGGTATTTTAATTTCATCATGCTGCGTAGCTGTTCTTTTTCTTATGCCTCTCTGAGGTTTATAACTTTATATGAAAACAAATGTGGATTAAGCCAATAGTTTGTGGTGTCAAATTTGTCAACATGCAGGTAGAATGCCTCTCTCATAAACATTGGCAATCAGCTGAGCAGAACATGGATATCATTACAGGTGGATGAAGCAACATTTCTCTGATATAACCACCTCACGAGGTGTTGAGCATTTTCTGATGTGTGATCTCTGTAAGACCTTTAAAAAGATATTTAACCTATAATGTTGTGTACTCGGAAATTCAAAGCTTATGATCTTTGTTGCTTTGGTATTCATGTTGGTGTGTTAAAGACAAATTTACATGCTTTTGACGCTCAGACAGACGTCGTCGTAGCGGTTGTTTGGCATCGTTGCTGTTTTCTGGAGCAATGGCGTTACATTGGAAAAAACGGTGTTTTAGGAAATGAGCATTTGTTTGGAATCATTTTTTCATAAAAAATGGTGCTCTAAGTCACGTTTCGGAAATCGGGAAGCCATGGCTTGGAACAATGTCAAATTTGGCGTTTCCTGGAGCTGCAGCCTATTGCTGCTAACAGGGCAGTGATGTGGCATTGGATAATGGGTATTAGTGCTGAAATGTTTCTTGGAGCAATGGTACCAAACACAAAAAGTTGTTATTTCTCCAAAAAAACATCCTACTTGGCAAAAATAAAGGCACCATTTTTTGAGAAAACGGTGCTTCCAACCATGGTTTTTAAAATTGGATCGGATCGGACGGTTGGACCGGAAAAATCGGAAACCGGTTAGGTGACTAGTTCTGTTTTTCCCAAAAACCGGATTTTCCCCCAAAACCGTTGATTTTGGTCAGTGAACCGCTGAATTGGGTTATTAACCGTTCGAATGGTTTTAACTGTTTTTTTTTTTTTACTTTTTTGAATTTTTTTAAATTTTTTTGTGAGGACAGTTCAAGCATTCTGTTCGAATGGTCGAACTGTTTGGCCCGATAACTGGACCCCTAACTGGTTTGGTCACCGGGTTGATTTTTAAAACCATGCTTCTACACTGGACTATTGTCACCATTCACCACCACAACCGGAGCCAATTGAATGAGAAAGATCTTCTAGAGTCATATTGGATACGTAATAAGCAAAAAGATGAACAGCTTGATTGTACTATCTATTGAGGAGCAGCAATACTTCGCTGGTCGACCTGTATTTACAACATCTATTAGGTCTGCATTACAAAAATAAAAAAAAAATAAAAAAAACTAGAAGATCACTAGACAATAAACTTGTACTTTAGTAATATCATTATTCATTGGGAAATGTGAATCCACTATATATAACATGATGGTCTTGGTGTGGATGAATGGCGGCAGCATGCAAAACAAGTTGAGGGGTTGGTTGGTGCATAATAAAAATATCTGAGGGTACTGAACTATATAAATTGGCCTTGTTTGTTTTCAAGAGTCAAAACCCAATACGGCCACATAACCGGTGGCATATTGGGACAGTGTTGGCAACGTTTTATTGGTAGCAGATCCCTACCCCCGACAGAATTTGGATCTCTCACTCACAAGAACCTTATCTATGTCTCACCACAGCTGTAGAATGGAATATCTTCTCAAACATCTCATACTTGTATTTGCATGTTATTATCATTAGTGGGGAGATGTAGGGCTGTTCAAAAGAATGCCCAACCCGACCAAACCGATCAACCCGGACCGACCCAACCTGAGTCGTCCGGGTTTGCATTCGTACCGGTCGATTTCGGGTTGGGCACAAAACGAAACCGACATCTCGGGTCAGATTCGGTTTTCACGCCCGAATCGACCTAGAGATCTACTAGTTTGGTAGTTCCTACTTTCTAGTTTGAGTAGTTTCCTAATTCTTACTAATCTTCTACTTTTAGAACTCTAGAAGGCCCATTAGGCAATTACAATTAGAATTCAATTAGGTGTCCCTTTTTAGTTTTTTACCTAGATTAAAAATTTAGAATTTAGAAGGTTTCTAATTTTTTATTCTTTACCTGAATTAAATTTAGATTTATTTTGGACTCTTGAATATCAAATATTCAAATTATCAAATAAATCAGATTTTATTTGGCTTTATACATACAGGAGCAAAACCGACCAAACCGACCCAAACCGACCCAACCCGACTCAAACCGACCTGGTCAGTTTGGCCTGTCAGTGGGTCGGTTTCGATTCCCACCTTAGCTAATCCGACCAGGTCGGGTCGGTTGGGAAAATCCCAAGAAACTGACCCGAACCGACCCGTGAACACCCCTAGGGAGATGTAAATTCAAAGGAATGTTTATAATCGTTTGGCGTTAATAATGCACCTTTGGCCTTGAGATTGGGTGATTGCATTACGGTACTTATATAGGCTTTTATTAATTACTAGAAATTAAGTACGTGTGTTGTATGATATTTTTTTTCATATTAACTATTTGAATTTTAGATATATCATAGTTAGGATAGAAATTGAAAATTAATAAAAGTAATAATATGGTTAAAAATAAACTTAAATACTTGTACTAAATATGCACCTACAGAAATTTTAAATTACAATATCAATTATTATTATTATTATTATTATTATTATTATTATTATTATTATTATTATAACATTAGAAATGTTTTAAAATGTCTTTGACAAAACTCTATACTTTTTTAACTTTTGTGTTCTATCTTTTTTTTTTAAATATTTATTATTCAATTATGACATCATGACTTTCTTTGAAAAATTGGACCATTGACCAACCATTTAAATAAGAAAATAGCTTTGCTTTCGGATCAATTTTAAATTATATATTTCATCTACACTATACACATAATTTTTACTTATCACACTTCATTTTTGTTTAACATAATTAATATATAATTTTTTATATATTCTTTTGATTACTTGTACTTTTTTATTATTTTTTAAAAATTTATTATTTAATTATTATATCATCGATTAATCTATTTGACCCAAACCACTAACCCATGACCCAAAAAGAAAAATAGTTTGATTTCTAGGTTGACATTAAATATTGTATTATGTTTCCATTATTGATAAAATCATATCTTATGTATAATATTTATTTTTGTTCAATATAATGAATGCGTAATATTATATATGTATCCAATATTTTATTTTTTATAAATATATAACATTATATCTTATGTATAATATTTATTTTTGTGTTTCTTTATATTTTCTATTTTTTAAAAATTTTATTATTTGACTATGACATCGTTTCATTTTTAGATTGATTTTAATTTTGGCAATCCATTTTCATCATTTATAAAAATACTTCTTGCATTTCATACTTATTTTTAGTCAGTATAATGAATATACAATATTAATGACATGCCCAATTCTTTTTATTTTTTTATTTTTTTATTTTAATTTTTTATTATTTAATTATGGCATTATTTATTAACGGATTTGACCTCAAATGGTTGAATTGATTACCTACCACCGAGAGGGAAGAAAATAGTTTTGTTTTCAAATTATTTTTTAAAATATTTATTTTTATATTATTAAAATTAATATTATTGATTTAATAAGAGAATATACCTTAGATATGGGATTTAATTAGAGATAATAGGAAAATAATTTAGTTCCAATTGGTTTTAAATTTTATATTTCATTTCCACCATTAATAAAAATATTTTTTATTTATCATCAATGTTTTCAACTTGTTGTTGACCTCGCAAATTGAACCGTTCGAACTGTAACTCGACCTTGATTCTAGGTTTGGTTCTTTTGAAACTCCCCCTTTTGTTTAAAAACTGTCTAACTTGGGCGATTCAACCATTGACCCGTTCGACCTAGTAACCAAGTTGCAGGTTGCGCACTTAATTATGTGCAAACTTTTGGAAGCCATAACTTTGCACTTCGATGTCCAATTGGGGTTATCTTTTTTTTTTTAATAACTTTTCAAGATTTATACATCCCAATCTGGAATTTTCCAAGGACAAAATTTACCCTTCTATATTTAAATTTATTGATAAAAATGAGGGCAAATAGGGTAATCGATTCTTGATATTAAATGAGTTGAAAAGATGTAGTTTAAAGATATTCAGTGCATTCAATTCTCTCTCGTTAAATCCAACATTTGTATTTGTACTCCTACCAAATTGAACCTAAATATTGGATTTAATGAGAGATAATTGAATGCATTTAATATCTTAAAATAGAACTCATTTAATATCAATAACTAATTACCCTATTTGTCCTTATTTTTTATCAATAAATAAATAAATAAATTATTATTATTATTAAATAAATAAAATACAAATATAGTATAATTGGTGTAATTTAAATATGTAAATACTACTTGATAGGAGTGTTAGTTAATGGGTTGAATAAATAGTAGAGATGAGGCACATGTGAATTTTAAAATAGCCCTTTTCCAAAGCTTTTAAACTGAAATGATGCTTCTGCTTGGTGGGTTAACTTGTGTACCACTCAAACTATGAATTTATTGGCAGAGGCATGGGTGCTTATCGGATCATGGAAATAAATTTGTCTACCATTCAAACTATGAATTCATGGGAATACCTCTCTTGAAAAAACAAAGAAAATATTCTTAATGTGCAACTATAATCTTCTGTGGGTGACATGGGAATAGCTTGTGGATAGCATATCCGACGTATGCAATTGTTTAAATTTGAAACTTGAATTGAATTTTTGAAGCGCATAAATAATAATATATATGGCTCTTGGGTTTGTAATTGTATTAACTTAATACTCAACGTGTAAATTTATTTGTAATGGTTCAAATGCGTGGGAGTGCAAATGTAAAAATAAAAAAAAAAAAAAAAAAAAAAAAAAATAATAATAATAATAATAATAAAAATAATAATGCAAATTCTTGTTTAATTTTGTTTTGAATTTTGATTGTGCATGATCTGGATGTTCCTAGCTGAAAGGTGGCTCGGATGTTAGTGATCAGTTGGTCGATCAAACTGCAAGAGAAAGGATCAGAGAATTCGGAGTGGCTAACCTGACGAGATTGCTCTGATGCTTAAGTTAGTTCTTAGTGATGAATTGTGAGCTGAAAATCATTAATCTTGAGAGTTAGAATGCACTTAATCGTGCATACCTGGGTACAGGGGGCTCATGCCTTTATATAACTAAGCTATCGTGAGCCTCAAGAAACCTCTCCGAGATCTTCGGATCGAGCAGTAGGAGTCCGTTCCACTTCGAAAGGTGACCAACGTGTTAACTGATAAGGCTTATCGTGCCCGTTCGATTCAGGCGAGACAAGGATAAGGACTACGGTTGCATGGTATGATCCCGGATGGTTCGGACGTAGCTGGCGGGCTTCTAGAGTCTGCTACGTGTCATCTTCAACAGATTTGGTTATTCTAGGTACCTAGACCTCAGTGCTATCTGAGGTGACCAGGACACCCGAGGTGACTCAATTCGTCGAGGTGGCCGAAGGTGCTGAATCATCGTCAAGTTGGCAGGTCACGTCCACGTGTCTTCTGCTTACCAGGTCGGGCCAAATTACCCCTCATCAAATTTTACTTTATTCTGTTTCATGTCTTAATTTACTTTATTTGTACTGCAATCAAATAAAATAAGCTAAAATTTGAAATAAAAATAGGTTAGAATTTACACTCAAATCATTTGCACCAAGGGGATAGAAGATACGAACTGCTATGAGTAGAGAGGTGTAAATAGGGCCAGGCTAGTCCTTAGGCCGAGCCACGGACTGGGCCAAGCCATGAGGAAGGTTCAAAGTATCGATATGATACGTATTTCGATTGTATCGTATCGGTACTTAGAAACGGCCGAGACACTTTTTTTTAAGTTTTTTTTCAAAGTTTGGTTTTTTAGAAAGTTTATAAGATGTTTTTTATTATTAAAAAAAGTTGGGGGTCCGAAACACATAGAAACAGGCATTTTGAATCGTATCTTTTTCAAAAGATACGATACGATACGCCCTAAACCTTGGCCACGAGAGGTAGATTTAAAAAAAAAAATTGAATAAAATAATGAAAGGTTAAATTAACAAATTAAACAAAAAAATTGAAAAATCTTAAAATTTTTAAGATTGATGTATACAATGATAAAATGAATTAAAAAAAATACGTATATCGGCCCGATTTACAACTGTAACTGTAAGGTCCGAGTTCGTGATCAGTGACGTGTCGCCCTTTGAGGTGGGATTGCCCCATTAGTTTCCTGAATTTGGATTTGCTCCGCGTCTCATATCAACCTCACACTGAATCGTAGCCGTCCATCGGTAACATCTTCACTGAGCCGTAAGGTTAGTGTGTGAGGCGCCATGTGTGAGGAGCGGATCCGCTCTCTCCGATCTTAACCTGACGTGGATCATCATTTGACGAGGGCTTATCCCATTGGCTAGAATGACGCAACACTCATCCGGAAAGACGAGTCAAAGTGAATTTCGAATTCGGGACCTCGGGTCGTATTGGGCCAGCTTCATCCGATTAGCCAACCCTTTTCCTGTACATACATATAAATCAGCTGTCTTGTCGGCGTGGTAGTTGTTCCGATACATACTGATACTGTTGAGAGGGAGAGAGAAAGAGACGCGGTTTCCTTCCGTAGCGAGAAGGAAACGAGGAGAACACACACAAACACCCATTCCTCTTTCTCTAAATCTCGTTTCTCTATTCCGGTCTGCAGATCTCTCCTGAAACCATGGTAATCTACTAATCTAGTTTTTTTTTTTTTTTTTTTTCCCCTCTTGATACTGTATAATCATGATTGAATTTTATAGCATCTGATTCGGTATAATTTTCTTGAAGATTTTTGAGCATTTGATTGGTTGATCGATCTTTTCACTTGATTTTCTTTCTATTCGTCTTATTTCGTCTTGAAGATATGTGATCTATATTTGCTATTTTTCTTAAAATATTTTTTATTTGCTTCGTTCTCCGTCTAATCATCACTTCCCTTGAGATTAAGTTTAGATCTGAGACAAGGAGATCTGTCTTGGGCTCGAGGTTCAAAGAATCGATTCTCAGTTTGTTTGTTTTCAGAATGCAACGGATGTTCTATTAGTTCTAAAATTGCTTTGTGTAGCCGTCTGTATTCATCTCTGTTTGCCTTGCCTCTTTGTATTTGTTTGTTTAGGGATCTCTGTTTGTCTACTAATTTGAGTGTTGATCATATGAGTTGGCTCTTTTTGGTTTCGGTTTTTGAGATCAAATCATGAAAGGTTTGTGTTGTTTATAAGAATTTGTTAGCTGCAGCGCGGTATCCGGGAAAAAAAAAACAAGTATTCAGATTGTTTTCTCCAAAAAAAAAAAGTATTCAAAACCCCAACCTAAATATAGGAAAAATGTGGCCAATGAGCTTTAGATCATGGTATCATGCAACCTAGGTCTTATTAGGTAGAAGGATTATCGTGGTCTTTAGATCATGGCACATTATATAAACCAATATGCCCAAAGCACGGTAGAAGGATTACCGTTTACCATCCCACATTCATGGACTTTGTCCCATTCTTCGTGGTCTTAGACATAATATCAACTTCTTTCTTCAATTATTGCTTTTAATAAATTGCATTTTGTGTTGTTGCACAGACAACCTCAAGGCGTCTTGCGGATAAGAAGGTGGAGAGGTTTGAGAAGAACATTACTAAGAGAGGTGCAGTGCCTGAAACAACCACAAAGAAAGGAAGTAATTATCCAGTTGGGCCCATTGTTCTTGGATTCTTTGTGTTTGTTGTCATCGGATCCTGTAAGTTTTGAATATCTGAAACCACTGACGTGTCTTTTTTCATCTATTCAATATGTTAAAGATTGATTATTTTACGAACCAAACATGGGCAAACATTTTAAATTATAGTTATATGTTGGTAAAATAAGTAATCTTTCCTTTTAAAATATCCAAAACTAGATTTTTAGGTCTAGAAAAATATAAGAACACCAAAATAAACCAACTCAACTAAAACAACAAGCCCTTGGATTAAAGGAGTCCCTCATAAAATGTGACATGTGACTCATTGCATGAATTACTTACAATCCTTGTATTTCTGGTGTAAATTAAGAATTCCCATAATCCTATGTTTTAAAAGGACCATTCCCTACTATTAGATGGTATTGCTGGCTACAAAGCAGCAGCTGCATAGTTACTTATTTTCATGAGAGACATGGCAGACTATTGCAATATCCATGATTCTAGCCATTAACGTAGTCTTTAAGGCTAAGCACTATTTTTGAGTTATGACATAATTGGATGGCAACAAGGGTACTCAAAAGATGGTTTCCATGATTCTGGAGAAGTCTGATTTCTGTAAAGTTCCCATTACATGAAGATCCTAACAGGCTGTATATAAAACCCGTCCTGTTATCTTGTTACATCAAGAGCCTGGCTTTCTGTAAAGCTGTATGACTTTAGATCATTTCTTACCACTTAAACCTGATTTTTTTAGGTCATCCTCTTCTTATTTAGAGCCTTCTGCTTGCACCTGATACTCCAAATGGTGCGTATGAGGTGTTTCAACTACACAAGGTTTTTTTTTTTCTTGTTTTTTCAGGGAGATTGGTCTTTAGGCCTGATTACCTCTTGGAATGGTCAAAACCCCAAAAGCCTTTCATTGAGGTATCCTAGTCTTGCCGATATGATACAATATATGGGATGCCTCATATTGAAATTTTGAACCTTGCTCTCCACTGGTGCAGTCATTAATTAGTACATGGTTGAATCATCTCGGCTGGCTTTCCCTCATCATGTTACCTATTAAGACTATCCTCTCAAATATGAAAATATTTCCAATCTTGCCACTCAACCACATGGTTATCATTGTTTTAGCTACATTATTTTTTTAGATGTTATTGCTTGATTGCCCAACACTTTGTTTCATATAGAATTGCTCGTCTTGTGACTGTCTTATAGGCTCAGTTTGGAGAGAGTACAAATATAAATATGTAGAGTGCAAATGGTTGTTTATTCCTGTAGCGGAGACTTGGGATCGAATCCCAACCAGCTGTAATAAAATGGTAGTTTATTCCTGTAGCTTAAAGCTCCAAAATTCAGATTTTATGCTGATAAAAAAATATATATATGTAGAGTGCAGAACTTTGTATTTTGTATGTATTTACACTGTACATAAGAATTTCCACCTTGCTTTAACTCTATGGGCAACAACATTTTCAATTTACAATTTTACTGATCATAAAAAACGTACTATTTAATTTGTCACTCATTACAAGTGATTGATCCATGGTAACAAAGACACTTAATTTTGGGTATCTCTTGATCATCAATCTTAATTTTATACCCTTTGATTTTACTATTTCTTCTAATTAAAACCTTTTATTTCTTAAAGCCTCTATTTTTCTAATTTTGTAATTATCCCAGCTTTATTTTTATCAGTCAATACCATATCATCAGCAAACAACATATACTGTGGACGTTTCTCATCATCAGGGTGCATAAATCTAAATGGAGAACCACCAAACGCTTATTGCAATAAGGACTTGGAAATCCATATTAGTATTGGTTTTTTATCCAAAGATCTGGTGGATGTCTCCATATTGATGTGGTTATGTCAGGTTCTGGAAAATCTAATCTATAAATGATCACTTATTGACGGCATAATCCTCTGATTTTTCTACATATTTAACAACTTTTCAAAAGTGTAGCTAATACAAGCTAAAAAAATTGAAATCAAGTCCGTGTGTGTGTGTAATGGACCTGATGGTAGCAACAGGCTAAACTATCAATCTCCGAACTGGTTCACTCTTCACATTCATGGTCTAGATATCCTGATAGAGGACCCAAATATGATAGCAATTCAGTATATTATTGAAATTCTACCCTTGATTATTTCTTTTGTTTCTTTGTGAGATTATCCTGTGTGTTCATCACATAACAACTGTGATAGTGTACTAATTGTAGTCTTTTCACTCGTAACAGCTTTATTTCAGATAATCCGGACAGCAACAAGTGGAGGCATGGCTTGAATATATTGGTCTGCAGCGTGGGTAACAGGAAGCCATGTGATACTTACTTGGTACCTTGAATTTGCCATATTAGAATAGATGTAGAGTTTCTAACGTGCTACCTGAATATACGAGTATTTTCTTGTGGACATGGGTGATTGTAGTTGTTACTTGAATGCAATAAATAAATAAAGATATCATTTTAGTATTTGAAGTGATTCGCATTGAAGTATTTACCTTTCTAAATAATGTGTAAGATATATGTGCCTCTCCATGGAATAGTAGAATTCTTCTCAAGGACAATTTCGATTAAACATTTATTGTCGCTCTCTACATCCACATCCACCTCCACAATAGAATTCCTCTCACCACTATAAAACATTAAAAGTTATGAAAATCAAAGCAAAAAAAGGGGGTATTTATATATAGGTACCCTGTACTTTGGGGTAGTGATAGATACGTATCCTAATTTCAATTGCAACACTTGGTACCCTGAACTACCAAAAATAGACATTTGGATCTATCCGTAGAATTTCATCAGTTAAACATTACATAATAATACCCTTCTCTTGTATTTTTTAGATCATTTTACAAAGTAAAATCATCTTCAGAGAATGCTGTTTTGAAAATTTTGAATATATTATTTGTTTGTCTATATGAGAACATCATGGGAAGACGTTACCTGAGAATGATCTCAGAAATACATAAAAAGAGTATTTTGGCGTTATATAATATTTAAGTGACGGAATACTAACAGATGGACCTAAATGTCTGTTTTTGAAAGATCAGGGTATTCAGGTGTTCCAATTGAAAGTTCAAGATACGTATCTGTTACTACCCCAAATACAGGGGTACCTATCTGTGATTTATCGAAAAAAATCCCAAATTATTTCTCACAATGCATCTACTCTTAACACCCGTTTTTACCTTAGCAGGGTTCGTATACATTCAAATTGAAAGGGTTTTACAGGAATGACGCCAATAAAACCATCTTGTTCTATTTTTTTAATGGATTTAATAGGGATATTGAACAAATGAACAACATAAAAGTTTATATTCCATAATACTTTGAATAATACTAATTTTCACAAACTATTTATTAGTTTTTTTAAATTAGATATGGAATAGAATGTCCCTTCAAATCTGTGCATTGTGCTTGCATCCGTCTTTTCAAATCCTCATAGTAAAATAGGAGGTAAGATTTTTAGAATACAATGAAATTGAGTCTTTAGTTTTTTAGATTGGAATAAAAATAGTTTTACTTCATCGAAGAATTGGGGATATATCATATATGTGAAATTTTCAATTAAGATTGTTGGTTTTGGGTTATTTGGGATTATTGCTGATAATGATAACTTTTGGGCCCTGATATCATTAAAAAAATACTTTTAATATAATTTCTAAAATAGGTTAATTTTTTAAAAAATATATCAAATAAGGGTAAAAACACTGTTTATCTTCTTTTTCTTCCAAACCACTTCTGCCCCAGTCCAGTCCTGCAAGTCTCAATGACCACTATCCTCTGGCAACACCTTCGCCCACCTCTGGTGGATGATAGTCATTGAGATTTGTAGGGCTGGGGCGGAGGCAGAGGCAGCGGTAGCGGCACTGGTGGATGGTAGTCATTGAGATTCGCAGGGCTGGGGTGGAGGTGGGCGGAAGTGGTGTTGCCAAAGGTGGGTGGTGGCGCTAGTGGATGGTAGTCATTGAGATTTACAAGACTAGTGTGGAGGTGGGTAGAGGCAGTGTTGCCGGAGGTGGTAGCTTTGGGCAGAGGTGTTGCCAGAGGTTGCCAAAGATGGCGGTGGGCGACGGCGTTGATGGATGATTTGTAGGAGGAAGAAGATAAACATTGTTTTTGCCCTTATTTAATATAATTTTTAAAAACTTAATATATTTTAAAAATTATATTAAAGATATTATTTTTATTGATATCAGGGCCCAAAAATTTCCCTTATCCGCTGTAATTCTTTTTTTTTTGTCTTTTTTAATATTGCACACGAGTGGGGGATTCAGGCTGGGTAACAAAAGCATTAGCTTGCAAATGTGCGGGGGTTTAAAATATTGGTGTAAACACAGTAAAGCCATCTCACTTTTCAGCCACATCTTCTCTTGGGTGTGATGGTTACAGAAATTTACCAAAATTTATATCTATAATATCGATCCAGTAAGTAGGTGGGTGTTTCGACCCATCTCCAAACCAATTCTTATATTCAAAATGAGTGGAAGGGTTAAATGGATTATTGGTTAATAACCTCAGTTTTGAATAGGTTCAAAGTATTGATACGTATCGACCTGTATTGGATGATATGTATCATGTTGGTGGTTTCCTAATACGTCCCTATAGGGGTTGTATCGGGACAGTCACTAGTTCAGAGGATAGCTGGGTTCTAAACCGGCCCCTCTGAACCAATTTTAAAAAAAATAAGTGAAACATAAAAAAAATACCGACACATGCCGATACATCCTACTGGCATATTGGCCCATGCCGCTATTTAGAACCTTGGTTTAGAGAGAATATGAATGCAAATATGTAGAGTATAAAATCTTATATTTTATATTATTTTATATATATTTATATTATACATATTTACATTTGTATTGTTTCCAAACTGAGGCTAAATTACCGTAATATGTGAAAATTGTAAAGACCCAAAGACCTATGTTTGTTGCTAGGTAGAACATAGTACTAAAAGCAGCAATTCAGCAAATAAAATGAAACGTGAATAGCCGCTCTGTTAGTGGCGCCTTGTTAAATTGTGTTGCTCAAGAATTGAAAGCTGTACAATCTTCACTAATTTTTCCTTGTACACCTCTCTTTGCTTCACTAGAGGTGTAAATCAGGCCGTGCCGCCTGTGGTCTAGCACGATTTTGAGTCAATCTGGCTCAATGGTTTATGGGCCGTATGAGTTATTGTACAATTATATGGGCTGTGCTGGGCCGGATCACACTGTCATGCCATGTCGCCCATGGTTCGTGGCCCGATACAACCCATATATATATAATATTAATAAAATAAACAATTGTTTTTAATTTTATTATACTATTTTATTTAATTATTGTATATATAAGTAATTGTATACATCAAAATTCATATAAAATTAAAATTTGAAGTTTTTTTCAATTTTTAAATAAATTACTTTGGCCCGGTCGATCGGCCGATCCACGGCCCAGCCTGGCCCAAGGCTCGACCCATAGACCATCCTGGCACGGGCCTGCAGGGCTTGGGCTGTGGGCCGTGCCATGTGGGCTCAGCATGGACCGTTTTACACCTCTAGCTTATACTCTCCCCAGCTTTATCATTGTCATGGCAAATGCCGTGACAAGGTTTTTTGGGTTTGATGTGAAATCTTTAACCATAGGCTGGGATGCTATGGTTGTGTCTGGTTAGCCATTGTCATTTTTACTTGCAATGTTTTAGGTTTGTTAATACAAATTTTATGAAAATATATTTTTTATCACAAATATTTTGAGTTATCAATTATTGTTTTTTTAGTAAACTTCAAATTTAATGTTTCTACTCTAAATGACAACACCCCAATTCAATGCTCATATTTTTTCAGTAGAAATGATTATCTGGTATAGTGTGACAAGACAAATTCTTCAAATTTTGTTTTGACTAACCTAAAATGTTGAAATTAGAAGTGGCAATAATACCAACAACAGCAACCTCTATCTCATAAAATAAATAAAAAAAATATGAAGTGAAGAGGCCTTTTCCTGCAACCAAATTCTGGTAAATACGCATTGTTTAATATTCGTGGTGTTACAGGATCCATTTTAATGGCAAAAACGGGGTCTACTTTTTTAAAATTCATAAAAAAAAAGGGTCTACATTCTGATTTCTGAGGACAAAACGACATCAACTGCGTGGCATACGTTGGATCAAAAGGACCAACCGAGGAAATAGGGCAGAAGGAGTACAGTCTCAGTGGAGGAAGACAACTGTGTGGGCACCAGAGAGTGCGATCATGTCAATTTGGCTTAGGTTGTTCTTACTAAACATGGAGTTTAGTTGGTGGAGATGGAAATCGAGTTGAGGAAGGCTTCCATTTACCCATGATGATGATGCCTTGGAGATGACTGATGAGGCCATCACGAGTTCACGACGTCCCAATTCAACGTTTTATGATGGCCCCCAGCCTGATTTTTCATCATTTATAGAACGAGAAAGGAATTTGATCAATTGCAGAGAGGGTAGACCAATCCATATATATCATTACAGCAGTCAGTAAACAACGGGCATTGAATTTGACCTGTTTATAAGCAGAATAATATCAGAGTGAAGGCAAAGAGATACAGGCTAATTAATCTGGGTTGGCCATCAATCAGACCTTTTCTCGTCGAACTAATGCATGCCCGACCTTTTTTTTTCTAATTTTATTAGGACTGGTGTTGCTCAAAAATCCAGTCCAAAGGCTGCAGATTTGATCACTTCAAAATTCAAATTAATTGTGCATCCTTGTTACCTCACCTACTATTTAAAATAGCTGTTTCTCTCATTGATTTCGTATCTATACTTTCTTACTTCCTCACCATTTGTTTTTTCTTTCTGTCAATATTATATTAGATTTAAATCACATCAATAGTCAATAGTCAATACCCTCTACTCTAATTGTTGGTCAAGTAGATTATGTGAACAGGAAGAAAACATCAACAAACCTAAAACGCTGACAAAACAAACATAGATAATTAGAGAATGTTCGTTGGGCATTTACCTACAATGGATTCTAGTCCACTTGGCCTGAGTTCTGATGGGCTCGCCAAATCGCGCCCACAGCCCAATTCACAGGAGGGATGGGCCGTGGGGCGCGCTATGCGGAGTGCCCATCCCTTCTCACTTAGCGTGGGCTGCCCAAATTTCATGGGTTTAAAATGATAAAACCGGCCTCCGAGTCCAAATCCTCATAAAAATAGAATTTCTGATTATTGGATCTTGGTTCGTGAGTTTAATTGAGCTTATAATAAAAGATTAAAATTTTAACATATTTTTATTTATAATTTAAATAAGTATTAATTTTGTATATTAATGTATTTATAATTTTTAATATTAATTTATTTATAATCAACTCTAGTTGCGCAAAGCTTGAATGGCTTGCAAGTATCAAGCTAAATTTAGTTTCAAGCGTCAAGTTTTTGAGTCAAGTCAACTGGAATAACTATACCCAACTCGACTCAGCTCAATTACAGCCCTAGGATCTCCTAAATTGGACCATCTGATGGCTAAGTCCTAGGTTACACAAACCTTAGACTAATAATAATGCTATCTATTTGGGCTTAAATACGTGGCACGTCCAATCAAAGAAAAGTTGAGTTAAAAGAAGATATGACCAATCAAAACCCTTTACTAAAATAAAAAATCATGCAAATGCCCCGAGAGTGAAAGCACAACAGTCAACAGAGAATAACATCTAATCGTAGATTGAGAATATCAATCAATGAATTTGGAATCATAAATGGCTGGAGATAAATTGATGCGCAACGGGCTGGGCAACCTTCTCAGGACTGAACATGTATATGCATAAGGTGTGGGTCCACACGGACCCTATGTGCGTTTTCTTTTGTGTTAGGACTTCGGGTTTGTTTCATTTCAGAAGTGTTGGGGCCTTTTTTTTTTATTTTAAATTTAATATTTCACTGTGAAACTGAAACAGTTTTACGTGAAGTTGATTTCCACTTTGAGCAACTTCAAGTCTTCAACATTGTATACATAACTATATATTATATCAAGTACCGATTCGATACAAGCATCGATCGGTTTCAAAGCAACCCGAAGCTTTATTTGAAAAGAATAATAGTAGCTTCAACCAGCAGCATCTTATTCATCGATGTCTTCCCATTGCAAAGCTAGCTGCAGAGTATCATCATCATCATCATCATCTAGCAGGATTGAAAGATGTACAGTCTTTCCTGATCTCTCCTTCTGTACCTGTCTTCACACCCACTCTTCCCAGCTTTGTCATAGCTGTTTTAAAGGCTTCGTTAAAATTGTTAGGATTCGAAGCAAAATCATTGACGGTAGGCCGTGACGCAGGGTCTGTGAAGAGCACCTGATCGGATGTGAAGAGGCCCTTTCCTGCAAGCAAATTCTGGTAATATACATTGTCGAATACTACTGGGGTTAAAGGGTCCATGTTAACAGCCACACTGGGGTCTACATTCTGAGGACAAGATAACATGATTTCCGAAGCGTAGTTTGAGTCCATGGAAGGGTCAACTGGGGAAGATGGGGTAAAGGAGTAGAGCCTGTTTGCGAATTGTTTGCAGTGGGAGAAGCCAACCGTATGAGCACCAGAGAGCGCGATCATGTCAATCTGGCTGAGATTGTTGCTACTGAAGATGGAGTTGAGTTGGTCGAGATCGAATTTGGCTTCTGGTAGGTTTCCGGCTACTCGTGATTTCTGGGAAACAAGACCATCACGACGTCCCAGTTCTACTTGGTAACGTGGTCCTCCAGCCTGCAGATTCGTTTATTAATTTCAGGGAATAATTAGAAAGGACGACGAATGTGAGTTGTTGGCTGCTATATATGCTACCAGAGAGTAGGTTGATCGAGTGAGGTAAAAACAAGGTAGCTAGTTCACAACTTCTGATTAATTAATTACCTGGAATACAACATCTCTGGTGGCAAGGGCTAAGATGTCAGCACAAGAGACTACACCTGGGCATTCCTTTTCTAGTGCTTGCTTTGCCCTGACAACGGTGTCGAAGCCATCTCCTGCAAGGGACAAATTATCTTCTGCGTCCTTCTCTGCATCTCCATTGGCTGAGGCGATCAACACCGAGGCATCACAACCCTGCCAATTCCCCCAATAATTAAAAACCATTCAACCTGTTGTTTCATCTAAAACAGACCTGGCCTCCTTACAACTTTCATACACAGCTTTTGCATGCCTTGCTTAATTAATTGATCCATTCATTAAGAATAAACATTAGATGGAGATCTGACGATCGACTTGTTATTGTATACTATTCCACGTTGATATTTGTGACCTATATATTCCTTTGATATTCTTTAACGAGGGGTTGGTATTGTTGGTTCTCTTTAAGTATACAAACAAAGCAGGTTGATGGCTTGACAGATATTTTCTTCTTAATTTGTTTGACTAAGAAGAGGGTGGGTAATGGGTTGGAATTTCCATTTTCACGACCCACTTTTTCTTCAAAGTAGACGCTTCCATTATTACTTCATGAATTAAATAACTATAGAAAAAAGTGGAGCAATCTGCAATCCATTGGGAAAGATCAAGCTTGGGTGTTTAAATATATATTGGAGAGATTAACAGGAAAAAGAAATTAAGAAATTGAAGTCCCTACTCGCTCATACATTAATTTTCCCTGTTTCCCACCTCTCATCCCCATCAAATTGGTTCAGCCTACCATATACACTGTTCCTGCTCTTCTATTAGAATGTCTTTAATTCTCCACTGGGTTCTAAAAGCCAAAGCCTAAGTAATGACTAAGATTATTAGTTTAAAATAACTAGCTAACAAATCTATTTCTACGATGACCAGTAGTAATTAAAGGGCCTAAGTAATGCATGAGGAGGATAGCATATATAATCGGTTCAAATAATTGCCATGTTATCAGACAAAAAGTGAACTGAAATTCATTTGTTTCAACAAACAATTCATGCTTTTAAAACCATCAAAATAATATCAAATCACCACAATGAAAATATACAATCAGAAGCATGTTGGGTTGCTGATCAAGACACAGCAACGCTAGTTTTATACTAAAAAATTGATAATTAAGGAACCAGCTGAACCAAAAGTCAGTTGAGGATGAATGGATGGAATATGGATGAATATCATATATGTGTACTTGTATATCCCTACCTCGACGAAGCAGTCGTGGAAGAAGAGACGGAGAGTGGCCGGAATAGTAACATTTGTCTGCTTTATTTTCGTCCTGACTGTCTCGCTAACAATATCTTCGACCTTTGGACAGGTAGAGCCATAGAAATTCTCCACTAATTGTCCTTCTCCTCTCGCCATCATCATCAACACCAACAATATCAGATATAACCATCTTCTGGTTTCCATTGCTTAAACTCTTAAACCGGCCGGCCGGTGACCTACTACCAACCTCTCCTTCAGTTTTTCTCTATATCGATCCCTTCCCAGTCCATGACTTTCTTATATATACAAGTGGGCAAAAGACTGGTTTTGAAACGGTAAACAAACAAAAAAGAATTAAATAGGGAGAAATAGCGCGTAGAGAAATGGAAATAAATTAATGATAAGAAGACGAAGATTTCTCAGTTCACGCCATTTTATTCCATCCAAATTAAAGGGTATCTGTATATTTGGTCTAAGGTTGTAGTTCCCACTTCCCACTTCCCAGCAATTAAGCTATATCCTTCGTTACTGTAATTTCCGTTGTAGGTTTGTAGCTCAGACTTAGAAGTACTCCATCGTTTGCCCACTACTACTTTTGTTGGTCCTACTATTTTTAATCAAGGAGATCATAACCCACCATCATATTTGACCAATTTCATCACATCGATCCTAATTAACAAAGTTGGTTTATTATTCATATAATAGGATTTGACAGGTTCTTCTTGCTTATTATTTGGTTGAGTATGAACTGGTTGACTCTTTTAAGTTTATTATTTAATTACTTGGATTTGGTCAAGGCTTCTGGAGAATCCTTTGCTATCATCAAACAAATTGCCATTTACTTTATTTATCATGGAGGAGAGGAGGGAGTGGAGAGTGGTTCAACAATATATATATATATATATATATATAATTTAAGCTTCTACTTTCCCTTCTTTCATTCCCCTTTGGTGAGGGCTGCAGTCAGCAATGTGATTTCATAAAGCTGTGACCCACCAGCCTCAGCCTCAGTGGGTCCACATCCAGTCCTATTAATTAGATGATAGTTACAGAATTAAAATGCTAATGCAAAATCTTGATAGGTGAGTTTTAGATTAAAAATGATTGTCAGGAATTAATTAGTTGAGTAGTCTGGCATTTTGGTGCAAGCCCAACACCTAAATACAGTCATACCGAAAGATCATGTGTAAACTGGACCAAGACTGTTTGATCCATCCGAGTCCAACTCAAAAGATTTTGTGGTTTAAAAGACTGGCTTATTGGTTAAATCGAATCTGTGTGTTTTACAATTACAAATCGTCGGGTCATGAAAGGGAAATGGGGGCAGGTTCAGTTAAGTGAGGCTTGACCTTGTAAAATTAATTAGTGATGTCTAATGGCTGAAACAATAAGTAGGGAAATAGCATGTTTTGAAAACATTAGGTTCAATGATTACATTAACATTTATGTTAATTAATGCTAGATTTTCTTAACTAATATTATATATAAACTCATGTTAGCTAAAATATAGAATAAGTCTACTTTTGGCAGCTTAGATTTGTTTTCTTTCTTTTATATATATATATATATGGGAGTGCTTTAAGTTATCTTTTTCTCCAATAAGTATTGTGACTATTTTTTCCTTCATTTTTTTTTAAATTTTCAAAATATACCTTTATGAAAACACTTTGTAAAAGCACTTTTATAAAAGTATTTTTACAAAAGCATTCTTATAAAAGTATTTTTATGAAAGCACTTTTATAAAAGTGTACTTTTATAAAAGTATTTTTATGAAAGCACTTTTATGAAAGTATTTTGTAAAAGCACTTTTATGAAAGAACTTTTATAAAAGTACTTTTATGAAAACACTTTTATAAAAACCCTTTTGTGAAAGCACTTTTATAAAATTCAACTAAGCATAATTTTATAAGTGGTATTTTAAAATTCAACTAAAGTTAATTTTAGATGAAAAAAAAATGAATAAATGCTTATTGTATAAGCACTTAAAAAAACTGAAATTTTGGACTTAAAAAATAAGCCCTTATTTTTAACATAAACAATTATTTCAAGTTTTTTCCCCCAAATACCAATAAATATTTAATAACCCAAATAAACACTTATTTTTAAGCACTCTAAACATAGCCTGAGTTCCACATTTTTTAAACTTCTTCGACTTCTGAAATTTAAAACCAAGTTGCAATGATGGAGGTTTCTTTATTCTTGTGGACAAAAGACATCAATGCCAACGCCAACGCCACCTGTAGGCTGTAGCTAGAAGGTGAGGAGAGGAACAGACGTCAATGAACCGCCTGCTACACAAAAATAAATAAATAAAGAACCTCATTTTTCTGTCATGAGTTGAGGGTTGATTGTAATTCTTCTTTTTTTTTATAGGAGATTATAATTCTTCTTTGAATGACCTAAAATAAACTTTCAGAAGCCAAATGAAATTTATAATCCCAACTCCGGACTATTTACCAAGTCTTATTCTTGACAGTGAGATTTGTGAATGGAGAGGAAGTGATTTTCTTTCTTCCTAGTTTGAATTTATGAATATTAGTTTTAGTGTGTTAGAACTTGGAATATTCATTAATGGAGTTTGTTGCCACTGCACTACCCCCCATTTTTATTTATTTTATCCAACTAAAAAATTATTAAAACAGAACTAACCAGGGTCTGTATAATGTCTTGGGTAGATGAAAATTTCAATTTTGAATTTAAAGGCTGTACCCATATTCGGGTTTGGGCCAATAAATTTCCACGAAGCTATCGGTGTCTGTTAATGAATATTTATTTGCAGTAAAATAAAAGTAAGAATGACTGGTTCAACGGTGATGGAAAGAAGAAAAGTCGATGGTGTCTGTTAATGGGTTTATGTATGTTAAAGATGGATGCATAAAAGCTGTTGGAATCTATTAATTAATGGTATGGGAATCAAAAGGACTGCTCTAAGTGAGACCGAATCAGCCCCCCACAAAGTCCCACAACACATTTTCTCCATGTATTAGGAATATCTCCTGATGGTAATATCAGGAATGATGATATTATCATTTAGAGATGTTTTTAATACACGGCGGGGATGTACTGTGAAATATTGTAGGAAGCAGTCTTGTGGGGGGGTTGATTTGAACTCGCTCTAAGTGATGTGATTCCATTATAGGTGTTATCTCTTCCCCACATGGGCACTGATGGTTTATAAGCAATGTTTGATGAAAAATCTAGAAAACCTAAAGATGTTGTGCTTAAGACACAAAAATGACTTGGGCAGCCCACCTTTAAATTTTATTAACCATATTTGAAGGGAAAAAGAGAAATAACAGGGGAGTGTGTCAGCTCACCTTCCCCCAGAACCCATGAATATAAAGTTCCTCCTAATTCAGCACCAAAGTTTAAAGTATTAATACAATGCTTCTGAAATGAAACATATCTATTCGTGTCTATGGCCATAGGTATCCCACAAGTTGTGCATATTGTGCCAATATGCCTCTATATCATGCCGAATCAATGGATATGGTTCGATACACACAAATATGAAAGCATATCAGTGCTTGGTTTTACAAAAAATGTATATTGACCACTTTTGGATTATTTTTTAACTTTAATAAAAAATGAAAACTGAAATAAATAATGTAAGATTTTATTTTAATACGAAATGAAAGTTATAAAATTAATTCATTTTATCCATATATATGTCTTATTTTACATATTAGTTATATGCTAAACAATTTTTTATTTTGTTTATAATTTCTATACTTTTTTATATGTTTTTGAAATTTATGTGTTTTATGTATTTTATATTTAAAAATATTTGTTTAAATTTTTTCCTGTTTTCATGTTTAATTATTAATATATTTTTTATAAAGATTAAAATGGTAATATATTAACATCCGTTAATTTGTTTAACGTAAAATTAATGATATGATGACTTTTAAACATTTTGAAAAATTGTAGTGAGTTTAATAGAAGTACTGAAAACTTGGGGTGAGTTTTAGATAATTTTTCTATATATAAATTTATATTTATAATATATGATATATTATTTATTAATTAAAATATAATATTTTATATATATTTATATTTTTTTATTATATATTTTTATAATATATTATAAAAATTAAAAAATAAAAAAACCGATGAATCAAACCAGTCAACCGACTGGTTTTAATTACTGATTTTCCAGAAATTAATAATACCGATTCGGTCCAATAAAAAACCCATGATTCGGTTAATCGAGCCTGAACTCCCGTACATTCAACTCGATCGGTACTCCTTCCTTCTTCCCCCTGCAAGGCCCAATTCGGGGCTGTTCGTCTAACAGATAGTCTCTAATCTCTGACAAACAGAGACGTAAGCCCCAATTTCGCCTCTGTCAGTCTCTCCCATTCTCGGCTCTCTCCTCTCTCTCTTCAAACCTTCGAATCACAAGAATCCATTCAAGTCGACACGTACTCCTTCCTTCCTCCCCCCGCAAGCCCTAATTCGGCGCTATGTCTAACAGATCTCTCAGTCTCTCCCAGTGTCGGCTCTTCCCCTTACTTCCTCAGCCCCCACTCCTCCGGGAAGAATCCAACCCAGACGAAGCTGATGACGCCGACGATGCAATGTCGTTGAACGCCTCCGACTTCCTTAGCTGTCGCCATTGATTCCAACTCTGCTCCGACCACCACTCGAGGTAGCGTGTCCCACGTGTCACTCTTCCTCAACTATCATGTCGCGGGATTCCGTTTGTCTGCGATCGATTTCCACATTGCATCCAGCGTGTCGTTCTCCTCCCGCTTTGCCTCACTCCCTAGACCTCTCACCTTCTTCTCCACCGTTGCCTTCACAACGCGCCCTAGATGTCCCACAGGCTTCGCCTCCGTTGCAGTGTCTCTGGCGGTTTTTTTACAATGGCAGAAGAGGCCGAGGAGTTCAGCCTTGATTTCCCATCAAAATCGGTCATGCAGGAAACGTCCGACCAACCCCCGTCGATGACACCAGATTTTTCAACGAAATCCACTATTTCTTGTCTGTCTCCACCCGCATTTCTTCCATTTCGTTAATCTCCAACCAAACTCCTTGTGAAACCTTCCGCCTCTGCTTCTCGGGTTGACTCTTATCTTCTTCGCTTCCACTCTTGTCCGAGAGCTTCTGTTGGAAGTTCGACAAAGCTGCAATGATGATGATTACAAAATTGAAGACGACAAAGAGATAAGGACGAGCCAACCAACTCTGGAACGAGATCCATAGACGAGGGAGCATCGAGATCGTCGTATGGAAACTGTTTTTGGCCGACGAGTACTGAAATGAATTGGCCATTGCTTCACAAATTGAAGATGGTAAAAGAGGATTTCTGGAAGTGAAACCCTAAATAACACAAAAAGAACTATAAAGAGCAAAAACCCTAACATTTGAAAACCAAAGAACACACTATAGAAGAACAAAGACTACAGCAAGATATGTTAGATTCTTTTTGCTTGAAATAGTTGTCCGTGCTCTATTTTGGTTGATCAATTTAATTTTAGCGTAAAAATAATGATCAAGTGATCAAGGCTCACAGTTCTCACTTCTCAATTTTCCATAAAACTTGTATACAATTGATGTTGCCAAAAGTATCATAGAGTTGAACCCTGAAACCATATTAGATAAACAAGTTTTGTCATCCTGAATTGGTCAATAATTAATAACCATCTATATATGCTTTTAGGTTTTTTTTTTTTTTAAATTGTAAAAAACCGTTTGCACGTTTGACATGTTGCATGATCTTATTATTGAGCCATCTCCAATAAAACTTTATTGGTATTTTAAACTTTAAAGGGCTCTCTCCTGTATCCATTCTTTAACAAGTATGAATAAATTGAGTTATTTATCCCAAAGTTAGATTTTTAATTGAAAATTGTATTAACTTTCTCCTTCATTTTTCATCTCCCAATTAGTCAATAAAGAATTGTTCAAAATTGTTTCCTTGTCTTCCTATTTGAGCACGGGCCCTTTCTGCTAGTGATCTAATAACTCAGGCTAGCTATTATAGATGTTAAGGGAACCAGCATTTGCAAGGAGTCACCTAGTTTATTAGCTTCTCTGAACATGTGTTGAAAACTTACATCCAAACCTCTGCATATTATTCTAATTTTAAGCAAACAGTAGTGGATGATCAAGAAGAGTTAATAGAAAAAATGCCAGTGTACCACCATTTTCTCAAAAAATACCTTTCAAAAAAAAGAACTCATTACAAACACTGGCTAAATCAATCAAAAACCCTCCCAACACAAACCCTTAGATTTTAGGCCATCATAATCTCACCAAGCCCTGTGCATTACACGTGTATATATTCATGCACATGAGATCACACGTGTAATAGGATATTGGGCATAGAGTGAACGCAAGTGCAGCACCAACAACAAGAGCAGATCCGAAACTCTTTTTATCAGCAGCAATTAGATGCATCATTTGTGGAACCTTAAACGTTGCTGCACACATGGCGCCCAAACAATCATACCATCTATCAGATTCATGGTGGAAATTTCACCACTAAATTTTTTGTGAAAACTTTTACAGCTATTATCATCAATTAAAGAAAACTCCGGTATAAATAATAAAAAATAGGAACTTTCAATTACAATACTTTGAGTATTCTAAACATTCAAAAATAGACACATAGGTTCATCCCTTAGTATTCCGTCAGTTAAATATTAAGTAACTGAATGTCTCCCCATTACGAAATTCTCACATGGATGGCAAATAACATATATAAATTTTTCGGTAATGGTATTCTCTAGTGATGATTTTACTCCGTAAAATTTGGCCGGTCTTAGCTGTCAATAACCTTGTCTTTGAACAGAGTAGTAGAGAATCTGAAACGGAGGAGATGAGGAAGCTCCGGGGGGAATCTGGTGTAAAGGTTCCGAAGCTTAAGTTAGAATCCTTTAAAGGCAAGGTAAAACCAGATAGCGCAAAGTTTGCATACCTCCTCTTTGGGAGTGGAGAGCCATTTATAATCACCTCGCGCACTCACTCCTAGACTCCTATCAGGTCGGGAATGAGTATTTCCGTGCTTCTGCCAGTTCGRGCRTCATYGCCTCTGYTGGGGCAGAACCGTCACTGCTCTTTTTGTCGGAGCCGTCTCTGTAACTGGAGGTAGCGGTGACAGGTGACGGTGGCAGGTGGCCGTTTGAAATGTGGCCGTCAGGCGTCAGATCCCAAGTCAGTCAGGTGCGCCACCCCTGGATACAGGCTCCTTCGGTGTCAGGTACGGTGTGGTTCATCCAGTTCAATGCTCCGGAAGCAAAGTGCCTGGAGCGGTGCGTGAGGCGAAGTCTTGAGTCCGGATAAGTGGGGGCCCAAACTATCATAGGACGGGCCAGTTTGGGTCTCTGCTTTGTGCGACTCGGGGCCGAAGGGAGAGCTCGGGCTCCTCGTAGGGAGTTCGAGCACTAAGTAGAGAGTTCGGACACCTTGCAGGGAGTTCGGGCTCCTTGCAAGGAGTTCGAGCTCCAAGTAGGGAGTTCAAGCTCTAAGTAGGGAGTTCGGGCACTTTGTAGGGAGCTCGGACCGCTGGTCTCTTCCCTTTGGTGTTTGTACCCTCGGTACGCTGTTTTAAGTGTCGAGCTACTTGTTTTTTTGCCACGTGGCGTGATTTGCGAGGTCGGGCCAAATCTTCCTTCAGCAATTGCCCCCCACTCCTCGTGCTAAGGGTCTTGCCCTAGCGCGGGGAGTTCGCGAGGTGTCAGGTAGATTTGTTCTGCACTTTGAATCTTGGTTCTGCTGGCGCGAGGTGCGTTTGTTAGGGTTTCTTGGGCTTCTTTGAGCGTCCATTTAGGCGGGAAGCGCGCCGGCCTGTCTAAATGCTAGTAGATGTGGCGGCACGCGCGCTATTTTCGAAATTTCAAAAAAAGGCGCGCCACTTGGGGGGCGCAATAGCAGGCGTCATTTCAAATTTGAAAAAGGCATGCCGCTGCCATTTTTTCTGAGGAGACATGCGCTGGCATTCCGTCAGTTTTAGAAAGACGTGCGCCAATCACGTCTCGGTCTCGGGGGGCGTGCGGTTAGTGCGGCTGTAGGCCGTCGGATTGGCTTTGATCTAAGCCGTTGCCTTTCGGTCACTGTAAGCATAAATAGCGGGGGGGACCCCAGTTGTCACTTTTGTATTTCTCTCGAGCTCGCACCGGAGTTTCAGCTCGCGTCCAGGTTTCTTCAGTTCGCGCTCAAGGTGTTCCGCTCGTCCGAGCTCCTATGGTCTACAGCTTTTGTTAGGGTGAGTACTTTCCTGGATCTCATCATTCTCGATGTCTAGCTCGGATGGCCAGATAGTCCTTTCAGCGGGTCTGATGCAGGTTCTACGAACCAAGTTGCATCCCCCGATAGCCCTAGCGAGCCGGAGGTAGAGCTCGAGGAAGAGTTCGAACTCGTAGGCTGTGGCGCTTCGAGTAGTTTGGCGTCCACCTCTCGTCAGGGTCGGATGTTAGACAAGTTCGGCCCTTCGACCATGACGCCCGAGGGGCTCCAATCCCTCATTACTTACTATAACTTGYCCRRGGAGTATGCTTATTTCATACCTTCGGGTAGCTTTCCTTGGGAACACGGTCCTGATGAGATC
>NW_010729081.1:4100076-4155612 GCF_000365185.1 Nelumbo nucifera
GCCGCTTCGCGAACTGAAGTCCGGGCTGCTGCCGAGATACACCCTGCTACCACCGAACCTCCCACAATTACATGGATGGTTCCCTGAACTGGCCTCTCTTCCGGATTACATGGATGCGCAATCCGACCGGTCTTAGCTGTCAACGACCTTGCCTCTGAACTGAGTAGCAGAGAACCTGAAACGGAGGAGATGGGGAAGCTCCGGGGGGAACCCGTGTAAAGGCTCCGAAGCTTAAGTTAGAATCCTTCAAATGCAAGGTAAAACCAAATAGCGCAAAGTTTGCATACCTCCTCTTTGGGGGTGGAGAGCCTTTTATCACCACCTCGTGCACTCACTCCTAGACTCCTGTCAGGTCGGGAATGAGTATTTCCGTGCTTCTACCAGTTCGGGCGTCATCGCCTCTGCTGGGGCAGAACCGTCACTGCTCTTTTTGTCGGAGCCGTCTCTGTAACTGGAGGTAGCGGTGACAGGTGACGGTGGCAGGTGGCCGTTTGAAATGYGGYCGTCARGCGTCAGATCCCAAGTCAGTCAGGTGCGCCGCCCCTGGATACGGACTCCTTCGGTGTCAGGTACGGTGTGGTTCGTCCAGTTCAATGCTCCGGAAGCGAAGTGCCCGGAGCGGTGCGTGAGGCGAAGTCTTGAGTTCGGATAAGGGGGGGCCCGAACTGTCATAGGACGGGCCAGTTCGGGTCTCTGCTTTGTGCGACTCGGGGCCGAAGGGAGAGCTCGGGCTCCTCGTAGGGAGTTCGAGCACTAAGTAGGGAGTTCGGGCACCTTGCTGGGAGTTCGGGCTCCTTGTAGGGAGTTCGAGCTCCAAGTAGGGAGTTCAAGCTCTAAGTAGGGAGTTCGGGCACTTTGTAGGGAGTTCGGACCGCTGGTCTCTTCCCTTTGGTGTTTGTACCCTCGATACGCTGTTTTAAGTGCCGAGCTACTTGTTTTTTTTCCACGTGGCGTGATTTGCGAGGTCGGGCCAAATCTCCCTTCATCAATTGCCCCCCACTCCTCGTGCTAAGGGTCTTGTCCTGGCGCGGGGAGTTCGCGAGGTGTCATGTAGATTTGTTCTGCACTTTGAATCTTGGTTCTGTTGGCGCGAGGTGCGTTTGTCAGGGTTTCTTGGGCTTCTTCGAGCGTCTATTTAGGCGGGAAGCACGCCGGCCTGTCTAAACGCTGGTAGATGTGGCGGCGTGCACATTATTTCGAAATTTCAAAAAAAGGCGCGCCACTTGGGAGGCGCGATAGCTGGTGTCTTTTCAAATTTGAAAAAGGCATGCCGCTGCCGTTTTACTAAGGAGACATGCGCTGGCGTTCCCTCAATTTCATAAAGGTGTTTTTGACATTATACAATAATACTAACAGATTGACGCAAATGTCTATTTTTATGAATTTGGATACTCGAGTATTGCAATTGAAATTTCAGGATGCGTATCTGTCACTACCCCAAATACAGGGTACCTATATTTTATCCAAAAAAACCATGCAATACAGACACTTATACAGTAAACTACATTGGCAATAAAAATCTACCACCGACAAAAAAAGTATCTCCTACACTTCCAAGGTGCCGCCGATATGGTCTCTTAGTAGCGTAGATTTGGGGGATGGGATACCCTGTTGTGTAGCCCATGGTTTTAAAAGGCAGTTGAGGTGAGGCAAGCAATTATCGCCTGGCCTTGGTATCCTTAGTATCAGCTCAAGGGGTGTAAGCCTCAGTTTTAGTGAGGTATAAGCCTTTGGGTTTACATGAGGCAGTAACTTTAAATTAAAAAGGTTTTGGGTGGAGAAAACTTGATTTTATGATGCCTAATTTTGGAAAAAATTAAAAGTGAAAACCTCAAAAAATGTGGGTTTCTATTGATCAAAACTGTCATTCCCCCTTTTTTGTTCAACGAACTCAAGATTTCAAAAAGACTTTTTAGTTCACACAGACCAAACTCAAGATTCAAGATCGAGAATATTGGAGGGAGAAAGACAAGTCGAATCATGCCTACAGAGTACATAGATCCTCCAGCGCCTCCTCCTCCTTCTCCTATACGAATCTAGATTCAATATTAAAATGCATTTCAATATTTCCTAAACTGAAATGCATTCCAAAAATATATTAAATCTAGATCAATATTAATTTGTTATATTGTTAATATATTATTTACTTATTTATTAATTTATTATTTCAATGAGCATGATAAGTGTTGTAATGATACATGTTGCATACAATGAACATGATATTGTTCTTTATTAATTTGACTACAGATTTTCTATTCTCATTTGAATGTTTACCTTTTTTTTGTTGATTTATCCTTGAATTATTTTTTATACAAATTTTGGCATGTTTAACTTGATTGAACAATCGGCAATTGTTGAATCATACATTAAGTCATAAACAATTATATAAACTTTCAATTATTTATTTTTTTATAGTTTTTAAGTTTTTAATTTGAGGCTTACGCCTCGCCTCTTTAGCACCCAACCGCCTTGACTCCGCCTTTAGGCTTTTAAAACGTTGGTGTAGCCCTTCGAAATGAAAAAAAAAAAAAAAAAAATCCGAACTCCCAAAATTAGCCTCATAATGCTTTTATACATTTCTCTTTCCACCGGTTAATTGCTTCAATCGGGCCACCACCTTTTAAATGAACCGACCCAAGATGAGAAAGAAGTTACCCTTTTGGCTGTGACCGGAAGAATTCCGATAATGTCTATCTGCTCCCTATTGGGTAAGGGCCCATTTGGGAGGATGTTCGGAACGTGGTTTTTGGCATTTCAAATTGAGCCCACAGAGCATTTATTTCGAATGCCATAATCATAACGAAGTCAGATACATGGGTGCTCAACCAAAACAGCTCAACTAATGCAGGTCGCCCCAAATACAAAAAACTGTCCTGAACGGGGCCTAAGTATCATTATCAACGTTGCCCTCATCTTGGGTTTAAAGTTGGTTCTCATTTAAGCAATTTTAATGAGTGGTCCTGAATAGGGCTTGAATAGTTCATTTTCAGCCCATGAACAGATGTCAATCTCCCTCATGAGGTGCGACGTTTTGCCGATATGGTCCAGCTCCAGCATTATTGTAATTGGTTTAATCGTGACCGAAGAATTGTGCCCGAATGTTATTAGCATGCTAATGTATTATTATTATGTATGGATAAGAAGAGATTCATGGCCATCATGGGTAGGGTGGGTATATTAAATATTAATCGGCCCAACAAAGAATGTTATGGTACGGACGTATGGTGCTTGGAATTTTGAAATCAAAATGTGATGTCATCATTATCGACCGTTACATCCATGATCCATCCTCTCTTCTTGTATTTAATTTAGGTGCCTGCTGGGTCCCGCCCAGACATGGGATTTGTTGACTCTCTACTTCCCCAGTCTATCTACTTGGCTTGCGTCCTTTATCTCCACAGTCCACAGTGGCACTGTGTTAAAAGAAAATGGAGGTTCAAATCAAACATAGGGCAACGTGGCCCTGTTAGAGCCACAGAGATAAGTATCCTTCCCAAGTTTACAAAACCGGGATTCGAGTCCGACTTGGCCCTCTTATGTGCCAATGTTTACCGACCCGAAGCATCCAGAATGGGTTGAACTTGAAAATGGGGTGTGGAGCATTTCGGATTTTGGGGTCGTGTTGGGTTTTTGTCAAAATTTGAATGCACCTGGACCGAAGGCCCAACTCTGAATTCGTGTAAAATGCTAACGCCAATTGGAATTGCACATTTGCACCCTACCCCTAGGATCAATTCAGGCTTTGTTTGGTTCTGATATAAAAATAAGAGAACAACTGAAAATTGAAGGAAAGATTATTTAAGAAAAAAAACTTTCCAATTTCCATCAACAATTATTTAAAAAACAATGAAATTTCATTTAACATTTTTTTTTATTTTTCTGTCCAACCAAAGTCCAAAGACAGCTAGAAAGAATGTAGAAAGTAGAAGACTATAAGTTGAAAGGAAAAAAAAGACAAGACAAAAATAATTTTTGTTGGTAGAAAGACAGAATATAATTTCGGGTTGCACCGGCCGATATATACTCCGATCCAAATTTAAAATTTAAAATTTAAATCGAGTTGGTAGTTCGGGTTTTGTTGCAGGGAGACGGATCCAGGCTGTGCGGTCCAAGTTCCAAATTCCAATGACGATGAGAAAGAGAAGTGCTTAACTGCGACCATCTACCCTGCACCTGACCCTATTAAAAGTGCCCACCCCACGACGCAGCCTAGCAGTCAGTGAATGGGCACAACCCTCCCCTATTAAATGCATCTTCTTTGATAAATAATGAAGCTGTTCTTGCTTTTTCTTCACCCCATCCCTCATTCCATTGCAGAAACGGGAGCTGGGTTCATTGTTAAGAAGAGGAAGAGGAAAGAGTTAAAGTGAAGAACCAAAGATGGAGATGGTGATGAGATCTGAATTTGTTCTCTTCTGTTTACTCCTTGCCCCATATCTCTTTGCCTCATCAATCTTCTCAGCTGCAGATTCAGCATCAGATGCTCTGGCACAACAGTGCGCTAATGAGCTTCTTACTAAGCTGTCTCCCTGTTTAGATTACTCCACAGGAAAGGCAGAGTTACCTACAAAAGAATGCTGCACTTCTGTTACTAGTATGAGGGATCAACACCCAGTTTGTCTGTGTTTCCTTATTCAGCAGACCCACAATGGTCGTCCAGAAGTCAAGCAACTAGGTCTGAAGGAGGATAGGTTGCTTAAGATCTCTGGTACATGCAAGTTGACTAATGCCAGCATTAGCGAATGCCCACGTAAGTCTCTCTCCCTGTTCTCTTTTTCATTTCTTTTTTCCCTGATGATCTTGCAGTTTCTATTTTTCTGCTTGCTGCTACTGTTTGTTGAAAGTATTTACCATAGCCACAGTGATTACTTTTGTAGAACACTTACAGTCCTAAGCATATCCTACCCAGGCTCCAGTAGATCCACGAAACTCATCAATCTAAATTGTTTCAATGAGTACAGTGTGTCACCGCTTTGACCAGACATAAATCAAAATCCGGCAGAGAGGAAAACCCAGGCAGTTTTCTTTTGGGGGTAGTTTGTTTCTTGTTCTAACTGAAGTATAACCAGGTTTCGATTAATTTTTGGGTTCAGCCTGCAGCCTGAGTGAGATCTCTGATCAGCCTGAGTGGCCCCTGTTTTTTTGTTTCTGGTGTACTTGTATCATTATGTGCTTATTCAATCTTTTGTTGCGCAGGGCTTCTAAACTTACCTCGCGATTCTCCAGACAATGCCATCTTCCTCAATTCCACTTCAAATTCTTCGTCTACTTCCTCCTTATCAGGTCTGACTTCTGAGCTTTACTTTATCTTAGCTTTTAGTGCCTCAGCAATAAATTCGATTTAACTTACACTTTTGAATGCGCAGATACTTCCAATACGACTTCTGCAACAACCATGCCCTCGATCGGATTCATGCACGGACCCCAACTTGCAGTTCCTTCTGCTATTGCCTTGGTCATTATTGCCGTCTTCACTGGGTTGTTCCCAACAGGTTACGTTTCCTAACTGTGTCTGTGTGTAGTTCGTTCCAGGCAGGAGCTTGAGGCTGAAGGTGCACACTCCTGCCATTCTGTGCTACATTTTCTCTTCTTGGTATTCAAAATGAAGGCAGTAGATTTAGTAAGGAATATGATAGTTAGTCGCCAAATATGCTCTCTTTCTTGTYACGTTTAATGAATTTCTATTCTCCTTTGGATTGTTAATGGAGATATCTAGCGATATGTTTGACATTTATCAGGACCCATCTCTGGGCCAAGTCCATATTAATTTTCTCATCAAACTCCATACCTACTTTACCAGAGAGAGAGAGAGAGAGACGGAACTACGGTATGATGGACCAAAATAACCAGATCTCATTGTATACGCATCAATGAGAGACGTTGGGACAAGAATGAGGTTTTGAGTCTTGCGCTGTTCTTTGGAGGGGAGGGGGGTCTTTTTGAAGCTTGTCATCGGAATATTGCTATAATTGATGAATTCGTTTCATCAAATACTAAGGGGGCGTTCGATGTTTCTGCTTTCATTTGTTTTTGGAATTATCACATAAGCATAACAATCATTCTTGAAATCCGTTTTTGGTTTTCAAATGAAAAAACAAGTTGGTTTTGAAAACAAATTTTAAGTTGATTTCGAAAAACCAGATTAAAACATGTTTTTGAAAACAGATTTGAATAACATGTTTTCTGTTTCTGTTAGAAAAATAAAATAAGTAAGAACATGTTTCTTTGTGCTTTTGTTTTAAGAAATAATTTATTTTCAAATAAGATGGTTTGAATTTACTTTTAGAACCGGTAACAAGAAAAACAATTTACGTCCATTGGTGAATAATAAGTTTGAGAAAATTGAGGAATGAGTATCTTTTTTCCATTAATCAAATTTATAATGATCCTACTTCTCTCTAAGTAAAACTTACCACTTCGAGTCTGCTACGTTCCCACATTTATACCCACCGCATGCCTCTTTGAATTGAAAAAAAAAAACTGTTATGTCCTGTGGGCTGAGATGTGGGAATAAGTAGTGGATCTCCTCCATCTCTCAGGTGGATATGTAGCTTTAGAGGAAATTTTATAAAACATAATAAAACAATTTTGCCCATTTTTATATTAATTTTTTATTAGTAAAAATATCATTTTATTACTTACCAGGAAATCTTGAAAATCAAAAGAATAAGTTACAAATATATCGTTCCTAATTCTGTTTTCAATTTGTGTGAATCAATCCAATTTGGATGAAACTTGAGGCTACGTTTGGTTTGATAGAAAATGAGATGAAACGAATTCTAGCATTTGCTAGGCCTATCAAACTTTAAACCAAAAACATAGCCTGATTGATGGGTTCCAGGCTTCCAGCTTCCGAAATCCGATGCTGCCAGCGTCACGGACTCGGTTATCACCACGCATATACTCATCCACGTAGACAGAGCTTCGCGCAACAAGTAGCCCAGTGAAAACATCGCATCCAGCTCAAACATTAATCCCTTGTTGGTGTTGCCATTATACTAGAAATAAATATCAGGACTCAGGAGGTCTTGCACCCTGAAGACGAGAATGGTCTCTCGTCCTCCAGACTTGGGACAACAGGATAATAAACCCATAACATGCTTATCACAATTGGATTGATAAAGCATGTAGAGGAATTATTTCGAGAACTAACTCATGACCCACCACATTTATTCTCTTCCCACACATCTTTAGTTCTACGCCCTTAAATTAAAATATGTCGGTTTCAGCATATTAGCATTAATTAGGATTTCAACCATTTTATTCAAACCAACTTTATTACACACCAAAGGCCTACTCGAGGTTCGGTCTCCATCATTATTAAATATTAATGCCACCCACAAAGAGGAAATTTCCAGTCCAGATATGCTCCTCACACCGTCTTCACACAATTTAGGAGTGCCACGTGCTTCTGATTCGTGCCTAAAGAACATATGTGAGATGGACAAATTCATCCCACTGGCACCTCAAAACCCCTAAATTCAATTTCTCCCTGTACATAATTCGTCTCTCTTCCAGAGCCAATACCTCCTCGTCAACTGCCTTCCTCTCCTTAGAGATGTAAAACAGGCCATGCCAGTCTATGGACTGCCTCGGCCCATGCCACCCTTCTATGGGATAACTTAGGGGGTTGGCCCGACCAATTTTGGCCCGCTCAGTCGATGGTGCCGCCGCCACCGCCTACTAATTCATTGATGGTGCAACAAGGGGAGCATTTTAAGATGAACCGAAGCTCCTCCAAGTGGGCTTTTCAGAGGTTTCGTCAAGAGACTTATTCAGTTGTCGCAATTTCTCCACCTTTTGCTACTACGGCTTCTTAGGTTTCTCCACCTTTCTCTTCTCCCAAAACTTCAGAGAGACGAGGAGAGGAAGGCAGTCGATGGGGGATAGGATTTTGTCTCTGGAAGAGAGACGGATTATATTCGAGTGGGAAGGGAGAATACAACATAAAAGTTGAATTTGGGGGTTTTGAAGAGCCAACGGGATGAATTTGTCCGTCGCACATGTATTCTTTAGGCTCAGTTTAGAAGGAGTACAAATACAAATTTGTAAAATATAAAACTTTATATTTATATTATTTTTTATGTATTTGTACTGTACATATTTATATTTGTACTCTTTCCAAACTGAGCCTTATGCACGAGTCAAAAAACATGTGACACTCTTAAATTGTGTGAGAACAGTTTGAGGAGCCATGATGTGAAGAGCACATCCGGACTCGGTAATTTCAAATATGGCTGCAAATGGAGAGAGCCTGCAACTGCGAGGGATAGGGAGTAGGCAGAGTAGGAATACTTGAGAATGATCATGAAAAGCCTGCAATTATACTATCTCAGTGTCTGGGCCATCGGCAAAAAGTGCTTCTCTTTCATGCAAATATCTTCCTTTTGGGGTGGACAAATAGGCCAGTGGTCATGTTATGTCATTGTGTTAGGAATCGGCATTGACTCTTCACATAGGATACCTCACACCGATCTCACAGCCCTATAAATAACAACACAAAATATGGAAAATGTTCTTAATATACGGCTGAAACGCATTGTAAGGTTGGTGTGGGGAGTGCTGGGTGAGTAGCAAATCTGAACTCGTGTGTTAGACCCAGTTTTGAATGTAAAATCACTAAAAGTTGCCAGTTAGGTGCGTAGAATTTTGAGGCATGATGGTGTCCCTCTCTCCTTGTCATTATCGGGGATCCCAATACAGGGCGGTAATATCTTGTGGATATGGATATTCGAACAGTTTGTGTAGGAGATCCAGAGTGCTCTGCAAACTGTTGGCTTTAATGTTTAAGAATGAAACATTTTAGCAAGGAAGACTTGTATAGTTCTATTACCTTAGGCTTCAATCTTATAATGGTAGGCCTACCGCCTATGTTAATATTATTTCAACAGAAAAAATCCCAACTATTTTTTGCCTTCTCTTCTGTTAAACTATTTTTGTTTGGAAACTTTAAGTTCCAACGGATGATGATGATGATCAGGATTCAGGAGGATTGAGGATGATAATGATGTGGTTTAGTTGATGATAACCTTTCCCGTTTTTGATTTCTTGAATGGAATAGACAAATATACGGTATTCTCCAACCTGAGAGACTTTATTTAGGAAAGCAAGGTGTATAGTTCCCTCTTCACATCAACATCAACGACGTTGCAGAACGGGTAATCTGAAATAGAATTGGAATTCAGATTTGAAGTTTTATGATACCTGGAGATGGAAAATATATATACCAATGTTGCTCATGGCACCTGCGCAGCCATTTGCTCAAGAGCTCTCAACCGTCTGATCTGCTCGAGATCATGCTTTGGTGTTTGGTCAGCTCCAATACCGGGTGCTTTTAGGTGTTTTGTAGCCTGTAGGTTTCGAAGTAACAACTTGTCCAGTATAAACCATGGACACTTTATATGATTAAATGCAGCTACTTCGAATCGCTGCAGCTATGAAATCTCTCCTTTGGGTAACAAACATCTTTCATTAACAAACAACAATCCAGGTGAACTCGATTCTGGACTCCGGACGGATGACCATTAAGCACAAAAACTTGAGCTTAAGTTTTCAATGACTTATTCATTCTCATTCGCGGCCATTGCCCAAAATCTACATATAACATAACCAGATGGATTTGAGCTAACTTTGTCTTTTATTCAAGGGTTCACTTTCCCAAGCTATGTTTTCTAAGCATTCTTGGGCAATCTTATCGACCAATTCCAAAAATCAGGTCCAAAGACTCATAACTCACCACCTGTTCCACATTTACAACATTTCAATCAATTATCTTCTTAGACGCAAGGATTGAAATATTGATACGGGGCATATTGTATTAGTATTGTTAGTGTCCGGCACGAGATACGATATAATTGGAGTTGTATCTTGTCAATTATGCTTATTGGGCTGATATGGGTGTGTATCAGTTTGTATCACATTGTATTAGATACATATTGATACAGACTGACTGATATAGAATGATAAGCTACCCGCGAGACGCAAATGCACATGCACACTCTTCTACTGGAATTAAAAAAAAAAAAAAAAAGTTGCAAGATTCAAACCCACGTCAAGAGCTAAGAGAGAGCTTAACATCCACCCTATAAGCCACTATGGCACTCCACCTTTTGTGTTTATGAGTGAATGAATACAGATTTTATTTCTTTATTACTTAAATGCAATTCAAATAAATAATACATATTACGAATCATGGTTTTTAAAAATGAACCGGTCAGGGGTATAGTTACCGGTTTGAATTGGCCGGCCCGTTCTAGCAAAAAAAATAAAATAATTTAAAAATTTTTTTTTTAAAATTGAAAAACGGTTCGAATAGTTAACCGGTCGGTTCAACAATTTGCTGACCAAACTCAACGGTTTTGGAGGACAAAGCGGTTTTGGAGGAAAATGGAACGGGTCAAGTGACCAGTTCCCGGTTTTTCCGGTCCGACCGTCCTATTCGATCCGGTTTTGAAAATAGTGTTTCGAATTACGATTAACTCCAATTAAAAATTAAAAATGTAATACTTAAAATTAATATTTTATAAAATAATAGAAATAAATAATACATCAAATCCACATTTATATCAAAATATTATTTGGATCTCAAAAAAAAATATAAAAATATAATATTAATAAGAGAATAATTATTTTAATACTTAAAATTTATAAATTTGCACATTATATATATATATATATATATATACACACACACACACACACATTACATTACATAAAATCATATTTATTATTTAGAAAATAAAATTATTGTTTACAAAACATTCAAGAATATAATCTTAAGTTGAATCTATTAAATCTATTACTCTACATTTATACCAAAAAAGATTTTCAAATAGAAAATTATAGGAATAAAAATATAATAATGGAATAATCATTTTAAAAGTTAAAAATTATGAATTTGCACATAATATGTATCTTAGAAATTTTAATAGATTTGATATATTTTAAGTTGAGATTATACATTTTATAAATTATTAGTAGATATTTTAATTTACATAGAGAATTTAATATTTGGTTGACCTCTTTGTTAATGTAAAAACGAAAAAATAGTAAAATAAAAAATAATTGATATAATAATTAAAATATAATAGAAAAATATGTTTTGCATTTTGGACTCTTGATTGATACATTATCAATAAAATTGTATGATATTTATGTGTTATATTATATTGATTGTAATATATCTTTTTCATATACACCATTAAAATATACATTTTTATGTATTTATACATTATTTATGGTTATTTGACCTTAAATTTAATATTATTAATATATTGTGAATTTTTTATGTGTTTTCCTAGCATATCCATATTTTTCGTCCGTGTCAATACATCTCCAAGTACCCATATCTAAGTTTCCGATATAATACTCGATATCGATACTTTAATCCTTGGTGAGCCTGAGCTCGTACATTTGCTGTTAACCCTCTCTTATTTCTGCATTTATATTTGTCCAGACCAGTATGAAAACAGTGTCCCCTAACCCAACCCTGGGGTTGTGCCAGAGAGACGTAGCCAGATTGAGGTATTTCCAACTGTGGAAGAGAGATATGTGGATGACAGTTTAGAGGTACTACTAAACAAAAAAAAAAAAAAAAAAAAAAAAAAAAAAAAAAAAAAAAAAAAACAAACAAACAAACAAACAAAGCTATTGGATGAAAGATAACCAAAATATTCAAAGGGAAAAATCAATGCCTAATTCATTAGTACAGGAGTACAATATAAACTGATTTTGGAGATATAACTCTTCAAAAAGGAAAAAGATTTAACCATTCTAAGATGCGCTGTATATATCCTGAAAAATACCACGCAAATATTAAACTTTCTTCCCGTTTTACACATTCCCCAAATGTAAGCAGTTTGGAAACAAAAATTTATATGCTTAATTAAAAACTGGCCCAAAGATAAACAAAATTTCATGAACAAAACTGTCCCAAAAACTAATTTCTGGCCAAAATACTAAGAAAATTAAAGAAATAAAATCAGGCCTAAAGAACACACGCAGACACACACAAAAAATCAAGTGCAAATAAAAGAGTTTTGCCAGTTAACTAACTGCCTCTTGTCAGCGTGCATGATAAATATGTTAACTTTAAAGCTTTTTGAGCATTAACAAATATCAAATTCTTCCATTCCAGCTGTCAAAACAAATAAATACATTGAGGGGGCATTTGATAACCAGTTGAATGGCTTATTGATTTGTCTTTTAGAGGACATAGGATAAAATAGTCACATTCAGGGCTGTAGTAATCAATCCAACATGTCATTCAGCTATAAGTGAGCCCGCAAACTACCTAATGAATTTCACCAAGGGAGTGTTTAGTTCACTACAGATAAGTAACTTTTCTATTGACATCAACTAACAATCATTAGAAAAGTAAAACAGTATGTTTGATTTTCCATCCATAAAACAGCTTTGGCATATATTTAAGTAAATTAGGGTAAGTAAAAGAAACTCACTTGTGAGTGATAATAAGTGACTTGTGTGATAAGTGACTTTTTGATAAGCAACTTACCATAAACCTGCATTTATCAAAAAGAATTACCATAAACCTACCAATGGATCAAACACCACCTAAATGACAAAGAAACAAGTCATTCAGTTCAGCCACATTAGTCGTTAGCATATTATCTTCAAGTTGTTTCTTGGTCCACCAATTAGTCTCTTAGGCAGGACCCCATCCAATCTTCTGAAAACAAACTAGCAAGTTGTGGGGATCCTAGACCATTCCATGTGTCTTGGGGCCCCACTGCCCCAGACACATGTGAATCTTGGTTTTAGCATGTTCCACTCCAAAAAGACATGTAAACCCAATTTACAATCAAGATGTATCAAATCGAGCTTTCACCTTTATGCACTATAATGGCGGGCATTGCATAATATGTATGTTCCACTTTTATTGATGTTTACAATACCTTTCTTCTTTCCTTATTATTGTCATAGTAACATATCTTGGCTCTGTAACTCCTGCTGTTAAACTTAAAGCCAAGTCATAATTCAATAACATTCATATACTACAAGAAAATGCATCATTAGCGGCACTTTTCGATCTGGCTATTTGGTGATTGCCGCTAGAAATATCAATACTCCCCTGTTGTTGAGGGTGCAATTGATCAATTCACCAGGCATCTAGTTTCTGAGTGGGTAATCGATCTCTAGCACTCCCATTTAACACCTGACAGAGATGGTCCAGAGGAGCTGGTGCAAATCATCAATGATGTCCATGGAGAAGTTGCTTGTCGTATGAGAGAAATAAATCTTATTGATCTTCTTACGAGGCTTTAGTTTCAAACTTCTTATTTGCTTTGTACCTCTATCTTACTAAGAAATGACTATAAGGGGAGTTGGGGGATGATGCAGGGGTATTGTCAATCTAATTTCCACTCACTTGGAGGTTTTTCGTGCAAGTCAAGCCAAGATAGTTGTGCAACAAGGGGCAAAGCTAACTATTGATCGCAGGGATCTAGAACTAAAGCTAGTTCTTGCTGCTGAATATAAGTTGCATCCTGCTTTATTTTCTGCTGATGCTGAACACAAGGTTGTTTCTTTTTCAAGTCATCACTGACTTCTGATTCAGTTTCCATGTGAACCCAATAAGGTCTATAGGAATAAATGAAATTTATTTGATTATTGTGGTCATGGTATTTTTTTTATTTGTATCTTCACAGGTTTTGCAGCATTTTATGGATGGGCTCATCTCTTTCACTTTCAAGCCTGAAGAGCTGCAGCGCTCTTTCTTCCGTAATACTGTCAGAGAGCTTATTGCTTGTGCAGTGGTTTATTAAATTTCTCATGGTTATTTCTTGTGCAGTGCTCTTTCAACCCAATAACCCCTTTTTTATGGTTATTTCTTTACCAAATTTCTTCTTCAATTTTTCATGGCAGGTTTATTAATGAAAGGATTGAATATTTGGTTCTTTCTCATACCAAAAAGGCTGATAAATCTGTGACTGGTGTTGAGGACTCAATCTGTTCCTTTTTCTGGGTTTCTAGATCAATCTGTGATTGGTGTTGAACATGTGAAGTTTAAGCACAACCAGTCTAGGATTATCTCATGTGAACCTGTGAAAGAAAATTTTAATAGAACACCTAAGGATCCTTTGCTTTCACTTGATGCTTAATCCTCCTGTTCCTGGAGTTCTTTACCCTCAAATTCCCAAAACAATGACGCAAAAGACACACGACATCGATCAGGGGGAGAATGGGGTGATTTGTTGGATATAATTTCCCGCAGAAAAACTCAAGCTCTTGCTCAGAGCATTTTGAAAATATGTGGACCAATGGGCGGAACTACATAAGGAAAAGGCAAGTCTGTCAGCTAAAGAAGTTTCAGAAAACCAACCAGCGGGGATTTCTGATTCTTTGGATCACTTACATGTGTCATTTAAGCAAAAGGGTGGACAGTTTCAAAAAAATACATCGAAAGAGCACTGTTTTCCCAGGACATGATGGTCAATCTACAACAGGAAACTCATGTACCTATACTATTGCAAACAGTTTAGTTTATGCTCCAAATACCTCACATAAAAAAGTGGATAAGCATGATCTCATGCGCCTGGAGGAGGTTGAATCAGGAAGCAGCAGCTCTTATCAAACTGATGATGACGAAAGCAATAGTGTGACAGGCCTTGGTTCACCTGGGACTAAAGTTTGGGATACTAAAAATAATAGAAATGCTTCCTCTTATATACACCATCCACTTGAAAGTTCTGAAGGACATCTAGGGAGGAAGAGTAAAGGGCATGCCTACTACCAGAGAATACCTAGAACCCAGTCAGGCAGGAAGAAGTCTAGGATAAAACAGAAAGAAGGTGAACATATGGCAAGAGATTGAGGTCTCCCTCAAGTGCCGAGGTGCCAAGTCAGGGACTCCCTCAGCTGCTGAAGTGTCGAGCTAAGGTTTCCATAGTAGGCGAGGTGTCGAGCTGAGGTCTCCCTTAGTTGACGAGGTACCGAGCTGAGGTCTCAACTCATTGATAGGTTCAGGACTTGGAGGTTTGATAGTTTGAAAAGAGATGGTCGCAACTCATGGATAGCAGTTTCTGATAAATTCAGGACTCCAAGGCTTTCTAGCTTGGAGAAAGATGATGGTAGCTCTTGGATAGAAGTGCCTGATAGGTTCAGTACTTGAAGGCTTTCTAGCTTGCAAAAAGATGATGGTAGCTCCTGGACAGAAGTCAGGGATAAATTCAGGACTCGAAGGTTGTGCATGTGCTCAAAGAATGATTCTGGGATTGTCTCTAAATCATAATTGTTCTGCAGCAATAAGGTAAGGAGGGAGGTACATTCAGGTGCCTCAGGTAGTCTCCAAATCCCAGTTTGCATCAATGAGATCTTGTGCACATGCTTCCATTCTTCTCTGTCTGGTGGGTCATCTGTTCTCCTACCTGCTCTCACCAAGAAGCGACGACCATGGTTTCTTCCATCATGAAGAGATGATGATGGTGATGGTGATGTAATCCTTGGTGCTAGATCTCTAATCACATCATGCATCTTGACATTCAATTGATGCTCTCTCTCAATCCTTTCTAACAAAGAAGCATTTACCAAGCGATTTACAACCGCATGCCCTTTATCTTGTGCCTCTTCCATGTTTTTTGCACCTTCAGTTATAAATCCTTCCCATAACCAGTTTCTATTAGTTCGGCTACTAGAATTTCAAAGTCTTCTGGCTACAATGCAGCATATAAGAAGCAATTCCTCACATTTTCACTGCTTAATTGGTCATAACTGAACTGCAATTTATTGAACGCTGAGTTTTCTATATCATCAATAATCTCATATTTAGCTGAACTCAACTCTTTCAGGGCATTCCTCCATACACGAACATCATTCTCATTCCTCAAGGAACCTCCAATGACAAGAATTGCAAGTGGCAAACCACGGCACTCATCAACCACACATCGAGCTATTTTCATAATACCAGGAAAATCCACTACTTCACCAACTTTTTCATGAAATAGCTTCCATGCCTTCAACCTTGATTTCCTTATTAGTCTCCATCTTATTACAAACATCTAAGGAACGAGATGTCAATACTATCTTGCACCCATTTTCCTTACTTGGATTTGGGACTCCTACAGCTTCCAAATCTACTCTCTGCCAAAGGTCATCCAACAATAACAAGTACTTCTTGGTTTCTAAATGCTTCGATAATTTCCTTGCAACACTTTCATCTGACTCACCAGCCAAATTCAGTAACAAATTGACGATCGCTGTGCAATCTCATTTTGGACCTTTCTTAGACTGCAATTGCTGGAAACAATGACCCAAATGACAATTCGAAACATCTGACATATTTCAGGTAGGTTGTTCACAATCTTCAATACCCTTGTCTTGCCAACCCCACCCATTCCCCAGACCCCAATTTTTTGAACTGTCATCTTTTATGCAGTCTAATATCTTTCTGACAGTGCGATCAGTGGATGTGTTTCCCTCTGCCATTGAAGAAGGTAACTTCTCAACTGCCTTTAGAGGTGCATCAACCACCACTCCACCCCGGAACCTGGATTCCTCCTTCAGCTTTGCAACATCATCTAGAACTTGAACTATACATCTGTCTACCTTCTTGCACCAACAAATGTTGAGCCATGGGCACCACCCACTGAGACATTTCTTGTTTTCTTTCAACTCTGCTTCAATCACATCCATTTTAACTTCGACCTCCCTTACTTTTTCAAGCCAAGCTTTACATTCATTTGTCACCATTTTTGAAACCATGTCTCTGTTCAAGTTCTAGCATGATTCAATCTGGTGAACCTCTTGAGGGTCCAAAAACATACAGCTCTGGGTTTTTCATCATGACATTATGGAGGCTAGAGCCTTAGATCTAGAGTGAAAAATCAATCAGATGGATTTTAATGTCAGCTAATTCAGATGGTGGAAAATGTTGCTAGAGGTAGGGTTGAGATGAAATCGTATCGGGGCTCTGTTCATCCAAGATAGTTCCTTTTTCCTCTAGATTCTTGATTGCTTATTGTGTTGATAGACTTTTAGAGGCTTTTTTTATGCTGATGTTTGGGAGTGGGAGCTTGTTGTTCCTTTTTCCCTCTTCTATTCTTGTAAATGAAACTTTGACTTGGGAGCACAAGCTCTGATAATAAATGACATGGGCAGGAAGCATTGCAACAACAGATTTATTTAACCATTGAGGCTCATAGATATCACAGAAAGACAAGAAATATGAAACCAGACACAAAATATGTTTGGAGCCTTAATGCGTCAATATGTAAAACCAAATTAATTTCCGTTTCTAGGCAATCTGCGAATGTTTAAAGTTATAGGTGCTTACTCACAATTGGTTCAAGCAATGGTTCAAGACTTCCTGTAGGTAGAATACCTACCTCTTCAGTAATGAAAGTGAAAATTTCAGCCAAATGAACCAAAGATTTCAAAACAACATTTTAGCACTGTCTTTACTCTTTATAGGTTTCTCAACCTTCCAAATAAGTGAATAACAGTAATCAACATTCAGCAATATAACATTGACTTATACCACAACAACTACCAAAGGAAAAATGCAATAGAATTAGTTGGAGATTTAAGCTTCCCTGCATCCGGCTGCACAAATTAGTTGGAGATTTAAGTTTTGCCAACCATGACTAAGGCACGACATGGTCATTGAAGAATGAAGATAGTAGTCTTAACCTTCAAGTTGGTGCACTGGCATTGGAATGGTTTGTACCATCTGACTTAAGGGATCTAACCAGAATAGGGAGGAGGGGTAGCAATAAGACAAAATGATCCAGTATCAGACATATCATAATGAAAAATGTTTGACAGTTTGACAGGAAGCAAATTAGGAATGCAGAATACATATCCTTGAGGAACAAAATCATGAAAACGAGTCTGGGCATCTCAGCACTTCAGCAGTTTTATTTCTAGCCACAGTAGCTAAATGGACACAAATGTCAAAGAAAATATGAGGCAATTTAACCAATGGTACAACAGATTTCTTTTATACTTATTGATTAATTAAAAGTTACCAATAAAAAAACTAAAAGTAAAGGAAAAAAAAAAAAGATAAAGTACTCCCAAGCCCAATTAGTTAGTCTTTTGAGTCTTAGCTTAGCAAAACGAGCAAGAAGACCAACTCCCGAAGTTTCTGCTCCAGTTCAGGCTGATAATTGTGGTTTGACTTTCCTACCAGCTGAACACCTGAGAAATGGTTTTATAATTAGGAATGCATGCTCGTTTGATGATTGTCACATTCACCATCCAAGTCAATTTTTGGTACAAGTTTCCTCCATAACTAGCTTTGATCCAAATGCATGTGCTTTTTCTTCATTGCAACAATGCAATGAAGAAAACAAGTCAAGGTCAATGTACTGGGATTCATGGTCCCATCTTATTTCTCTCTCATTGGCCAACATTCAATATTGTCACTACAAACAGCACCACCAGAGGTAATCAACTAAAGTAAGAAATTACATGGGAGCACCAATGAACAACCTATACGGCTATATTCCCTTCTGTAAACTACCTTAACCACAGTAATGATGTTTGCAAAGAATAACTGATTCAAGAAGACCAATTAACAGATTCAAGATCCACAACATCCTAAGCCAAGATTCTGATTGTTCAGAGAGTTGCATGCCCATCATAGGTAGACCATTTTAACTCCTTGTAAACTTCACCATCTCCACCTCGCACATCCTAGGACCAGCTTCAATCATCCACCACACATCTGTTAAATTAGGATTAGGGAGCTATCTGTTAAATTTTTATGTATAAACTTCTCTTTTGTATATCGGAACTTTAATATATCTGCCCATAAGGTATCCCAATTAGCAAAAACTCACTCTTTATCCTCTTTTACTTATACTTCTTATCCAATTTGGATACCAAGGGTAGAGGACTATGTAAATATTGTTTCTCCTTGATATATCTTTTGCACCTTTCAAAAAAAAAATCATCCACCACACATCAAAAGTTAAAGGCTACATATTAAACCATTTGAATACATATTGGACCATGGTACCAAGCAACTAGGTGTTGACAAGCCAGATCCCTTTATTGAGTGGGAGATATGAGATCCTCGTGTATTTTTTTCCCTTTTGTATTTTCTATTAGATTAACGCATGGATCAAACTGGTTGAGCTGGACCGTGCTGAAAAAATTCAACCCAGTCATACCTACCAGACCAGGCCAACCCAATTACTAAGGTGCTGTGACTCAAGGACACTACTTGTGCAACATTTGGCAGACTTCACATATGAATTCATTTGATTGCCTCAAATTGAACTCAAGACCTGCTTTACTGGGAATAAGTGCAACACTTGGTGGGTTGAACACTTGTTCTAACCTTAATTATAGATGATAAAAAACACAACCATGTTGCGTGAAACTTGGTGAAACGTGTCCTAGAAATTATGGATTATGCATGAGCAAGGTGATAGCTCTAGACCTAAAAGCATGAAGAACATGAAAGGAATAAAATAATGAGGTAAAGGTAAAACAGGAAATGTAAAGGATATACCATGTTTTATGCACCCACTTTGATTAGCATATTTTCTTGTAAGAATTTAAAGAAGTTGCAGACTAAAGGCAGGAAATAGAAAGGATATACAATGTTCCATGCACCCACTTTGGTTAACATATTCACTTGTAAGAAATTGAATAAGAAACTTGCAGATTAAAAACATAGATAATGTAAAATCCTTTCACATTGTGCTTTACTCCTTAACCCCCAAAGAATAGAACATCAGGAACAGACTATCACTTTCCAAGTCATACTCACATGGACAACTAACTCATCAGCAGCTTGGACTGCCTTCAGGAATTTCGTCCACAGAAGCCAAAACCAGTTGGGGTGGGGGAACAAGGCCCTCCTTTCTTGCTTTTCGGCGTTCACGTTGCATTCTGAAGTACTCTCTTTTCCTTGCTTTGTAACTGTTCGGATTTTCAGGCTGTTCCACACGTGGATAAACACTCACCTGCAGTGATACATTAAAAACAAATTTTGTATTTTGTCAGCCTAGAAAACTTAAGTTATCATAAAACAAATATGCTGCAAGTTCTCTGGACTTGTATCATCACCTTTTTCCTGTCTGGTCCAAACTTCTCAAATTTGACTAATCCATCAATCAGGGAGTAGATGGTGTGGTCTTTGCCCAACCCAACATTCTTCCCCGGATGAAACTGAAAAGTTACAAGACAAAATTCAAAAGGCAATTACAAGGATGTTATAGCACATGCATAACAGCTCAATATACTGAAGTGAAATTTTTGTTTTGGTAATGGGAAAAATTGCTACTTAAATTTCTGGAGACAACAATACAAACAATGTCAAATGCAGATTCTATCTTGCAAAATCCATCAGATAAGGCATCATTGATGCTGTTATGCAGGGCATGTGGAAGGAAAGAAACAACAGAATATTTGAAGGTATTTGATTTACCACATTAAGCAGGAATCTACCAGACACCCTGCAATCTTCCCCAAGGTTTCCCCTTTCATTGCCAAGGGTCTTATCAAGCTCCAACTTGAGGTAGGATGGTAATATCCTTTGGACTTACAGCGGTCTCATGGAAAGCGGTTCATGGTGGCAATCCATTGCCTAAATGAAATCAGATAATTCACGATTGAGGGTTACAGAAACAAGTTCTGTGGCACATGCATATGAGCACATAAAGAAATAGTGGACTTCCCCAGTTGGGCCAGTTCAACAATTACGTACATTATTTGATTCACTTGGGTTCTGAACCCGAGACCCCAATGATTTTTGAACATGCCGGTGTTTGTCGATAAAGACAAAATATCACATCAAACTGATGTTTGATTAAAACACTGGCGTGTTCAAAAATCAATGGGTTCTCCGGTTTGTCTTGCAATGATGGTCGCAGGAAATGTAACCTCACTTTGTGCAAAAAAGAAATGTTAGGTCCATAATTTCGTATCCAATCTACCCCTCTCAAGACCCGAGATAGCTGGGACCAATAATGGTAATGGAATTCTAATTGTGATATTTATAAAACCTGATGGCATTCAAGCGTTCAAGGATCAGAACAAATATTCAATGAACCAGTACGCATTACAACTTAAATCAAATCTCTAAGTGGTAACCAAAACGTTCCAACTTCAGCCTAGTCCAAATTCCAAAGCTTCCGACTAAAGTTAGGGCTATTACCTTAGTGCCACGCTGCCGAATAATAATGGCGCCGGGTTTGGCAACCTGGTCACCGTAGATCTTGACGCCGAGCCTCTGACCCCTGGAATCTCGACCGTTCTTGGTACTTCCAGCACCTTTCTTATGTGCGCACTCGATAGTCAATGGAGATTTGAGAGGGAAGGAAACGGAGACCTTGTTGCCTACACAAATGGATCCAAAATCTCCTTTGAGGAAAGATGAGCCCGAACTTAGTGAAAGCCCTCTGAAAGCTCCAACCAGGTTGAAGCTCATCGTTGTAGCTGACATTCTCCTTTAGCCTCTATCTCTCTGAAAGTCGGATAAATTAAATAAAATGAAAGAAAAAAGGATTCTTTGCTTATTTAAGTAGATTTCGTGAATGAAAGCGAAAATATGTATCAGTGGTTACGGTGAGAGCAAACCTTCTCCTTCGAGGTCAGTTACTGACCCTCCAACGAAAATGAGACGATAGAGGCCAAATGAAACCTTATCTCTGTTTTGTGCCTCTGCCTTGTGTGCGTCGGTTCGGCACGTGGCTATAGCTGCACCCACATGCACATCTTAGCGTGAATTGAGAGAATCTACCGTATTAGAGATGTTCCCCATACACGGTTGGGATATGAGTGGGGCGCCTGTGGGGCACGCTCTATGGGGCGCACAGGCGCAGATGTAAATTGTTTGAAAACTAAGCTTCATTTGTATGACACGTTAGCATGAATGTAAGGGGTAAAAGAGTAATCAGAATCAATATTTTTCAATTTAAATGACAACTAGCGGGGACCCGTGTGATGTACGGAAAAATCTGAAAGATTTAATAATTTTATTTATTATTAATTAATATTAAATTAATAATCAAAATATTTTGTTAATTAACTAAAAGTATTGAAAGTTATTGTTAATATCTAAAATTTTAATAATTGTATTTTTTATTTAATGTTGATTTACAAAAAATAATTATTATTAATTTAATAAATTTAGTTTTATTAATAATTTGTAGTAATTTTAATAATTGTTCTTTTTTATCAATAGTAATTTTAATAATTGTTATTATTTTTATTATATTTAAATGAAATTTTGATTAAATTTAAATAAATAAAAATAATTATAAAAACTAACATTTTTATTAGTTTTACTAATAATTAACAATTATATATGAATAACAACGGGGTGGGGGCGAGGCACCCATTCCTATCCTTGCCCCGTAGTTAGGGCTGTTCATAAGAATACCCAACCCGACTAAACCGACCAACCCGGACCGACCCAACTTGAGTCAACCGGGTTTTCTTCAGCACCGGTCGGTTCCAGGTTGTCAAAAATCATAAACCGACTTAGTAGTTAGTTCTTAGTTAGTAGTTACAACCTATTTAGTTCCTACTTAACTAAGTTGTCTCTATCCTAGTCTTCTAGTTAGGAATGACATTAATGGCAAGTATTGTAAGACAACTAGACAATGAATTTTTTTGTAAAAGTTTAAAGAAAAGAATCAAATGATCCTAGTGTATATGGTCTTTTACACCAAATAGGCAACCAATTACAATTAGAATTAGGTGTCCTTTTTTACTTAGATTATAAGGTTTCTTGAAATATACAAATTCCAGTCTTCTTTCTCTAATACAGTTTGACTTTCTATTTTCTTGATAACTTCTATTCTAACTTGGTCCGCCCCCCTTAGCCCCTCAACTCAAGCACAACTTCTAATACAATTTGACTCTCAAGAATAAAAAATTTGAAATTTCAATTTATTACCATGGTTGAACTTAGAGCGGAAACCGACCCAACCCGACTTAAACCGACCAAGTCGGTTTTGCTTAACACAGGGTCGGTTTCGGTTTCAATTTTAGGTAACCCGACTACGTCGGGTCGGTTGGAAAAATCTCAGTAAACCGACCCATCCCGACCTGTGAATAGCCCTACCCGTAGTCAAGACACTCTACCCCATCCCCACCCTGTCCCCAATGTCAGGTGGGTTCAAGGCAAGGCAACCACTCCCCAATGTCGAGCAAGTTTAGGGGCAAGGCACCCCACTCCTCATCAAGGATGAAGAATCCTTGAATTTCCTTGCCCCGTCCCCATTATTGGGCGAGTTCAAATAGGTGTAAATCGGGTCATGCTAGCCCAAGGGGCATCCTGGGCCGTGCCCCCCTCCCCTAGGATAGTTTCGGTTGGTTCAGCACAACCCATGGCCCGAGCCTTGGATGGCCCCGTGTTGTGTCGTGGACCGGGTTGGTCCATGGGCTAAACCTTAGGCTTATGGGCTAGGCTAGGCCACGGACTAGGCCAAACAATGAGAGGTCCATTTTTTAAAAAAAATTGAAAAAGATGTTTAAATTTTTATTTCATATCATTTTTTTATGTATACAATTGTTTATATATACAATTAGACCTATTCATGGGTCAGAAGCCCGACAGGTCAGCCCGTCTTAACTCATTATTTTTCAGGCTTTGACAAAATTTCAGGCCATGGGCTCGAGCTCGAGCTTTCTCAAATAAGCTCAGCCCAGGCCCAAGCCCGAACCGATACTATTACATATACAAAAAATTGCTTATGTTATATAAATAAAATATATATATATATGCTTCTTAAATTATTAATAAATATTAATTTACTATTTGATTCCTCTGAGTCGAAGGCTATTTATAGGAATTGAAAATATTTTAACTCCCAAAATACCCTAAAAACTAGCTAGTTTTTAGTTGTTGGGAGAGGTATTTTGGTAATTATAAAGTCATTTATCACTTCACCTAAATACCCCCTAAACTAGTTGTTATATAGTTGTTAGGGGCATTATTGTCATTTTATCTTCCTCAACGCCAAAATACATAAATACCCCCATAAGCCTTTTTTTTAAGTAAAAAGCCCCCCAAAAAGTTGAAACTAGCTGTTGGGGGGTCCCCAACGACTAGTTCTTTGGGTGAGTTGGGTTGTGCCAGACCGCGTGCTAAACTACAGGCTATGGGTGACACGACCCACACTATTGTGTCGTGCCAGGCTGCGAGCAATATGACCCGATTTACACCTCAAGAATACACTCCACCATACATCCCAAACCTTGTATTGGGAACATCTCCAAATGACAAGTGTGCTCTATGGGCCTCCGATGAGAACTCGTTTAAACTGAAATTGTCTTATATATATATATATTTTATAGAAATACCCTCAACATCCCAAACTATATAAGGGGAATTTATGTATTTTGGGTTAGGGGGGAGAAAGAATGACACAAATGCCCCCAACAACTAGTTTGGAGGGCATTTTGGGTAAAGTGATAAATAATTTTACAGTGAGCAAAATACCCCTCCCAACAACTAAAAACTACTAGTTTTTAGGGTATTTTGGGCAATTGAATTATTTTCAATTCCTATAAATAGCCTTATCCTCCACCATTCTCATCACACCAATTCAAAAATTCCTATAAATAGTGCTACCCTCAACCATTTTCAATTCCTACAATGATCAAAGTCACGAACAATAGGAGAAAATGATGAAGTCAATATTTTTTGCATACTCAATAGTTGTATAGCAATTTTTTTAATTATTGTAAATTTTGTTTTATTTTTATTTAGTTTACTTGGTAATTTTTAATAATGCATTTTTTTTATTTTCAAATTGTAATTATATTGTATTTTTTATATTTTATTAATTTATTCCATTTTCCAATTTTCATATTTCATTCATCCAACCATTATATGCTTTGTATTTTTCAAATTTAAATGAAATAAAATTCCTATTTTTCTTCCAATTTGTCATTCACTTTGAGTATTTGTCTCTTTGGCTTCTTATTTGGTTAAGTTTTTTTTTTTTTTTTCATTTCTTATTCTTTTCAAATAATTTTCAAAAGAAAGTTAAATATTTTAATTTACTTAACAAAAAAAACCAGTCTGACCCATTTCGGCCCACGCCCAAGGCCCGACCTGTGACTCAGCTCGACATGGCTTACAGCCTGCCCGATCTAGGCCTGTGGCATGGCATGGGCCCACACGAGCTTGGGCCATACTGGGCCGACCCCAAATTATCCCCTGAGGAGGGCAATGCGGCCTGTTATATATATATATAAAGGCCATACTGAACCGACGTAATCGGTGCCCAATCAATTGACATCCCTATGTTCCTTTGCAATTCAAATTTGAACATAAAAATTCTGCACTCAATATAATTCAATTATGCATTTATTTGTAAGAGATTGACTATAACGATCATAAAAATAAAGCCTTTCCGGGGGTTACGTTTTACACACTTATTTGGTATAAATTTTGTATCTTTCTTGAGCCAAAGTAGTTCGGATTTCCTATTTTCAGCTTATTTGCACCACCTTGCATTTACACCAAATTTGTATTGCATACAAACTGAGCCTAGCGGTGCAATTTGAGTGGATTCTGCTAGATTGAGACTTGAGAATTAACCCAATTCCAATTCTAAGACTTACACCTAGGATTCAAGCCTGGCCCAATCTGAGCTCGAACCCTAATTTACCAATTTAACTCCAACCTTAACGTAACCCAACACATTTCAGGTTGAGCTCAGGTTAGGTTGGGGCCGTAGGGCCTATAATTCAGGCAGTTATTTGGGTTTGAAAAGCCTTTTAAATGTCTTGCTTATTCGTATTTTTTTTTTTTTGAATTCTAAGGCCTAATTTACACGTGGGATGAATTAAAAATATACATGGATGTATCATGTATGGGCGTGAATTCAGGTTAATTATGCACATATTATAATTATAAACAACAAAATAATACTTTAGTACGTATTGTAATTGTATAAATAATGATTCTATATCATATATTCCCTCTACCATCGTCGGACATCCGACCATCTCTTGATTTTTATATAAAAAATCTAGATTTTAAATCCTAAATCTCAAACATATAAAACTTAACCCTGAATCTTCAAAACCTAACCTTCAACCCTAAATTTTAACTGAAAAATACATTTGATTGGATACAATTCCTCCAATATGGTACAGCCAATAATTCTTTTACATTTATTTACGTGTATATTTGAGTGAGTTCAGGTTGAGTCAGTTTTAGGCTTGAGCGAAACCAGATTCAATCTTCACAAAGCCCTTTTTATATTGTGTTTACAGCGTTTTGTAGCCATCATCCAGAACATTTCCGTATCTATAAATTTTATTTATAGAAAGATATTTTCAATGCACAACTGTAAATAATTATAAACACGATGTGAGAACGATTTTGTGAGGAATGAATCTGATTTTGGCTTGAACTACCTATGGCCCCAACTTAATCGCAGCCTTTACATCAATAAAGTCGAAGTTTTTTGGATCTGAGATCTTCCGACCTAAGCCCAATTCATGCAAAAGGCTTGGGATGGGTCGGATTAATCCAACCCTAGCTTGGTTCATACCTAATCCCAAAGCCAACCCGTAGCTCTTAATATATGGGAAACCATTCCATTATTTAGTTGAATCAATCAAACAAGATATCTATTGCATTAAACCATGACGTATTCTCAAAAAGAAAAAAAAAAAAACCCACCATGGCATATGAAAACTCCATATTACAAATTGTTTCATTAATTTCATATATTTTTTGGGCAATTCTTGCATAGTCGCAAGCCGGCAGACTTGGTGAGACACAGCTAAACTGGACAGCCATCATGAACGCATCCAAGTGGGTTCTAGGGAAATTCCAGTGTACAGCCCACAGTTAGTATTCATCATGGGCCAGCCTGGCCGAACATGGGCCTACGAGCTACTCGTTGGGCTAAATTACAAAGCAAGTAATCGACATACAATTTGAAAATGACTCAGATAAGAGGGGGGAAGAAAGAAGTATGAATTTTGCTTTCATCATCACCATCATCATCATGATGGCCATCAATTATCGCCGACATCATCATAATCTAAGTAGAATGATCATCAATGCTTCTCAAAGCCCAACCCACCCATCTTGTCCATGACTTGATTCGACGATTCCCTTTTCCCTATCCGAAAAATCATTACCCACCGCGTCCCCCCCGGCCCTGGGTTTCCAGGAACCTAATCATTAATACCTCTCCTCTCCTCAACTCAATCTTCTCCTCTCTTTATCACCGTAACTTTCACGGTACGAAAATGTCCTCCCTTTTCACCGTTTATCTCCACCCCTGCCACTCCTTACCTTAACTGGAGGTGTTTAATTTTGGTTGGTTGTTACGTTATCTGCTCCATCTATTCCCTTCCCTGACCTTCAAGCAATTCTGCTGTTCTAGGATTTTAATTCCTTTGTTTGTATGGATCATCATTTGACAAATCCACACAACATGATGGGCTTTGGGCCGCCAATCGGAGTTGAGTTTTTTGCTTTTTCGTAAAAATCGGGGTTGAGTTGATGGGTTTTGTAAGTTAGAACTCATTGAAGACACAACTCTATGGTATGGTGACCACGCTTTCGACTTTTACTCACCAAACTTTAGATTTCGTGTGTTAAATAATAATCGATGAACTTGGATGTACGCCATCTGCCTTCGCCCACCACGCTTTTTCTATTTCTTCTTCTCTCTGGGACTTGTTTGGCCTCTTCACTAATCGATATGACCTTCCCTTGAATCGATGGGCAAACATAGAAATAGAAATGATTAAAGAGTGCATTAGTAGACTAGACCAAACTAGTAGGTATATTCTTTCAATCCAAGTTGTTTTTTCACTCATATCGTTGTCATTGTCAATTCCCCTTTTCAGCAGCTTGAAATGTTAACACAATTTGTGTGTGTATTTTTTTTCATGGTTTTAAAAATCAGACCAGACCGGACAGTCAGTCCGTTTGACCCGGGATCTGGTCATGTCTCTTGGTATTGTTTTGAACCCCAAAACTCATTTTATTTTTATTTGAATTTTGAACCATCCGTCCAGAATTGTACACGCCAGCATTTTATTGTAAAGCCTGCAGGTATTGTGTTTATTATGTTTACTGCTAAAGGAATTATAAAAGGAAGCCAGCAAAAGTGTAGAAGGACAAAGTCGAGCCGGAGGAGTATGTTACTCTGGTGGTCAATGATCCAGAGAATCCGATTGCTCTGGTCTCTTTGAAATTTAAATAGTCTTAACAATTAAAATGGCTTAATTGAAATACTTATTACTATTTTGTTTTTATTGAAAGGCAAACAATAAGTCATTCGATTAAGCCACTTCGTCCGTTGGTTGCCAAACGGTCTCTTACGGATGCCAAACGCGTTGGAGTTTGGAATTTGGACCGATAGTGAGGGTAGGTCCGTAGGTCCCTCGTTACTCTCGATTTCGTGATTCGTGAATGCGGGGTAATAAGGGTATTTAAGTCATTACATTAAAATAAACATCATCGCCAAGCGAGGGGCTTTAAGTGAAAGCAAAACTGTGAGGATTGAATCGGAGTCATTAATGGGACGAAAGAAAGGTCTCAAAAAAAAAGGCAATTGGGTGTTACTTGACTTACTTGCCGCGTTATCGTTCATAACACGTGCAGGACGATAATAGAACAAAATCCCTCTATTTATTTTATTTTATAATTTAATTAAAAAACAAGGAATCTCGATCAAATACGTAAACATGCTGATGCTGTTTGAATTGGGGGTATTTTTGATCTCATCGTACTTAAATGCCCTTCCTTGGACTTTGAATATCATAATTGCCATTCATTCGGCTTTTATTAATCACCGTACAAGAAGAATCATGTGTGTGAGTCCTACCTCGGTCTGTTCCGTTCATTGACCAGAGGCTGGAAGCTTTGAAAAGCAAACCATTTCTTGGATATACTATTCTATTCTGGCCTTCTGGGATGGGGTGTAGACGTGGACGTAGTAACCAACGTATGGCTAACAGCTAACTTAAAGAGAATTTATTCTTTTTTGTTTATTTTAAGTAGGTAGGTGGCGTAATTAAGAGACATTACGCAGATAATCTTGTGTAGATGCCGTAGCATAGGGAAATTTCTCCGGACACGTGGCTGCATCAGGAAGGAACAGGAAGAGGGCCGTAGCATAGTGCCAAAGTGATTATGGGAATTGGGTCTTATTCCTTCAAGGAATCCGGCAGTCCGGCTTCCGGCATGGCATTTACGTAAATATAATTGTTGAGAAGGATTAACTTAGGAAGTGGTGAATATGACAATTATGACAAAGGGCCTTCTGATGACGTGGGAAAAGATGAGTGGGCAAAGGAAGAGAAAAAAAGAGTGACGAGGGAGGAGGGGAGGGAGTACTGGAGTCTGGAGGGACGAAACACAAAAAAAGCAAAGAGAAAGAAAAGAGAGGGGGAAGAGGCGAGAGTCTGGCGGGCGCAGAGCATGGAATGGAGGGGCTGGTCATGCTGAGGCAGCTAATCGGACAAGTTCAGGAGCTCTGGGAACTCTACGGCTCTCCTCCTCATTATCTCCACTACCATCACCACCACAACCAAACTCAACAACATCAAAGGTCTTCCTCTCTCTCTCTCTCTCTCTCTCTGCATCTTCAAATTTCTCTCTTTTTTCTCTTTCTATACGCTCTCTGATTTCTGTGCTCTCGTATGTCTTAGGAAATTCATAGTTCGCTGTAAATTATTGATTCAGATGACTACGAATTTACCCATTTTAGTCGCATTCTGTATAAAACATTTTTTTTCTTCATTTATTTATATTTTCCTTTTGTTTTTCTTTCTTCGGTAATTAAATGGTTCCGATTGTTTTTTTTTCCCTTTCGCACTCTTGCCTTCACTGTTTCTGTTTGCCACTTTCTTTCCTTCTGACTTTCGAGTGTTCAGGTCTCATTTTCTGTCTTTAGGTGGGTTAGATGTTTTCTCTCTATCCCCTTTTGGCGTCGTCTTAGAAGAGGATCCTTTATCCTTGCTGAAAAATCGAATAAACTGTCAGTTGAATTTTGTCTGTTTTGTGGCAATCTTGTGTTACTTAGTTATTTAACGTGGGTTTCATGACTGTTTCCGGGTTGCTGTTCCGTCGGATAGGGCTAGCGTGATAACCAAATAAACCACCCAGACAACGTTCAATTGTATCCTCATTCCTCAAAGAAATAGTTTTCATTGTTTTTCCCTCTTTTCTTTTCTCAACCATAACCCATAATCCAAATACTGTCACTTGTGGAAATCGTAACAGCGTTTCAGTGGAGAGGGAAGGAATGACCTCTAACTTTCTTCACCAACTCAGAGCCTGTGCCAAATCGAAAAACCATTTTATGGGAAAGAAGCTTCATGCCCAGATCATCAAAGCTGGCCTTGACCAATGGGGAATCCTTCCCAACAACCTCATCGACATGTACGGCAAATGTGGACTCCTCCAAGAGGCGCTTCACTTGTTTGAGGAATTGCCTCAAAGAGACCCCGTCTCATGGGCCTCAATCCTCACTGCATACAACCAAGCCAATCTCCCTCACCAAACCCTGTCAATCTTCCCAAATATGTTTGCTATCGATGGGTTACAGTCTGATAATTTCATTTTTGCCACTCTTGTTAAGGCCTGCTCTAGCTTAGCTGCTGTTAATCTTGGTAAACAAGTCCATGCCCAGTTTATATTGTCCTCGTTTCCTGATGATGATGTCGTTAAATCTTCTCTTGTTGATTTTTATGCGAAATGTAGATTACTGGGTGATGCTCGTCAGGTTTTTGACTCAATTTTTTGGAAAAATTCTGTTTGTTGGACTGCTATGACTTATGGGTATGCTCGGAATGGTAGGAATTTGGAGGCTATTGAACTTTTACGTATGATGCCAGTGAAAGATTTGTTTTCTTGGACAGCTTTGATTTCTGGGCTTGTACAGAGTGGAGATGATATCCATGCATTAAGGCTTTTCATTGAGATGAGAAAAGAAGGTATTGAAATTAGAGACCCTTTTGTTCTTTCAAGTATTGTTGGGGCTTCGGCTAATTTAGCGGCATTGGACTTGGGGAAACAAATTCATTGTCTCATTGTAGCTTTTGGTTATGAATCTAGTGTATTTGTTAGTAATGCACTTGTTGATATGTATGCCAAATGTAGTGATATTTTGGCAGCACGAGATGTCTTCAATAAGATTGATAAACGAGATGTAGTTTCATGGACTTCAATTATAGTTGGGGCAGCTCAGCATGGACAGGCTGAAGAGGCACTGAGTCTATTTGATGAGATGGTTTTGACAGGACTAAAACCAAATAAGGTCACCTTTGTTGGACTGATATATGCTTGCAGCCATGTTGGCTTAATTGACAAAGGTCGTTATCTTTTTGATTCCATGATTAAGGATTATGGTATCAAGCCTTCTCTGCAACATTATACATGCTTGTTGGATCTTCTTAGTCGTTCTGGACATCTAGATGAGGCTGAGAATCTGATTAAAACAATGCCGTTTGAACCTGATGAACCTACTTGGGCTGCTTTATTAAGTGCTTGTAAGCAGCATGGAAATTCTCAAATGGGAGTCAGGATTGCTAATAATCTACTAAGCTTAAAACCACAAGATCCTTCCATCTACATACTTCTATCTAATACTTATGCCGGTGCTGGTATGTGGCATATGGTGTCCAAGGTGAGGAAGCAGATGGCGGTTATGGATTTTAAAAAAGAACCTGGTTACAGTTGGGTTGAATTGGGTAAGGAGGGCCAGGTATTCTATGCGGGGGAGGCATCAAACAAAAACAGGGACGAGATTCTTGGGTTGCTAAAGCATTTGGATATGGAGATGAGGAAGAGAGGTTACATTCCAGATACTAGCCTTGTTCTACAGGACCTGGAACACCTAGAGAAGTAACAACAGATGTTTTGGCATAGTGAGAGGTTGGCAGTAGCATATGGGTTACTTAAGGCAGTCCCAGGAACAGTGATAAGAGTTGTCAAGAACCTACGTGTTTGTGGGGATTGCCATACAGTTCTTAAATTAATCTCTAGTATAACAGAGAGAGAGATTGTTGTTCGGGATGCTAATCGGTTTCACCATTTCAAAGAGGGAAATTGCTCATGCAGTGATTTCTGGTGATGGTGGTTGATGACTCAGTTCCAACTTCCAACTTAAATGGCAATATGAGATATTAAATAGGATTTTACACACCAGAGGGGTTAAAAGAATTATAAGGTTGCTTGAGACCCTAGTTGTGACACTATTTCTGTTTAGATATATGTCTGGTTCTAGATGTTGTCGGCACAGTTGCTGTTTTTCTTGTTTTCTATTACATATCTTTCTAGATAATAGGGAGCGTTTTCTCATGATTTTTCCTCTACTCTTACATATAAAAAAAACAGTTTCCTTCTTTGTTAAATAGATTCTTTTTTTTGTTCTTTTTCTCATGACATAACGACAAAACAGGATTCATATAACTGACAACATATAGTTGGGACAAGGCTTAGTTGAGTTGAGATTTTCTTTTATATTTCTTAACACATTTTATTCTTTGAATTTGTAGTTGGATATTCTTATTCACTTTTATGAGGGTGGACCTTGGCACAACAATTGGGTTGCTCCATTGCGATCTGGGTGACCAGGGTTCCAATCTTGGAAACAGTCTCTCTGTATGATGGGGCAGGGCTGTGTACATCTGTCCCAACCTAGACACCGCATTGGCAGGAGCCTTGTGCACTGCACTGCCCTGTTCTTATTCACTTTTATCCTCGAAACCTCATCTCCTTCCCTCTTCTATCCAGTTATCTTTGCTCCTTAGATCAAACATCATCAGGAGATTCAGGACCAATGTCTAGCCACTAATGTTGCAATAAAAAATTATATATTAAAGAGTGTAAAGTTGGTTTTAGGCATCTTTGATAACAATAGATCATAAAAAGATTGATCAAATTAACGTTGTTTTTTGCTAATTAAAATCAAGGAACTTTATTACAGTGTACTCTAGCTTAAAAGGCAAGGGGGGAGGTGCTTGGGCAAGCCCATACCCAAGAAATGCTTGGCATGCTCTGTCATATTATGGTCTTCATATTACCTATAAAAATTAGTTTAAGAGAAATCTTATTAGAGCTTCTAGAATTTTGAAATGTTGGAGATGTAATCATATAACTTTTCCTTCAACCTACTTTCTAGGTTAAAAATTTGTCAATTTTGCATGATTCTGTGTTGTCTTGTTAGATAGGTAAATAAGTTGTCTATTTAACAAGACCAAGACCTTGTAAATCTAATATACTTTGAATGAACTATGGCCATCTTATAATAGGGTGTTGCAGTCAATCATGGATTTTGGTCTTTTTTCTTCTTCTGGTTTCTCTTAGAATTGTTTTTAATGTGTTTGGTTTTAATAGGATTACAAATTATTCTTTATAGTTGTTTTAAAAGTTGGTCCTTATTTGAGTGTCCCTGTTGGTTTGCCTCAGTTTTTTAAATAGTAAGACAGTGATTGAGGCTATGATGAACATAAGTAGGCACTAAAGAGGGAGAAAATGGAATTTATAAACTTCTAAAGATAAGAGAAAGGAAAAACAGAGATTTAGATCATGTTAGATATATCAAAGAGGATAATAACAATGAGAAGTAGATGAATGGGAAACTAGAATGATAAGATCAAATGAAAACATATTTTTAGTAACCTAGGACTAGTCCCCATAGGTGATAAAATGAGGAAAAGTAGACTAAGATGGTTGGGCCATGTGCAAAGAAAAAGTGATTCATTACAACTTAATGAGTCTAAGAGAGCTAGGGCAGAGCAAAAAGGACATGGGGGCTGGATGGAGAAGGTGCGAGTGGATGTCAGGAAGGTGGGGAAGATGGAGAGAATGAGTGTCCTAGACGCCAGCCTAGTCGGGAGATTTGTAGGAAGGGAGATGGGTGCTGGAAAAGTGGAAGCTTGGGCGGTTTTGGAATAGGGACGGGAGAGAGTGATGGGAGTGAGAAAACTTGGTGGGGGTCTGATATTGTTCATGTTTCACAGCAGGAAAGCAGCAGATTGGGTGTTGGAAGTAGAACGTTCGAAGACTAGTGAGGTCGAACTTCGACTAGGAAGGTGGCACCCGACAGCAGGGGTGATTGGTAATGGAAACACCAGAACCGCCTGCTGGATTGTGGTGGCTGGGATTCCTCTGCATGTGTGGTGTGCGCTGACGTTTCAAGAGATTGGAGAGAGGTGCAGAAGGTCCCTCACTTATGACCCAAAAAATCGAACCTGGGATAAAATGGATTTGGCGAGGATCCTAGTGGAAATGGAAGATGTGCCCTGTATCCCAAACTTGATGAGGCTTAAATTTGCTGGGAATGCTAGAAGATTTAAATTACATTCCTTTGAATTTTGGTGAAAAGATAAGACGATGTTTCTGTTTTCTTTTTTGTAAGTACAGCTGAACAGCTTCCGAGGAGCGGAACTTGTTCATCCTTTCCACCCAAATATTTATATTTAAGTGGATATTTATCACTATTTTGCCCATTGAAAGCTTCTTTGTGTATGTCCCGTTTGAGTAGATTATCCTTGCTTTAGCATGGTCAGTAGCACAGCAAATATTTCCTTATCTATGTAGTTAAATTTCTTTTCTGTTAATAATAGTGGTGCTTGATGAGTGGGTGGATTGCCATATCTGCTCAACAGCATTGGTTACAAACATCCCTTGTAGGCATTTTTTTTTGGTAGTATGTGGTATTTGGTCTCATGGTATGTGGATGATTGAAGTAGGAGGTTGGTGGGCTGAGGAACTGACTATATATTCTGCCATTTGTCCCTATTGTTTCGTCTTCCTTTTTTTTTTTTGATCAATAACATCATCTTCATTAAATTAAGAGAAGAGAGGGAAAATAATACAAAGGGAAATAAAATAACTTGGCTCCCCAAAAACAGAAAACACAGGGAATGCAAAGAAAAATTAAAAACTAGCCCAAAAAACAGCCTCCCTATTCACTCCTTGCTTGGCCAACCCATCCGCAAATGAGTTGGCACTCCTCTTCACCCAGCTGTACTGAATCTCAATGTCCCTACCCAGCCATAAGAACTGTTTTTTCTCATTGTTAAAGTTCCACAAACCACTGTCCTCTGTCTTCAACCAATTAACCACCACCTTCGAATCACCTTCCAGAATCAAGCGGCTAATATTTAATTCTTTTGCTCTTCGAATTCCTTCAAGCGCTGCAAGGATCTCAGCCCTAAGAGAGTCACCTTCTTCAATAGGGCCAGAGAATAAAGCAGTAACAATCCCTTCCTCATTCTTGAAGACTCCAATCCCAGAGGGCCCTGGATTCCTTACACTGCTGCCATCAAAATTCAGCTTTATAAAGCCCGAGGGGGGAGGGGGCCAGAACGGACAAAGAGTCCTCTTGCATCTAGCAGTGGAAGCAATCTCTTTCCAGTTTCTTAGCAAGTCGTCCATAGGACAATCTGAAAACAACTCCAAAGATTTTACCCAGTGGACAGCTCTTAAAAGGATTCGATCTAACAAATCTTCCAAAGTTTTTTCCTTGTCAGAAAAAATGCGTGAGTTTCTTTCTTCCCACAAAGACCAGCATACCGCTGCCCTAATACACCTCCACATAGTCTTCCCTCGCTTCTTAGGCCAACTGAAAAAAGAAGGAGAAAACAAACCTTGGACAGTCTCCGGAGGATACCAAGAACACCCAAAACGGGAGAAAACCCACTCCCAAACAGTTTTAGCAACCTTACAAGAGACCATGAGGTGGTAGCCAGATTCCCCATCAGCTTTACAAAGAGCACATTTATTAGGAAGTAGACAATAGTTGGGTCTCTTTCTTTGAAGTAAGTCTAAAGTGTTGATTCTTTCTAGGAAAATATTGTTTCGTCTTCTTCATGACTATCTGTAGTGAATTTTAGCAAAGATGGTTCCATGATTTAGATATTTACCATTGATATATAAGTTTGAGAATGATATAAATCAAGATACATCATCATCTGCTTTTCAGGGGCCTAGTGACTAGGTCTTGCCTCGAGTGATCATCAAATCTATTAAGTTTGAGATGGAGTTATAGTATAGCTCAGCAATTTCCTCATGTGCGTGTGTTATACATATTGGCATGTTTTTACATTGTAGAATATTTATACATCTTGGCTACACTCCCTTTGGAAAATTTTCATGTTTGCATGTGTATTTCATGGTCTTTTTAGGTGTTTCTCGAAGGTGTCTCAGACATGGAAGAATTGAACAAATGAAATGATACATATTTTACGGACTCCAAGGGTACCGGAACTAGCACAATAGACCTTTTAAGAACTTGTTAGTATAGGAGTGAAAAAGTACATCTTCAAGAGCACAAATGAACCAGGTGTTTGCACTAAGACATGGATCAATTGCATAAAAAATATACAATAGACTCCTCCCCTCCGGGTATGTGTACACATGCAGAAAGTAAAAAAAGAAAAAAAGAAGAATCATAGTTAACCAATTAAACCACCATGGCCCAGCCCCTAGACTTGATACAAGAGAATAAGGTTTCCATTTTGTTAGAGGACCAAGGTCCTTTATTGCAGTCCCATCTACCTTGTCTAGTATTTCTAGCATTTCTTTCTCCTGTCTTACTACCTCACTCTAATTGTTTCTGCACCCATAGCAACTTTTCCCTTCCCTTTTCTGTCACTAGATTCCTCTTGCTCACCCCACTTCAAATATTCCAAGCCCTTCTGGTCAATTCGAAGCCTCTGATTTGTTTCTTTTCTTCCATGTTACAAGGATATGTTGGTACGAGTGTTGGAATTGAAACAAGTACTAGGTGTTGGGTTTGGTAAACTAAAAAAAAGGTTTCCAGGACTTGGTAAGTATATATTTTTATGAAACTTATAGCCAGCAGTATTTTCTCGTGCCAGTTCTACCTTCTCTGAGAAGTACAATATGGTGGCTGCAGTTTAGTTTCAAAGAGTTTCACCTTAACAGATTGATTAAGAATATATTTTATTTATTTGCTTTTCTGTTCTCTCATCCTTATATACGATGTTGATGATATATTGATATTACTTGCCTTGGCTTCATGTCAAGATGAGCACTCCAAAACTAGTCCATTCTTGCGCATTTCCCTTGTACGTGCAAATGCACATATCACCAAACTAGTGTCTGACATTTCTTATTTTGTACATTTTTCTGGGTTCCAATTTGCGCATATCCATTGATGATCCATAGAGCAAAGCATTGTGAAAAGGAATATAAATAAATGTGATACTTTCTTTTGCCAGATGGTGCTTCCTCCATCCTGATAATAGCTCTGTGGATGATGGTTACTACAATCTTATGATGGGGGGAGGAAAGTCCAGTGAATTCAAAATGGTAGAAAACTACAAGCCACCACCCACCAAGAAACCTCGAAGAGAACGTAATCGAGGAAAGTTGCCTGAAACTGCTGGTTCAACCGAGGTAATGGAACAGCATATCTGGAAAGAATTTCCCGAGGACCTGTTTGAAGCTGTTATAGCAAGACTCCCCATAGCTACATTTTTCCGGTTCCGTTCAGTCTGTAGGAAATGGAATTCTTTGCTTACTTCTCATAGTTTCTCTCAACATTGTGCCGAGGTTCCACAAGGCCACCCGTGGTTCTATACCATTACTCATGAAAATGTCAATAGTGGAGCCATGTACGATCCTTGTACAAATAAATGGCACCATCCTTCCATCCCATCTTTGCCCACGGAGGTAATCATACTCCCAGTGGCTTCAGCAGGTGGTCTCGTATGTTTCCTAGATATTGGTCATAGGAACTTCTATGTATGCAACCCTTTGACTCAGTCGTTCAAGGAGCTGCCAGCAAGATCTGTCCGTGTCTGGTCTCGTGTGGCAGTTGGGATGACTCTGAATGGGAATTCCACAAGCGAGGGCTACAAAATCCTCTGGGTCGGATGTGATGGAGAGTATGAGGTCTATGATTCGGTGGAGAACACTTGGACTCGCCCAGGAAGCATGCCATCAAACATCAAACTACCACTGGCCCTGAACTTCCGGTCACAGGCTGTATCCATTGATGGCACACTATACTTCATGCGTGCTGACCCAGAAGGGATTGTATCTTATGATATGATTAATGGGGTTTGGAAGCAGTTTTCAATTCCATCACCACTGCATCTGACGGACCATACCCTCGCAGAATGCAGGGGTCGGATCTTGCTTGTTGGATTGCTGACAAAAAATGCAGCTACATGTGTTTGCATATGGGAGCTGCAGAAGATGACGCTCTTATGGAAGGAGGTTGACAGAATGCCAAATATCTGGTGCTTGGAATTTTATGGAAAGCACGTTAGGATGAATTGCTTGGGTAACAAGGGATTGCTCATGCTGTCTTTGAGATCGAGGCAAATGAACCGTTTGGTTACCTACGATGTTGCAAGCAGGGAATGGCGGAAAGTTCCAGGCTGTGTGCTCCCACGCGGGAGGAGGCGACAGTGGATTGCATGTGGAACTGCGTTCCACCCATCCCCGACTGCTTTGGCTTGATCCTTTTCTTTTTCTTCTTCGTCTTCCCGTTGCTCGCAGACTCGCAGTCGCAGGTGGCAGCATCATTTTGCAACTGATGAAGTTTCATGTCCGCCGCTATGGACACTTTTCCTAGTTATATTGGCCTAGGCTCTTGGCCTTGTTTTAAGTTTGTCTTTTCGGCTTTTCACTGTAATCGATGATCTTGTGGCGACAAGGACTATTCTTATGCTGCTGCTGAGCGATGCTAATGCTAATGGTGTGTTCCAACTTCCAAATGATGATGGTGATGGTGATCAGGGATTCGGGAAGATTGAGGACGATAATGATGTGGTTTAGTTGATGATAATCTTTCCCGTTGTTGCCTTGTATAGAATAGACAAATATACGGTATTCTCCAACCTGAGATGATGATCTTTCCCGTTGTTCCTTTCACATCAACAACGTTGCAGAACGCGTAATCTGAAATAGAATTGGCATTCAGATTTGGCGTTTTATGATACCTGGAGATGGAAAATATATACCAATGTTGCTCATGGCACCTGCGCAGCCATTTTTTGCTCAAGATTTCTCAACCGTCTTGAGATCATATGCTTTGGTGTTTGGTCAGCTCGAATACCGGCCGGGGTGCTTTTATAGGTTTCAAACTAGCAACTTTTACAGTATAAATCATGGACACTTATATGATAAAATGTAGTTACTTCCAATCGCTGCAGCTTTCAGAAAAATGAGATCTTTCCGTGAAATTGAGTTGAGCAGTATATGGTTATAAACACCCATTTTCATCAAGTTTTCCTAACCCCGGCCAACTCGATTCTGGACTCTGGAGTCTGGACGGATGCTTATTGAGCAAAAAAACTTGACATCAAGTTTTCAAATACTTCACTCTCATTCAGCCATTGCCCAAAATCTACATCACATAACCAGATCCACTTGAGTTAATTTTAACTTTTATTGAAGGGTTCACTTTCCCAAGCTATGTTTTCTAAGCATCATTGGCATCTTAATCGACCAATTCCAAAAATCAGGTCCAAAGACTCATAACTGACCACTTCAACCAACTATCCTTGCTAGACGATCAGATGAGTCTCAACAAGGTGAGCCTGAGCTTGTACATTTGACCCTCTCTTATTTCTGCATTTATATTTGTCTACACTAGTATGCAACCTAGGGTTGTGTTGCCAGTCTGAGGTAATTTCAAACTGTGGAAGAGAAATCTGTGGATGACAGTTTAGAGGTACTTCTAAAACAACACTGAAAAACAATGCTATTGGTTGAAAGATAACCAAATATTCAAAGGGAGAAATCAATGCCTAATTCATTAGTACAGGAGTACAATGTAAATTGATTTTGGAGATATCAACTCTTCAAAAAGGAAAAAGATAGACCATTGTGAGATGCGCTGTTACGCTGTATATCTCCATCACCTGCAGTTTTGAAACAAAAATTTATATGGTCAATTAAGCTCTGGCCCAAAGAGAAACATATTTCAAGAACTAAAACAGTCCCAAAAACTAATTTATGGCCAAAAGACTAACAAATTTAAAGACATGACACCAGCAAAACTTACAACCAATCAACAGGCATCATAAAAGTAGTAACCAATCAGGTGGATTTTCATCAAATTCACTGGGGGTTGTGATTGGTCAATGCTTTTCCAGTATCATGTCTTTTCGGCATCATATATTTTCCAGAATCTTGATTTTAGCATGTTTCAGTCCAAAGACATGTAAGCCCAATTTACAATCAAGATGTAACCAATCATTTACACTGAACTCCAACCGTATGGGTTTGGCTACATGAATCTATCCTATTCTGGAGCTTTTACCATTATGCACTAGAATGGCAGGCATTGCATAATTTGTATGTTCCACTTTTATTGATATTTACAATACCTTTCTTCTTCTTTCCTTTTTATTGTCAGAGTAACACATCTTGGTTCTGTAACTCCTGCTGTCACACTTAAAGCCAAGCCATATTCAATAACATTCATATTCTATTGGCTTATAGCTGCTAATAGTGTAAAATGTATTGAGGTACAGCAACTAGCTAGAAGGTTGGGGATATCTTTTCACTGGGTTCAACAATCAGCAAATAGGCTAGTTGATGACTAGTCTAGCAAGGAGCATAAAGGGACGAGCTATGTTTGAGAAATATTACATGGGGTTAGGAACACAAGGCGGGAAAATATGTAAAAAGGCACAAGGCTTTGGGGTAGGCAGCAGGAGCTTGCCTAGCCTTTAATGGGGTGCAAGGCACATAGTCTTTTGTATATCATTTTTTCTCTCACAATTAATGAAACATTTTCACAGTTACCAATCAAATAAAAATGTTTTGACTAATATTTTCACATTCTGCAAGGAAGTTACTTTTCTCAACCATAAGAAATAAGGTTATACCTCTCCATAGTGCTGCAATAACTAAAACCTCAGCTACTGCAGGTTCATAATGGCAAAATAGATAAAAGTGCCTATGAGCAGATCACATCTATCACCATGTCCGGCTGTTTGTTTTGAACTTTGGACAATTAATGATACCATTCACAGATAAGACTGAACATCAAGGAAACCTTCTATGAAGATGGAACAATTTTCTACTAATGTAACCACAACTCTGAACTCCCAAGGATACTTGGAGATGTATGTAAATCCTCAATATAAATGTGCTCTTTTGCCAAGGATAAAAACTATAAAAGTTTTCAATACAACACCGACAATCTACTGTACAATAAAATATAAAGAGTATAATTTAAGTACATTAGACTCTGGATACATTTTCTTGAATTCCAATCTTGACAAAGTTGCCTGCTTTTATCGATAAAGAGAGTTGTACAAGTAGAAATCTGAATACTTTCTTCGGTAATAATTTTAATACAAACAGAAGAAAGAAAAAAAGGAAGTTACAGTTGTTCCAGATTTCCATTTGTTTTTTTTTTTTTTTTCTCTTCTATTCATAAGCAATATAATGACACTTTAATTACCACAGATAGGATTTTTTTCAACTGCCAATTGATTAAATTTTTATAAGAAAATAAAATGTATGCAGCCTTCTGCTGATAAAAAAATATATATGTATGCAGCCTTCTAGCAGCTTCTTAATGCCCCTTTCAGAACCAGTGTTGCATAGATTTTCCAAAATGGATGAAATGCCTGTATCAGATGTACACCAGTTTCCAATACTCCCTGGATAATTGCAAACACCTCTACATAACATTCCATTTTATCCTTTCTTATTTTACATAATCAACAGTTGATGAGGATGATCATGATGAATACCCTTTTTTTGCCTATAAAACATTGCCTAAGTAATAAAGATTAATTTGGATATTAGGATTAAAATGGAAAAGCATATGCTATATATAGACTATTTTAATACCATACACTTTTCCATAAGTATGCTATCGAGTCAAAGTTAGATTCAAAGATATGTGTCAATTCTGATTCTTGTTTCTGTGTCCATGTAACACTGCTCATAACTACTACTTCCAGAATCCAATTCCTGCTTCAATCATACAACTGAAAACCAACCAAGGCAAGATACCCTGCTAAGAATGATAATTCGTTTGTTTACTTTTCAAAGTTTTCAAGTAGGTTTCCTCTAAGAGACTCGAACTAATAACCTAGAATAGTATTTCTTAATTCTTATCCAACTTAATATGTCCATTATCATTTTTCTTACCCCAATAGCCACAAATCCTGATTAGTGAAATTCCATATTTGTCAACATGCATGAATTTCAACTGCCTTCTTTAAGGGTCACTATTACCTTCCGCATGGCTAACGGCGGCTCCAGGGATTTCCTTATCATCACAAAAACCTTCTATTTCTTTGGACATTTTTTTTGATAAGTATTTTCTTTGGACAACATTAAATCTATAATGACATCAATTCTAATTTCTCCAAGCCTCAGAATCTGGGGCAAGCTTTACTACGGGAAAAGACAATATAGTTCTTGCAGTAACGCAGATTAATAGGGGAATTCACACATGCGAACATTTTTCTTTTCCTTTTTTCATTTGAGTCGCAAGCATCAGATGTTTTATATAAAGAAAGCTAAGAAATGGATAAAACCAAGTTTCGATATTTACCTAACCGGACCCAACGATGATGTTGTTGATAGGGATGAAGATCAACTTCACGAAGAAGCCTACGAAACCCATCACAACGAACCCAATAGCAGTACGGAATGCAACCTTCGCGAATTCTAATCAAATAGAACCGATTCCGAAAAAGAAATCAGCTAAAAAAACATCAAATTACGAAGATCTGATGGAAAACCAGATAGCAGAAAATGAACACCCCCCCCCCTCAAAAAAAAAAAAAAAAAAAAAACAAAAACAAAATAGAGAGATATAGAAGTACAAATTACCATTGCGATCGGGTTTGTGGCACCTCTTGACGAGGCGAACACTGTCCTTTGCGAAGTCTCTCAAGGGATCAACAACCGAATCCAAGGCATCCATTTCNNNGATTCCGAAAAAGAAATCAGCTAAAAAAACATCAAATTACGAAGATCAGATGAACGAAACATCATTAGAAAATCTAAACCCCCCCCCTTCAAAAAAAAAAAAAAAAAAAAACCGAAAACTAAACAGAGAGAGGTTGAAGATCAATTTACCCTTGCGATCGGGTTTGTGGCACCTCTTGACGAGGCGAACACTGTCCTTTGCGAAGTCTCTCAAGGGATCAACAACCGAATCCAAGGCATCCATTTCGTTTGGTGAAGAAAGAGAGAGATTAATATGAATAGAGAAAACCTAGATCTGAAAATTCAGAGAACAAAAACAACAGCCGCGAAGATAAAGAGGGGAGACGCGGAAGAAGTCAGCGACTTGTATAAATATACAACTCAAAGAGGTCGAGAAAAAGGAAAGAGAGTCGGAGAGAGAGAGAGAGAGGATTTAGCTGGGGTGAGCAAGAAACCGAAAAACCGAACATTTGAATCGAACCGATACCACCGGTTCGGTTTGAAAAAGATCGAACCGTGAGCACCCCTAAATTTAGCGAAACCAACTTATGCCACATGCACGGACTTGCTGTCTGTGCATCAGCCATTAGTATAATTGTAAAAGACTATAAGACCATAGATCGTAAGTCAGGCCGGGTTGAGGGCAACCCTAACCAACCCGAGTTGTTGAACCCTAACCCAATTATATGACTTTGGGCTAGACTAGAATTGGGTTGAGTTGAGCTTGGACTGGGTTGAAGCTGATCCAAATTTTCATTTATTTTTGTCAAATGTTCAATTGTGATGTTTTAGAAGTGCCATATATCATTTATCTCAAAAAGGCCTCTTTTGTGGGTAAATGCACTTGAATCATGATTAACAATTTTTGGGACGTATGGATAAGTAATTTATCTAAATCTGTGGAGAGTATTCTTTCCATAGATAAATGAGCTGTTCGAAAATTGTTCTTTTCTGCAAAACCCACTAATACCGAAAAATGAACATGAATTTATTTCTTGTCCGTAGGACCTACCAATTTACACGCTCCTCCTTCCCAAAAAATGAATGAGGTTAAAATATTTTGTCTTCAAATTTAAAATTATTAATAGATATACATAAACAAATACATTCATTCATTAACTCATACATTATATATATATATATATATACACACACATTTGAAGATATATGGGATATGCATGAGGGTGAAATCAGATTGCCCGAATCCTTAACACTAACTCAATATGAAGTTGATATAAACCCAGACTAACTTTCTTCAAGCTGGGTTGAGCTTAACTGGATTCAAATTGCATCCCTACTTTGGGTTGGGTTCCTCTATATTTTTTGTCCTCCCTATTAAACCTGATGTTATATTCTATGGGGCAATGCCTATCCAGCTCTCCCATCACATGTCTGCAAGTGGAAAAGGAAAATATGATATATTCTACTTCTACCATATGAAAACTCTGATATGTCACTTATTTATGGGTGCCATATTGACAAACCCAATCTTTGGTTTAATTTGGTAATCACTTGAATGGATGGAATTAATTCATTGCTCTGAGCTCTGAAGGGGACCGGATCTAATAGGTACAACATAATTAAGCATATTAAATAAGTATTAAAAGTGGGTTTTAATCTTTTTTTAAAGATGTCAAGAATGGGGTGAAGTATTTTAAGGAACAAGTGTTAAAAAAAATTTTATGTGCTTATTGAATGTGCTTATAACGTTGTGCATGTCAGATCCGAACTGCTCTCGAAGACCACTTGATGGCCTTAATTTTTGCAGCATAGGGTAATTTGCTTACAGCATTGGAATTTGGGGATGAAAGTTTCTTCATGCAGAATGGGCTACCAAAATGCCCCAATTTTAAATGTGTCTCAGTATTACTTCTGCCAGATGTAGAGATCAGGGATGCAACTTGTGATAATCTAAAATCCAACTGGAAAAAAAGTTGCTTGAGGCTTTGGGAAACCTGGCCCGTTCAGATCTTCTACCCGCACCGACCTAGAAGCCACTGCAGCATAATTGGGAATATCAAGATCTGGACAGACCTGACCCAATTTGAACACGATAATTTATATTTACAATACATAATTTTGCATATATATATATATATTTGAGCTTTAAAGGCTTAGATTTGAGTCTGTTCCTCACACCGACCTACCACAATACATCCCAGCCATGCATTGTAAATGATAATATACAGTACAGAAGATGTTCCTATTCACGGCTGCAATGTGTGCCAGGTTGGTGAGGTGTGTTTTGTGAGGAGTAAATCTGGACTTTTTAGATTTTTCATTCATAACACTCCTGTGTTTCAACCTGTTATTGACCTAGTCAGTTAAACCATTTGAATCGTCACTCGGCCTTGATTCCAGGTCTGGTTTTGTTGAAATTTGTTATTTGATAAAAATGTTGACTTGGTAAAAAACTGTTTGACTCAGACGGTTCAACCATTATCCCATCTGACCCAATCACTTAGTTGCGGGTTGCACACCCATTGTATGTATAAACTTCCAAAGGCCATAACTTTGCACTCTGACGCCCAATTTGGGTGATCATTTTTTTGGTAACTTTTCAAGATCTTTGTCCCAAGGCGCCAACCCTGCTATTTTCACCAAAACCCTTTTTTGGGCCTCAAATTGCAATTTTTAACATTATTTTATAAATAAAAAAATAAATACTGAATTAAAGAATATAAAATAATATTTATATATACATATATTACATCTAAAAAATAATTATACATTTTTTAAGGATAAAATGTATATTTATACCTCTCTCTCTCTCTCATATAGGGATGCAAATGGATTGGATCCAATCCGATATATATGCTATATATTTATTTATATAAATATATATAATAGATATATGTTATTTATTTATTTATAATATAATTTTGTAAATTTGTTATATTATTTATTTTTTTTATAAAAAACATCTATATATATGATGAAAATAATAAAAAAAACTTATATTTTTTGTTTTTCTTTATTTAAATTGGTATATTTTATTTTTCTTTTAATAATTTATTAATTTTTAAAGAAAACAAATCAGATCAGATCAGATCCGAATATCTAACTTCCCGATCAGATTCGAATTTAGATCCATGTCTATCAGATCCAATTGGATCTTTGGATCAGATCAAATCAGTAATTAACAGTGTCAGATCAGATTCGGATATACTCTTATTCGAATCGATCCAATCCATTTGATGGCGTGACATGATCTAACCCATTGGACCTGAATAGTCAAACCAATGAACCCACGACCCAGAGGCAAAAGAAGTGAAGAAATTAAGCCAACTAAACCCAATTCAACCCAATGTTACCAGGTTGGGTTAGACTCTTAGGGCAGGTTGGGGGTTCAACTAGCAATGGCATTAATTCCTTTATGTTGTTCATCTATTGCTTCCCAATATAGCACTGCTGTTATTTCTCATCTTAGTAAGGTCAGTAGATATTTTTATCTTGAGTTTGGGGCTTGACCCCACCCCCCTACTTATAACACCCCCCCAACCCAGGTGAGAGCGGAATTTGGTCCCAAAGTCTCCAATAGAATCAGCCAGAGACCTTATCAATCAACTGAACCAGTTTGTCACCGTTAGTTACGTGACAAAGTTATTGTAATAACAATCTCCCGCCTCTTGGGTGATCTAAATGGAAATATTTCTTCATCATTCAGTTTGCAGTCATTGAAGCCTGTCAAATTGCTCCATGATTGCATGATTTGCATCAACATGCAAGAACACCAAGTTCCTCTGAGATTTTGACATTAGCTGGAGATTTTGTGGAAAAAAAAAAGACTAAAACCATCTCAAATTTTTTTCTTATACCCCTCCCAAGTATGAAAGTAGATCTCTGTAACTAGGTTGTCATCGGTCGTCCTCAACAACAGGTACATCATGGTAGTAATTTTGTTGAAACTATATGCTGACTATCCGTTCATCCTTTCTGGAGAGACCGAGGAGTGAACTTGAGGCCATGGCTGCGGCGATGTCCAAAACTAATAGACGAAGGAGAAGAGTCCATGCTTAATTTTGAGACTGCCGAAACCAGTCCAGTAATCATCTCTTCCTCTTCCATTGCCTCCTCCCTCTTATGGTCAGCTTGTTTACGCTGATACTTCTGCCTCTGTTTCTTTGATGGGTGTGCCTTCTTAAAGAACTCAAATGAAGTGGGGAATTTATGCTTGTCTACAAGGTGCTGTTGCCGGCTTTTATAGCTCTTTAGTTTCATCCCACAACCCTCAACCAGGCACTCGTACTGTTTCATACATGCATAGAAAAATTAGTAATGAAATATGATGATTACGGTGCTATAGAAAAAGAGAAGCTTTGTTCTCAGTTATAATCTTGTAACCGGGATCCAAGAAACGATAGGGAGACATAGTAACAAGACATTAAATGCTATTTATTGTTAGCAAAAAAGAGTGCTATTTAGTATGTTGTAATGTTCTGGTCTTATAGAAATATAGTTTCCACCATCCTGGTTTTAGTCCTCTCCCCTTGGGATCAAGCTATACTTCCAGTTGGGTGAACCAATAATTTAGTTGACTTTTTGTTGAGAATTTTTTAACCCTACAAGTTCAATCCCAGCTTAACAGCTGAAAAAAAGAGTTGCTTTGGAAAATACTTGGTCTCCTCATTTTCTGAATTGTACTTCACAACATGCATTTTGATATTTTTAAGTGTACATAACATCATAGACTTCATAGTCACATGTGCAAGCTGCTTCACAAAACATATGCGCATTAAATAAACAAGTAGCAGCCATTGTTCCTAAATGAGATGAGAATTGAATTGGAAAAAAAAAGGTTAAATAAATATACAAGGATGGAATGCAATGAAAAGCAGAAACCTGACCAAAGGCATAATATTGCAAAAAAACAAAGCCGTCAATGGAGAAGAAGAAATACCATGGGAAAGCCACGTGCAACTTTTGCCTGAAAGAAGGAATCATGGGCTTCTGAAACATGTATACTGAGTAACCGTGATGTTGGGTAAACCCTTGAACAAACTGAACAAGATGCAGTGTGTCGGGCATGGTAGTGATCTTCAAAGTCCTCCAAAGAACTCAACTGTGCACCACAACCAACAATTGGGCAAAATACAACCCTGCTAGAAGACCAAATTGTTGAACACAGAACATATAAAACACAGTAGTACGGAAATATTTTTATCAGAAAGGGAATAATGGCATTTACTGTCTGAAGACAGAGCACTTAAATGGTGGTCCTAAACCATGCAAAGTGCAAACCCCTAATTAATGATCAAAAGGTACTTGTTTTCATAAACAAAAATGTTCCTTTTTTGTCATTATATAAATTCAAGTATTTTTTGTCTTTTCACTTGTAATGAGACCAGAGTTCCTATGAAGACTTCTACCCACTCTTCTCAGATCTGAGGGCTTTCCTTTGGACTTCCAAAGAAGGTAAAATTGGTCCATCCATGCACATGCTATTGCATCATTGCCTATAGGTAGTTAATACTGAAGGGTGTTCTGAACTTCCATGCTCCAGATCAAACCTAGGATGTCACAATTTCAAAAAATGCCCCAAGAAAAATGTAGCAATCATTTAGTTCATAGAATTCTTTGCTTAACTGCATTTCAAAATATTCTTAACCAATGGAAAGTAAACACAGCGATTAAATTGATATAATCATGTTGATTATCTACAGACCATATCTCCCAAATGGACACAAAGCAATTGGTTGATATCCCTTGAATACACTAATACAATCTAGCAAAGCCACCCTAGTTTATAATTTAAAAGCAATGAGGCAACTGAAAAGGAAGGTGGCTGAATACAAAAAGGATTCAAGAGTGCACAGCCAGAATAGGAAAAAGCCATTTAATACAAGCCAACAATTCCTTTTCCCAAATTTTTATGATGGACAGAATTATTGCATAGAAGAGGAGAAAACTTGACACATTCTGCCAATAAAATTTTCTATTGAAAATTCAATTTATTATCTGACTTGTCATCACTGTTGCTCAGCCTATGCAAGCAGATTTAAGCCATGCTTTACCCATCTTAACTTAGGCTATGGAACCAACAGTTTGTCCCTGGATCAGGTTAGCACTGCTTGTTTGGCTCACATTTTTCATATCAGGTCTCATTCAATCCAAAAAATAGAACCAATAAAATGAGGACCTAAGTGCATATAACTAAAAGAAAGAAAAAAATAATAAACTATAAGAGATTTCTAGGCAATATATTAATCCTATAAGAGATTTGGCCCTTAAGGTTTGTATAGGTAAATGAGCTTAGGTTGACACCTGCACTTGGTTTGCACACCTGAGAATTGAACTGAGGTCAGTTCATGAGCCTAGCTCAAGAATGAGCTAAGCTAGCTTGGCTCATTTAGAGCACTGATTGTTCTGTTAATGCTCCAGGTAATTTATTTTGCAAGCCTCTCTTTGGGAAGCATAAATTGATTACACGTATCCATGCAATTAGTGAATATGAAACATATCTAAGTAACTTTCCATGCTTATACATATCTAAGTAACTTTCCATGAACTGAGGTCAGTTCATGAGCCTAGCTCAAGAATGAGCTAAGCTAGCTTGGCTCATTTAGAGCACTGATTGTTCTGTTAATGCTCCAGGAATTTATTTTGCAAGCCTTTCTTTGGGAAGCATAAATTGATTACACGTATCCATGCAATTAGTGAATATGAAACATATCTAAGTAACTTTCCATGCTTATACAGCCCCATCTTCATTGCTAACCTAACAGGCACAAAAATGTTATGAACGGTTCTTGGGGCCATAGTCACCAGTTTCTCCAGAACAGCTGACAAATGGTGAATTGATTCACCTTGAGTTGATTCTTGATTTACTACAAATATAGAACGTATCTGATTACTATTTTTGTAAGGTATGAAATAATCCCTGTGTCCTGTATAGTTTTGAATAATTGACAGGAACTAAAATATCCTGACTGGTTCTTAGTACTATGCTCCAGAACTACCAGCAAATAATTAATTGGTTTGCCTTGAACTGGTTCTTGATGGACTACAAGTCAATTTACAAATCACAGAAAGTCAAGCAAATCACATAAATAATCTTTTTCTTATGGTTGAAAACACATTATTTGGCTTGGCCATGAATTTAGGGAAACAAACTAATCAGAGTTGCATATTATTATAAATTAAGCAAATTGATATTCTGAACATGGTGAATTGAATTTTGATGTCACTAACTTAACAAATTAATGGCAATTAATGGCGTATTGAATTTTGGTGAGTGGGAAAACTAGAAAGAATGGGATCAGAAATAAGCATATTCATTGGAACCTAGGAGTAGCCCCAATAGGTGAAGAAGTAACTTGTTGCAAGTTGACGGGTCTAGAAGAGCAAGGGACAGTCCAAAAAAGACATGGGTTGAAGTAGTGACTAATGAGAAATGAGTTGAGGCTCAATAATTAGGCCCAATAATTTAACAATGGATATGGCACTGAACAGAGTGGAATGGTGGGACAGGATCATGTAGCCATCACCATATAGTTGGGACAAGGCTTAGTTCAATTGAACTTTGGTACTTGGATTCACTAACCAACTTTTAAATCATGAATTGTGAATTGAACATGCAGTGAGTTGCTTACAGAGGGTCTCTCTGCTGCAACCATGAGGTTTCAGGTCTGATAGTTCACTCCTAGTTACATAAAATAGGAAGATAAAAAAAAAGTTGTTCAGGAGACATGGAAAACGAACTAAAAAGTTCATCCAGTAAAATTTTCTTCACAACTCCARAAAAGAAATATCAATGGAAGGGAGAGGGCAAGTAGAATATACAACAACAATTTAGTATATCTAAAACAACTTATAGTTACCATTTGTGTACTCAAACATGAAACCTTAGGGTTTTGATGCACTACGTTAACATGGAAATTTGACTTTGACAATTCAATTCCCCTTCCTTTATTTCAACCTGAGTTAAAACTGAGAGAGAGAGAGAGAGAGAGAGAGAGAGAGAGATCTTCTGAGCATAAACTTTGAAAATGGAATCTAACTACTATCACTGAGATGGGGTGGGGGCAGAAGCAGATGAATAAAATCAGCAAATCTTAGTTCCTTAACCAATGCTTTTGGAGATTATTCAGAAATCCATTTAAATTACATATGAAACAATATCTCAGCACGAGTATCTGTATCATGGGAGTATAACATAAAAACATATTTTAAGGCTAGTTTAGAAGACAGGAGGTAGAAACCCATCCTGAGAGTACTGACTCACTGTGACAGTGCTGAGACACAAGCAAAACATGTTACCACAATGCCCTTTCTATGTAAACTCTTTATTTTCTGTTTCTTTATTAAGTCCTAACAGATCAATATATGACAACATTTTATTTTGGTCTAGCTCTTCAATAAGAGAGGAAAAAGGAAGAATAAATTTTTGCATTCTATCCTAACGAGAGGATAATTTATTAGAAAGCCAAGAAGGAATTACATACCATCCTCCCTCATACTCCATGTCTAGAATCTGATTCTTTTCATCTTCAGTTAAATCTAATGCAACCTGGATATAAATTGGCCAAAAACAAAGAAGAAAATATATATATCAGTACTATATAATGAAAAAAAATGCAGGAAAAGAATACTTCCAACAATGAATGAACCAAAAAAATTCTAAAATAGAAAAATTTAAAAGAGTCTATACTCAATAAAGGGGGTCTTGCATGAAAGGGCACTTCTAATCATAAGATTGCTGTCATGTAAAAATCATAGTTGTCAAGGCTATGCCTAGGCGATAAGGCGCTCTTTGAGGGTCGCCTTGCTCAAACAGCTACATATTTATATGCAAGACACCATATGATATTTTTATATTTTATTTTATGTTATTAATAGTAGTACAATAGATATTATTAGACTAAAGTATTCATATTGCGGGTTTATAGTAAAATAATATTATTATTTTTATGCTGCTGATAAAAAATATTATTTTTTATACTAGTTTCTTTTTATTATTTTCTTATTTGCATGGATTCAATTGACACACAAGTCAGTGACATAGACTTGAACCCTTTCAGACTTTAAAACCTAAATTAACAAGTAAGAAATAATTTGAAGATTTTATCCTATTAACACACACAAGAACAATCAATAGGACTTTTTCTTCATCATCATCTTCTTTTTTCATAAACATGTTGATTTTCTATCTTTCCACATGGGGTTTACACTTATTTCATGAGGATTATGGTAATTATTAGTTAAAGATTACTGCTTATTACTATGAAACCTAAGGAACTACTCTAGGATTTATATTTTTTTTATTCTCAAAAACTCATTGCCTAGGCAGGCACCCAGGCATCGCCCAGATGACTAAGCAATAAGGCGCTCCCTTGTCACCTAGCTTCGCCTTGGTACCTTGAAAACTATGGTAAAAATGAAGCTCAATTGTTTACCCAAAAATGGAAGAGGGTTTTTTCCACCCTTTACTATTTGAAGGACCCTATTCAGTGGTTGCCACTCATAGAGTCCATACCAATACATCATAGAGTAAACATGATGTGGAGGATGAAACAATCCATGTTTCTGATAAAGAGGTTTTTCCATCTACTATCCATCAGATGGTTTGCATTCAGCACATCAGTGCACCATGTGGAAGGGAATTGTCCATCCAAAGAGGTATGTTTTTCAGGATTATTTTACTATAAATCATGGATATCGACTTTACTGTTTTACATCATATGAATACACATTATGATATTTTGATGTTTTAACCAAGAAGGAATTTCATCTCTTCATGTAATCTGTATTTCTCGAAAATATATTCTTGTGCATTAATGAGGTTAAACTCACAAGCTCAAGTACATATCTACTCAGTATGATATGAAGTGCTAAAATTTAAGAATTAAAATGCCACAAACATGTCCTAGAAAAATCAATGTGTCCTTTTGTAAATATACCCTTGAATCAATGTATTAAGGTGATATCCTTGTATGGTACCCCTAATACACAGGAAAAACATGGATATCTTAGGATTATCACTACTGAGCAATATGGGTTATTTTACAGGTATTGCTTAAATGTTGAAAATAGATTAATGCCGATGCTGCTTTTTAAACCAGATTGAATGAAATGTCATGTATATAGCTTAAAAGTAGACACGATAGCCAATATCTTCTACCAAATATTTCCATTTAGGCAAATAGAGCCATGAAATATACTTGTAACGTTTCCCAAAGACCGTGTAATGTTTCATACGTTCCATGCCATTTCAAACGAAGTTCTTCTTAGTTGTACAAGTATGATGTTTTAGTCTATGCATATGGGGATTGAAACCAAACAATAAACTCTTTATTCTTTAAGATTTATACGTGCAAAGGTAAAAGTAAATCACTTTTTTTTTTTTCTTTCTTTGAGTTTCTCAAGTTTAGTGGTACTTCCTTATGACTATCTTTTTCTATACCGAGAATTTGCCCAAACAAAGCAAACCCTGTTCAAAATTGAAGGCTAAAAATACAAGTAATTACTTCTTCTGAAAATCGGGAACTAATAGCATGAATTGCTCGTTAATTACTCGAAGTAATTCTTTCTCTTCTTTGCAGAAGTTAAAACCTCGCACAGACGATTGCAAAACCCGAACAAAGAAAATAAATAATTAACTTAGGAGAATGGAAAAAAAAAAAAAAAACAGAACGAACCTGTTTGGCGAGAAGCTCTCGTTCTATGTTGCTGGAAGCAAAGAATGGAGCATCAGGACTAAATCTTCGACAAACTGGTATCCAATACGGAAACCCTAATTTATCTTCATTTGCAGTGATCACCATTATTTTCTTCGCCTTAGCAGATTGATGTCTTTTGAAATCAATTGGCTTTGAGAATGAATGTGCCAACAACTTCTCCTTTTCGACTTGGAGACTGAAGAAAGAGAATGAAAAAGAAAAAACAAAACAAAAACACTTAAAAAGAAAAAGAAAACTTACAGATCAACACTATGTATTTTGGAGTACTAACACTCCCCCCCCCCCCGAACTTTCATTTGTAACAAAGCCTACCCTAAACTTAATGTTCAAGTAATTAGCACCTGCCTTGTCAACGAGCTTGATAGTAAAATTAAACTTACTAAAATGTCCATTGAAAGCCTGCTAAGTTGATTAAAAAAATATCAAAACAAAGAAAATAGGCATATAAGAGCATGGTATCTCTTGTTATACTGTTAGTGTTTTTTGTATTTTCTTTTTTTTTTTATGCCCGAATTTGTACGTGTAAATAAGTATTAAATATATATGATATATGATATTTGGATTTTATTTGTATAAAATCTAAAGTTAAATATTTGCTTTATATAGTTTAATATATCTATTTATATTTTTTGAAAATTTTGTTGTAATTTTTTATTTTTATTATTTTTTTATATTGTTTGTATTTTTTACATTTTTTTTTATTTTTGTTCCATTTTATTTATTTTTGCCAAAACGTCTCATAAAATGATATAAGGGTAACTTGTATATTTTGGAAAGTTTAAATACCCACACATGGCAGTTACATAAAATGAAAATCTTGTATGAGGAAAGTTAATTGACCATTTAACAAAATGCTAAAAGTGGTAGCAAAGTGCTAGAATGTAAAGTTTAATTAGGTCTTTCTTACAAATGAGATTTTAAGGCACTAAATTTAATGTCACTACCCCCAAAGTACCATTCTTACAAATGAGATTTTGAGGTTAGTCTCACTTCAGTACTGAATTTCAAAACATGATTTTCAAAAACACTTAAATATACCTTTACGTCAAAGGACTTAAAGAATGTTTTCGAACCGTCGTTGACCCGGACGGTCTGATCGTTTGGCCCAGGAATCGTCCAAGCAACTAGTTCCATTTTACCCAAAACCAGGAATCTGGTAAAAACTATTGAAAAAGTCAATAAACTGTTGACCCAAGCAATCGAACTGTCAACTCGTTCAATGGTTTTGACCATTTTTTATTTTTTAATTTTGCTGTCAAAATGGGTCGTCCATTCGAACCAGACAGTCGGACCGTTGACCCGAAAACTGGTGCCCATAACGGTTTCATTTACGGGTCGTATTTTAAAATGTTGGACTTAAATATACTTCCCTTTTGTCAAATTCCATTGACATCACATTTAAATATTTCTAAAAATCCAATTTTGTTCTTCCAAAGTTCCAAGTGTTGAGAGCTCTACAATTAAGTGGATTCATTAGTTCAATCCGATTGAGCATTGGAAGGAAATTTGTCTAGAATTCAAATTCAAAATAACTAGAGACGGAATCAAATTAAGAAAAGATTAAAGCAAAAGAAGACGAAATAGGAATAGAGCATGGTTTTGAAAACTAGACTAGACCGGTTGACCTGGGAACCGTCCAAGTAACCGGTATTCTCTGTACTAATCTCAATTGCGTCTTCATAGCCTCCACCTTTGCTCTCTTCATCACCTTGTTCCACCTCCACATTTGCCTTCAAAAAGTATGATGACATGTTTTTATTCAAAGTATTCCTTGTCATTGTTTGATCTAAACACTTTCACTCATACACCAAACTATGTCAACACCATCTAATGGAATTGTTGAACTAAAACCAACACATCATCACGAGATTGTTATGGACGCATTCCTCGGAAAGACGTACCATCGCTGCCGGCAGCAACAGGAACCTGACCCACCGCCAGATTAGATTAGATCATCTTGCTTGTTCTTATCTTATTCTATTGCTCTTATCTTATCTTGTTAGT
>NW_010729081.1:4160637-4175891 GCF_000365185.1 Nelumbo nucifera
CTTGGACAAATCACCCCAAAGGAGAGTTCGGGTGGTCTCTTGGACAAATCACCCATTGGGTTTCCGTAATAGGGTCTGTAAGCAAGGGAAGGCGCAAGGGGAAGCAGGGGGCTTTCGCACCGTGGACCGACCCGTGACGGGATCCTACGCTCGGGCCCATAACAGAGATATCGTCAAATATATCCAAGAGTACTGAGAATAATCATCAACAAATAAAAGAAAATGCCGATAGCCACCCATAGAGGAAACATGGTATGGCCCCCACACATTAGTACGAACAACATAAAAAACAGAAGAACATCTTTTGTTGCTTGCTTTAAAGGAATGCCTACAATGCTTTCTAAGTTGACAACCTTCGCACTCCAAACTGGACAAACCGACTGACTCAAACAATTTGGGAAACAAAAAACGCAAAGAAGCAAAAGACAAATGTCGTAACCAATTATGCCAAAGCATAACCTGACCCACTAACTCTGACTCAATACTCCTATTTGCATGATGACTCTAATGATTGGAAAGTCCATCAAGAAGATAGATTTCATTCACCTCACGACCACTCCTAATCGTCCTCTTTGATTCCAGATCCTACAAAACACAATGACTAAGAGAAAAAATCATAGAACAGTTAAAATTCTTTATCAAGCTACTAACAGATAAAAGATTAGTGCTCAGTCTAAGAACATGAAAGACAGAAGGTAGGGTAATGATATCAGTTATCTTGACAGACCCTTTCCCAACAATGGAAACATGTGATCCATCAGTTGTGAAAACTCTATCTCTGCCAAAGCAGAGGTGGTATGGGGCGAAAATGGTGGTCATATGTTTTGAGGCTCTTGAGTCTACAATGTAGGGCGGTCCCCCCTTACCTGTAGTGGATACATAAATTGCAGTGGCATGTGAACTACCTATGTGTGCAAACGAGGTAGAATGACTACCTCCTGATCCACCTGCACCTTGTTGTCCACCTGATACTAAGTTAGAACTGGCTATATCCTTCTGATTCAGGAACTGTCCATATCTCTCCAATTCAGCCTTCATTGCAACTATTGCAATAGATTTTAGAGAGGCTATAGTAAGTAGCCCTAATAAATCACCAGTCACTGTCATATTCACATTTCCCTTCTTATTTCTAAGCTGGCTCGGTACAAGGTGTGGGTAAAGCTTCTAGCATGTATCTGTGGTATGTTTGGGTTTCTTACAGTAGTCATAGATCAGATCCTTTTAGTCCTCCTTCCTCGGTTCATTTCCACCCTTATCCCCATTCGGCTTAGGCTTCATTTTGCTAACCATAGCTGATTGCTCAAGGCCTGGGTTCCTCATCATCACATTTTTCCTACTCTCCTCTCCAAACACAAAGGCATATGCCTGAGAGAGAGTTATACTGTTTCGAGAATGAATATGTTGTCGTGCAATATCATGCTCAGGGTTAAGTCCAGCTAAAAGCTCAAAAACCCTATTCTTTTCTATCAACTTCTGATAAGTTGTTGCATCTTTGCTACTTTCCCAAACCACATTCTCCAAATGATCTATCTCCTACCATAAGGTTTTTAGGGTTGAAAAATAAATAGCAACAAACTTATCTCCCTGCCTAGTACAATCACCTAGTTTCTTAACCGATAGGCTCTAGCAACATTTTCATTATGTGAATAAGTTTCTGCTACTCCATCCCAAATCTCCTTAGCTGCGTTAACCCATAAAAAGTTCTTACTTATATGGGGCAACATAGAATTACACAGCCAAGCCATCACCATGTAGTTCTCCTGTACCCATCGAGAATGATTAGTTTTAGGTTTCTTTTCCTTATTGGTGACATACCCCAATTTCCCAAGAGCACCAATGGTCGTCTTTGCAGATTGTAACCATTCTAAGTAGTTTATACCATTCAACTTGATTGTAGTGATGGTTCCGACCCCGAAGAGGTATCCAACACCTCCTCCCCCGAATCTTATTTCTCTTGAAAATTTGTTTTCAACTACAAAACCCTCCATAACTCTCAGAAATAGGTTAGGAAATCAATTTGAGATGAAAAAGAAGGTTTTTGTCTCCTTTAGAAACCTCAAACACCCTCCTAGAACCCTAGAAGCCCCTCCCTCCAAAGTTTTTTTTTTTCCTGTGGGAGCGAAAGAAGAGGCTATCGCTCCCTCCAAAAACCTCCAAAAAGGCTGGGACTTGAACGACCCTCTTTAGAAAATCTTAAGGAACCCTAAAAAACTAGAGCACCACTTCCTAGGTCAAAATTGAAGAGTCCTACTAAAATAAGACTCTCCCCCTTTCTCCACTTTTTCCTATTTTCGGTGTAAAACCCTAGACCAGCTACAAGGGATTGCAATTCCACCCAAAAGAAAATTCCAAAAACTGGGCTTACCTGAAGTCTTCGATCAATCCTTTACCTTATCATGTAGCCAGCTAATTTAGGGCTATATGATGGAGCAACAAAAGAAATATTTAAACTTGCTTTGATACCAAGTAGAAAGGTTTGGGCAACCTATTTTGATATAAAAACTGTAAAAGAAAAATAATAAATAATAAAAAGAAAGAAGAAGAAGAAGAAGAAAAGAAAGAAGAGAAAAAGTTTCAGCTAAGAAAGAGAGAGATGAGAGATAGAAGACAATGGGAGAAGCTCAAAATTAGGTTTGACCGCCCCTTTCATTAGATTATATACTCATAAATAAAAGAGAGTATAAAGACAAGTATGCCCTTAGTAAGTCAACTACTTGTGAGAACTTAAAAGCACTCTTAACATAAAATATAAACTAATGGGCCTAAGGCCCAATAACTCCCTAACCATGCTATGTAAATAAAAAGCATGTCATATCAGCCCAAAACTCAACACTAATTAATTTGATTCTTTTGTTTTTTCAAGAACACTTTTAAAGCTTAAAACTATACTAAATGGAATAACAAATGGATAATTGAAAAAACTTCTAGCATGGTTTTGAAAACCGAACCAGACAATCAGACCAGTTGATTTAGGAACTAGTCAAGCAACTGGTTCCCTTTCACCATACAACTACTTTTAGGCCAAAAACCGTTGATTTGGTCAGTAACCCATTGACCCGAGTGATTGAACCATCGATCCATTGACCCAGACAATAGTTTTTGGGCATTTTTTTATTTAAATTATTTTTAATTTTTTTTAATCCATCCGTTCAAACCAGATGATGAGACCGTTCAACCCGAGAACTGGTCTTTTTAAAACCTTGACTTTTGGCTTGTCATTTTTAAGAACAATGTTAAAGCGTAAAAATATACTGCATGGAATAACAAATGGATAATTGATGAAACTCCAAATCCAATGGATTAGCATTTAGAGCTGCTGCAACTATGTCCTTCGGAGTTGGGAGAGAGCGTTCTTATTCTTGCTTTAGATTCTCAGAACCTAGCAAAATTAAAAGTAATTATTAGTACAGCAGAAAAATAGGGCTCAAAAAGTCAATACATTATTCCAGCTGGCATCTACTTAAGCCAAGGATAACTTCTCATTGAAAGTTAAAACCATTATTTCGTTGAAAGTTAAAACCATTCCTATTCTTAAATTCTTAATGACTTTTTGACAACCTCTGAATGGGTCAAAGTTGTGAAATCCAAATGATGAAATTCTAAAACAGGAGCATTGTTTATCTTTATGACTAAAACGATCATTGGATATGAGTTCCCTCTAGGAGTGATGTATGGAATCAATGCCAAATACAAGTCAGGCTTCAACAAGAATATTCAAGGAACCTATTTAATAGAATGGTGAGGATAGATATTAGTTTTTAATTAAAAATTATTTCATTAATGTACAAGCCTAAGTTCAAAAACTTATTATGTTTGGATAAATTGTTCTTGTTTGAGCTTTGGGATGGGCAGTGGAAAATAACGAGCCTAAAAAAAGGTGAATCAAGCGTTTGCTAATAGTCTGTTTTTTTTTTTTTTTTTTTTCTTTTGGTAAAAAGCGTTTGCTAATTCAAATGCATAAAGCTTATTCAAATGCAGTCTTGATTAATTTACTAGACCACTTGGACGTCTTAAAAAAACCTCTGATTTAAGAGAGGAAATAAACATATGCAGATTTTAGTGCAGACAATACAAACTTAGATCAAGTCTGAATTGTCCAATTGAGGCCCAATCCAAACTAAAATTTGATGCATTTGACTTGGGTTCGGACTTGGGTTGCTCAATCAGCCTACATTAAAATTTAGGGAAAATTTATGATGGAAAAAAGATATGATATAGAAAGAGTTTTGACCAATCAAAACCCACCTATAAATTTTGATAAATAACACCATGTTCCCTACCACGTTTATAATTCTGGTTTATTGGTCAGTTGTTTTTCGTCATAGATGTTGAATATATGCATTATATATATATATATGTATGGTTTATTAAAAAATATGTACATAGGTGGGTTAGGCTTGGGTTAGGAATTAAGATAAGTAGGGTCGGGCTCATGCCAGGTTCTGAATCTTTGTATTTGATGAACCTTCTGTTACCCCTCATCAAATGGGTCCACTGTTCATTAAGGCCAAAGAAGTTAAAGTTGAACCTCCATTTGATGAGAGGTAACAAAAACAGTGGACCCAAATGAAGAGGAGATCACAAACCTGTTGTGGAAGAACCAAAGGTTGAACTCGAACAATGCATATCCATTCATCATTCAATCATCTAATGGATTCCATAGGCTCTGGTTACTGGTGAAATAAGTAGAGTAAATTTCCATTCATAAATAAAAAACTACATAGAAAGTCTGTTGCTTTTGAAATTAAGTTGCTTCGAGCATACCATGTGGGTCTCTTTCCCTTAGGCTGCGTTTGGTTGGAGTATGAATATAAATTTGTAGAGTGCAAAACAAAAATGTTTGGTTCATATGAGTGCAAAGTGTTTCAAGATTTACACACCCACTTTGCACTCAACTCATTTGTTTTGAAAGATGCAAATAAGAATACAATTTTTGTGGATGTTTGGCATTTTCATCAATGCAAACACAATTGTTTCTTACTACCAAATGGTGTTCCTTTTGGTACTCCCGCCATTAAACAAATATAAAAAATAACAGACCATTAAATAAATATAAAAAATAATAGATTAATGTTGTAGCTGAAATTTCAGATGGAAGTTGACCTCTCAGGAGCAATTCTCCTCTTGGCAAGCATGAGAGTCAAGAAAAGAGGAACCAGAGTAAAGAAATGCCAGCTTCCTCCTTACCAGTGACAGAGACTAGACGACAAAACTAAAAAAGAATTTAAAAAAACATAGGGGGAAAAGAATCTAAGAGTTTCAACCACACGAGAACTGAAAATAAAGAATCCGATGAATCACATACGAAGAGAATGTCCAGTCCAGGTAGCTTGTCTATAGATTTTCAGAAAGCAGCACAAAATTATGTCTTCCTAGCAACAACTTCACTTGTCTCTTCAAAGAATGCAGCTTTCAAGCTCCATCGCAACAGAAACATCCTGAAACCACGACAATAACCATGAATAATCACTGCTGATTATTCTCATGCTGACTGCTGATTCCTGAGCCACCAAACTCTTCATAAAAATTCTCAACTGTTGATTATTCTCATTGCTGATTAGTGACCCATCACTCTCGAAAAAAAAACATCATCTGTTGATTATTCTCTTTGCTGATTTGATACTGCAGCGTTACTAAAAAGATAAAAGCCCAAAACCTCATAAAGCCACCTGTTCATGATATTCAATGTTTCCTGCGGTTGTTATAACAACATCTTTTTGTTCCCTGACAACGTTGAACATGAAAACAAGACGATCCTTCTACCAACATAACCCATTGGCAGTACTTTGTGCACAAGACCCCAGGGTACCCTTGGCTACCATGTCTCAGCTGTTCATAGATTCAATCACCTATCAGGTATAACCCAATTTGAATTTTTTCCAACCTTCAACACTCCTTTCACATGTTCCTTCTGCACTAAACCTGAACATTGTCAGAATTGCTCTGTACCTGCCTCCATAGTAACCGTTGTAACTGGCACAGTGTGACAAGCAAGAGCAACAAAACTTGTCATCCACACAAGATGTGTCTTTTCCAGAAGCATCCATGTCTCTAAAATTCACAAAGTGACATTGAGAGCATCCACTCAAACTGTTTGCTTTCCATGTGCAGGTACAAAAATCCTTTTGTTAAGGACTTCTTTTTGAAGTTACAGAATCTAGCAAATCTCTTGCTGAGTCCATTTCTGAAGATTCCAACAATGAGCTCTTGGACAACTCAGCAATTGCAGTTCAAACCAAGCATTATAATCAAGACCTGAATGGAAGTAAACTTAACTCTTCCTCATAAGAGGAAATGAACTTTTGACCCAATTTCTTTCATGAATCATCCTTCTAGATGACTTCTAAATGAAGGTAGAGGTTGTTGGTACAGGAAGCTCTTCTCATGCAGTTGACAATGAATTTGTTGATCTACCAGCATAAATTTGCCACTTCCTCCTCCATTTGATAGTTCCTCTAGCATTTGAATGCCTACAGAGCATCAATTTTATGACTCGATTGACAAAATATAGTAAAATTTTCCACCCAGTAACCAAGTCTTCCACATATTTATACAAATTAATGTAAAAGCTCTTTAACAGAATAAAGTTTTCCTGTACCAACTGATGATGAAAGACATTTCTTTGTATAATTCAAGAATACTATAAAAGGACTTTTTTCTTTGTATTGCTCCACCTGGAAAGGCTCCAAAGAACCCCAGGTTCTTCCAACCTTCAGTTTGACCTGCAAAGGAATTGACACAAGGAAAAAGATACTAGTGAATATATTTCCAAAGAATTAAAAGCCATAATTTAACAATGGGTTGAAAGGGCCAGAAGAACTAGGGGCAGACCAGAAAGGACATGGATTGAAGTGGTAAGAAATAATTTAAGCGCTCACAATTTAACAATGGATATGGCACTATAAAGAATGGAATGGAGAAACAGGATTCATGTATCTGATCCAATATTGTTGGGGTAAGGCCTAGATGATGATGATGGTGACAAATTACAAAGCCAGTTTATGCTATGTTGAGTTCATGCATACCTAGAGGCGATTCAGAACTTTCCATGCTTAACTGTAGCAATAATCCAGCCTCCCCTATTACAAAAGGATCAACTTCCAACAGTAACTCATCATGTACCTGTAAGCATATTACAAAACCATAAACACTTGCAGACATTTTGTTTCACAACCCCAAAACGAAACAAAATGTTCAATCTCACAGTGAGAATATATTGCATATTATGATATTTTTGTGCAACCTCAGTGTATATACAGGGTTAAGGCTGCATACGTCCGTCCTCCCCAGACCCCACATTGGCAGGAGCCTCGTGCACTGGTCTGCCCTTTTATATTTTTGTACACATATGTATGTGTGCATATGTTCTGGGCCACCCTTTGTTATGTATTTAAGCATACGTCTATGTACATCACAAAGAGAGAGAGAGAGAGCTTCTTGTTATCATTGCAACCTTGGAGTTTGAAAGTACTAACCTGCAAAAGAATTCGACAGAGACCTTTAGGCATGGGAAATGTTGTTAGAATTAGTTTTTTATTTTTGTTTTTAGGGTTCTGTTAGCATGTTGTTTTCTTTGTTTAAGTTCTTATTATTAGGGTGGGCCACCAAGGGCATGCTTATAATTTCTATTTCTTTTATTTTACATCATGTTAATACAAATAGGAAGCCGGGAGCCACCAGCTTCAGTTTTTGACTCTCAAACACTTTTTCGTCTTCTCTTCTCTTTTCTCTTCTCTCTCTTCTGGAAAGAAAAGATGGTATCAGAGCATAATTCTGGGCGATAGGAATCTCTTTTCTCCTCTGAATCACATTCCTTTCACCTAGAAATCTTCCACCCAGTTTTCTGACTCTTGGACAGTGAAGGCAGAAACCCTAATCAAATAGTAGGAGGGGGCCGATCCTATGAAGGCTCTCTTTCTCTTGGCTGATGCTGTGAAGACTCAGTCTTGGAACAGCACCTTCGTACAGGTGCTGTACAGGGATCTTTGATTCCCTTTTTGTCACAGGTATATGCTGTGATTGGTTGATGTGTGTTGTGCATAGACCAATGATAACTGAAGTCTAATTTTTTGGACTATTCTTAGATGGTTTGAGTGCTGCTAGAGGATTTCAGCGGTGTAGTTTATTATTTCTGGACTGTTTGTGAACTGTTTGGTTGAAGTCCAATTTCCTGGATGGTTTGAACTGTTCTTGGATGGTTTGATTATTGCTAGAGGATTTCAGCAGTGTTTTTGGACTGTTTTTTGAATTGTTTAGTGGCTGCCATTAGATTTCAGTTGTGGGTTCTTTGTTTCAAAAGAAGATTTCTGGGTGTTTAGTGCCCTAATTATAACTGTGAGAGTTAGTAGTTGAGTGGGGATTAGTCTTGTGCACTTGTGGTTTGAGTTTTGTCTTGTAGCCTTTGTTTCTGTCAATGGCAAATGATGATTCTGCCTCATCTGGGGTTACATTAACTCGTAGTACAATTGGTATTGGAGCTGAAAATATGATATTTCCTATGCCAATTACTCCTTTGAATGGCCTGAACTACCTGGAGTGGGTTAAAGGTGTAAAACTTTACATAACAGCCAAAGGAAAAGCTGGGTACATAAATGGAAGAGTGAAAGAACCCAAGAATAGGACAACTGAACATGATAGGTGGAACCAAGAGAACAGTATGGTGATGTCCTGGCTTCTAGAAACCATGAAACCTGATGTGAAGAAGAACTTTATGTGGGCAGACACCGCTAGTGAAATATGGGAACAAGTCAAAACCACCTATTCTGAGTAGAGGCACTATGCTAAGATTTACCAGTTACAAGCTGAATCCTCAACTTGTAAACAGGGGAACCGTAGTTTGCCAGCCTATTATTTAGCCCTTACTTCAGTATGGAAGGAGTTGGACCACTATCAAGCTATAAAATGGAAGCATGATGATGATGCTAAAGCTTATAAGAAGTTGGTTTCTCAACAGCGAGTTTTTACTTTCTTGTTGGGACTAAACCCCGTATATGAACCTCTTAGAATTCAGATTTTAGGGAGTAAAGAGTTGTCTTTAGTTCAGGAAGTTTATGCCCTGTTTCAATCTGAGGAAAGTAGGAGGAGTGTGATGGTTAAAGACAAGTTGTTCTGTAGCCATTGGTGACGTTCAAGACATACACAGGACACATGTTGGGAGCTCCATGGAAGGCCAAAGTGGGCTATAAAGAATCAAGAGCAGGGTAAGGTGCAGGGTCAGAAGAAGCCTAATACAACACATAATGTGGCAAACGTGGCAACCCAAGATACTCAGTCTGGTGGAGTGTTAACTGGTATTGCTCGGGAGTACTTCACTGGTTCTGACCCTAAGAAAGATATCATGAATTCCTTCAGAAATCACTTGGAATCATATAGAGTGGCCTCACGCCAAATGGACAGTTTAGTTAGTACTCCTTCTTCATTTGCGTCTACATCAGGTAATGTAGCCTCTACCTTCCATGTATCCTCTGCCTTCCAAGAGAGCTTCACTTGTTTCCTCAATGGATTATTGCAGTATAATCACTGCATCAGCATGTCTGCTGAAACAGCGTATCTGTTGTTTTTTTAATCCAATTTCGCAGTACAATTACTGCATCAGCATGTCTGCTGAAACAGCATATCCATTGTTCTTTTTTAATCCAATTTCGCAGTATAATTACTGCCTCAGCATGTCTGCTGAAACAACGTATCTGCTGTTTATTAAAAAGCTAAGTTTGCAGTATAGCTACTGCATCAGAAACAACACGTCTCTGCAAAGCATAGCAGAACTTCCTTATGTTCACTCTGCAAAAGCTAAGTTTACAGTATAGCTACAGCATGTCTCCGGTCAAGATCGCCCCGGGACTCCAACTTCTTCAACTTGGCTTTTGAAATTACTATCGGAGGATTACCGGTCAATGTACCCACTGTTATTTTGAAATTATTGGGCTGGACTGGGATAATTTAAATAGTTGAACTTTGGACATCTTATAGGCCAGAGAGTCACTGTACTAGCCTAGCTTAATCCGGAACAAACGAAGAGTACAATAAAGACCCTTATGTATTTCTTTGTTATTCTCTTTTCATCACTGAAACTCAATCAACAAGAGTACAAACGTACAGTACGATAAAAAAAATTAAGATTTCTAAGTAGTGATGATGAAGCGTTGGCATCTCCTATCCAAATCCAAGCTCAACAAGCCATGGATCCTGGCTTTCGTCGCTTTGGCCGCTCTTTTAGCCGTCGTGACACTCATTTCCAGCTTCAGTCAAAGTGCTCAAACCTCTCTATACTGTTCCCTCGCCGGGTCATACCGTAGTGGAGAAGCTGCCGCCGAATATCGGACTACGCCCATTCAGCTACTTGCAATCCTCCACTACACCACATCGCCTGTTGTCCCGCAACAATCACTCGTGGAGATCAGCGTCTCCTTGGACGTCCTCAAATCCCTATCTCCTTGTAACTTCCTTGTCTTCGGCTACGATTCCCTCATGTGGGCCACCTTCAACCCAACCGGCACCACCTTGTTTATCGAGGAAGACCTTTGCAATCGAGCAGCTTGTAGTCTCTCTCCCCTGTCTTCCCACTACCGCCCTGCAACTTTCTACGGTGACAATTAACACCCTCTCCCTTGTCTTCCTATACATTATACATACTTTCAAAATTTATTCTTATTTTAGTAAATTATTTTTTATAACTTTTATTTGTATGAATTATTTTAATTTTTATTAATTATTAAATATTTTAATAGTTTTAAGATATTAATTTGCTAATTATTAAATACTTTTATTGTTTCATGGACTTTATTACTATTATTATTATTTTAAATTTTAATAATTTATTTTTAATTTATAAATTTATATGTATTTTCAATTTTATTCTTATTTTAATAAATTATTATTTTTTATTTTTTATAATTTATTCGTATTTTTAATATTTTTTGAATTTAATAAATTGTTTTTTATGAAATAATAAAATTGAACTCAAAAGTACCAAATAATCTATTTTAGGGGTAAAATAGTAAAATTAAAAAATTTCATCCACCACAAATAACCTTCTTTATTTAGAACCTCTAAAATGTAGAAAAACATTTGTTTCTTTTCAGATTTCAAACACTTTTAATATTTTTTTCACTATTAAAATTTCAGATTTATTGAATGCCACCTTAATTTCCTATGATACCAAATAATCAAGAGTTCAATTATGATGCTAAAAAGACATGATATCCAAAAAAACTTACAACCAATCAACTGACATTATAAAAGTAGGAACCAATGAGGTGGATTTTCAGCATAATTCAAAAGGTTTGTGATTGGTAAGCCTTATCTCATATTTCTAACATTAAAAGTTTTCTCAATAAATAAACAAACAAAACAAGGTTATAAATTAGATGGATTGGATTGGATTAAAGACTAGCGCAAGACTAACCATAGACATTGACCTTGGCCTAGACCAAAACCGATGTCATGACCCAATTTTTTCTAGCCCAAAGCCCCAAACATAAACAAATTTCTATCTAACCCCCCTTAGTCGATTGGATGAATAACAGCTGATTGATTGATGACCACTTTTATGATACCAGTTGTTTGACTTTCCGGTATCATAGTTGGATTTTGCTAGCTTAACCCCTCCAAAAGGTAAAAGACGAAATGAAACGAGGAATTAAAAAAATGGGGAAAAATCAATTCATTTCAACATTATTCATGAATCTGAATGAAACAACGATGTTGCATCAAAGGATGTTCTCCTTACTAAGAGTAAGGATGGGTATGTGCTTTATCAAAAGATAAAATCAGGCCGGTAAACGGGTAAAGTGCAATGGTCTTCACCCACAAATTAGCCCCCTTGTGCTTGCCATGGTTTCAAAACTTTACACTAAAAACCATTCTTAACGGGTGTATCGCTCCTCCGAAAACACGATATGCAATTTTTGCATGCCACGTGCTGATACTCTGAACCTTGCCCCTGAGCCCTGAGTGATCAAGCAAAGCCAGCAAACCTTGCAAAGATAGTTTGATTGGATAATCTTGCGAAGATGGTTGTTTCCACTTCCACGTGAATGCTTCACTAGAAGGGCGGGTTGGCATGTTCTAAGTTGGACGGTAGACGGTAGACCATATAGCAGGTAAGAAACCACCGGCGTCTTCAACTGAACTGCATTCGATTTGATTCGCCATATGAGAGAAGAAAGAAGAAAAGAAGATAGTGTAGAACTCAAGAATCAACCCCCAGTTCGCATCTTCCTCTCACTCAACCCCTACCCAACCTCAAATTCTCACCCGACACACTCTTCTCCATCCAGACATGCTAGGGCAGCTGGACTGGCACTAGTTCCTAGCATTTTTTAGCACTACATAGTTTTCCTTAAGCATGCTTTACACACTCAGACACTTTGCTAACTCTGCCATTACCACCATCACATAGAAGATATTCCACCTTATGTCAAACCTTATCTCCCTTAGAGCTTCCTTCAACTTCCTAGCCTTCAGTTTAAGACTGCAGTTCCTTCTATCTTCACTTAATGCCGGCAGCACCACCATCTTTCTTGAATATGAGATGACCCTGAAAAAAATCAAAGCATTCACAGCAAATTCCAAAGTCAGTCACATCTACAATGACCAAGAAAAAGTTGACCTAGACAATCATGTTACAGAAATCACTATGGAATGACCAGATTACAAGTCTATGTAGTCTAGAAAGAGAGATTTACTTGTCTGCATTTCAGACCTCAAGCATTAAACTAAACACTGATTACTTGAATGATATGCCCCTAAGTTTAATCTAGAAATACAATCACATGCATTGCTTGAGACAGCTAACACTAAGAACATTGGTTTTGCTTTTCCAGTAGAGGCAGAACATTGGTTCAAATCAGTACATTTGAAGTAGGTCCCATTCCTCTCAGATCCTAAAGTCCCCACTCTTCTAAACCAGTGGACATCTCTTAGATGATCACATATTCGTGATGTGTCCTAACAAGTCATCTTCCAACCGACTTCTTTGTATAGTAACAAATATTGAATAACATGTCCTCATGAAAAACAAATAAATGATGAGATAAATACATACCCCAACGGAAGGAATTTGAAACCAGATGTTTCAAGGAAAATCAGAACATCCTTCAAGAACAATCAGCAGGACCTTCAAATTGACCTGTATCTTTTCGCTGCACAGAGAAAGAAACATATGTAATGCTTAGGGGGCATTCTTTTTTTGGGATTTTGAGCGGGGGGAGGAGGGGGGAGTTTTTCAGCTTTATGTGGGGATCAGGGAAAGTTTATTTTCCAAGGTACCACTTACCCAGGAAAGTGATACCCATCTCCTAGATGGATAAATAACTTTCCCACATAAGGGGGAAAGTTGCCAACACTTGAATGGGACAAAAATTCCCCTTTTAATAATGAATCTCTATGGCTAAAATGGTCATTGGCTTATTTACCTGGGAAATAAAAGAACATGGGTAAATGCACTTACCCAGTAAGTGTTTCTCAGGAAAAACTTACCCAAGTAATTGCACTTATCTGGGTAAGTAACTTACGGAAAAGTGAACAGGGCCTTAGAGCTAAATAGCGTGAATATCAAATACACAATAATTTCTTGACCAATGCCAGCATTGACAGATTATATATTACAGATACACAACCTAACATGAGAACTTAGTCAAATGTTGCATTCCATGTGTCTGCACACGAGAGAGGATCAAATTTCAGTTAGACTTGACGATGTTACCAAGAGGTTATCTAGGAAAAATTAAAGTTGACTTTTTTTATTAGTATTCACACTAAAAGCATATTCATAGATCCGCTGCCAGCAAAACATCAAATATTTTCAAGCAGGCATTGAAGTTTGAAACCAATGTAACAAGGTATAAGAGAAAGAGAACTAACCATTCGTTTGCTAATGTAAGGTTGTAACTTTATTGTTCCCTCAGATAGACACTCAACCTTCAGCAATTTGTGTTTCTCCATTTCAAACTCTTTTCTGGATTCCTTTCGAGTACCTGATTGCCAAACTCTACCGAAATTAGGAAGCCAATCAGTATCACAGCTACTTGAGACGATCTCTCCTCTCTTCTCCATCTCAATTTCAATCTTCCGCTTTTCTGCCCAAGCAGCTCCCACCCGTTTTGGATTCAACTTTCCACTCATTCTTGACTTGCTTGAGGAAGAAGCAAGAGAATTGGTGTTAGATCCTATGTCTACTTGAAAATTTAGTTCATTTTCTTCATTCTTTTCAAACCAAGGTGGAGGAGCTCCTGTATGCACATTTCCTTTGGACTCTTCAAGAAGCAGAGGAAAAACTTGAGTGAGATTCTGCAACACTGAAAAGAGACTTGAAGTGAACTACAATGTGATACCCATCCAAAAAACACTATGTGATATCAATCCACATCAAAAGAAAAACTTTTGTGGAGCATCTTTAAACCATGCCACCAAAAAAGCTTGGGTTTGTGGTGTATTATTATTCAACATAGCATTCCAAATCAAATACCAGACTCATGATGCATTGCCATCATATATGAAAAAAATAGCTTTGAACCAGAAGAGCAAATAACATAAACCAAACAAACTGGGTAAATACCATGGTTACTGCTCTTTCCATTGCCCATTCTATCAACCTGATACAAACAGCCCAAACTGTTAAAAACATGGTAATACAAAGAAAAAGAAATGCTAAATAAGAATAAGCATGAGAACGAACATAAAGACATAATAGCCATTGATAAGAACAGAAATGTACAGAAGAAAAATGATATTTTTGGACTGCTTTAATATGTCAATCCACATAAAACACTGAAACCTTGCCTTTGTCATGTTGCATGGAGTATTATCAATAAAGTTAACAAGAGATAATGGAATCAAGTATTATTACAGGCAACAGCACAAATATAAACTCTTGATTTATGCAGGTATAAGTTTAGGTATAGTACTAAACAGTTCACAAGCACTGAGCAAGACAAAACATCCACCTAAATGGTAGCATGAGTTCCACCAACACTACAATGTTTTTATTTAAATTTTTGGAAGAATAGATTAACAGAATAATTTTATGCTTGTTAGTGTAATTGACCAATGAACAATAGGAGTAGAAAGAAAAGTATAGAAAGGAATTAAAGTATTATATTGTGGGAAGAGAAACATAACAGAATGTCAAGGACTGAAGGGTCATTAGCCACAAGCTTGTATGGTTTGAAGCAGTCACCTAGAGCCTGGTTTGATAGATTCAGACTAGCCCTTGGAAAATTCGGTTATGTACAGGCCCAGTCAGATCATACACT
>NW_010729081.1:4183597-4203093 GCF_000365185.1 Nelumbo nucifera
TTTTGGGCTCAGGAAGGCCTAGTTGGCCTGAGTCTTGTTGTATTTGGCTTTCTCATTGAATAAAATTACTTTACCTTTTTCCAAAAAAAAAAAAAATTTCTAACCCTTGCGGAAACCGATTTCCCGGTGAATTTGAAAACTGGATTTTTCCAAATCGATCTTGCACTGAACCGGACTAGATTTGAAACCAAATCAAAAGGGGAGAATTATACCTGATATGGATACCACAAATGCATATCCCAAGGTAGAAGTTCACACCCAAACCAGTCCTAAAAACCAGCTTCCACTGAAGATGGCACAGTGTGTAGGTGAAGCCGATTCAGCAACATTGTTTTCAGCAAAACTGTGAACCAACTTGCTTGAATCGAATGAGGTGAGTGAGCCTAAAATTTTTCTGAGTTTTTCTTGCAAAAACAAAGAAGAAAACTGATCTAAATCAATTCTTGAAAGCCTGGGTTGTGATAGGGTTTCTTGGAAGACAAAAGAGAAGAGAGAACAAGAGAGAGTGGTGTTCTAGTCTGGTTCGCCCTCTTCTTCTTTTATCTCCTCGAGTCCTTGTGGAGCACTCTCCCAATCAAATTATTAGATTATCCAAATCTAATTTGGATCTGGACTCTATTAAGAGATAAGACTTATCCTCTTAAGAGAATGGGTGCTCCATACCCATTTCCAAACCCAGATTCGACCCAGAGCACATGACAATTTGACACCTTACTTAATCGTATTAATTATGGGCCTTAGGCCAATTTACTTCAAAGGCTCACGGCCCAAGATGTTGCATGGCCACTTTAGGCCTGATATTGAATGGTGTTGGACCCCACAATGATCTCACATAAGCCCACATAGATTCGGCCCAACCTCTGAAAGAGGCTAGGCTGAATTCATTGCTCAGGGCAGTGAACTCTTGACCCAATCAGCATTGGTCCAGTTTGGACCCAACATTTACACCTAAATGATCATTGGATTCAACCACCCTATGAAGACCCAAGAATAATGGACTTATGTAAGACAATCCATTAGGTAATCAACCCTGTAATGGTCTCTTACACTTAACCTCTCAGCCTATAAGGATCAAAACAATGTCCGACAGGGAAGGACCTCTCCCCTGGCTACAAGATGCAGTGCCACACTCTCTACTTGGACAGATCCCGGGATTAAAACCTTTTGCAAATCTTTTTCATAAAATAGTAGTATATAACATATAAATACATTTTGCAAACCAGATTTCAAACACAAGTGAAATCCACTACAGGCAGTTTAGGTTTCCATTGGAGAGAGTGTAAACCCTGATATTCACTTTGTTCGACAAAGGGGTTGATCCTATCACTATGATCACCCACTCAGGTAAATTCTTAGATTGCCCCAACATACCTAGGTATTTGACCCTTAATGGATCTCACTAATTGGCATATCAAAGACAGCCTAGTCCAACACCTAGTGCAGTACCATAATCAAGTCTAGGGTTATGTGTAACTTTCCAGTTTTGCCCATCTATCTCCAAGGTCCGGGGCATACTGGAAATTGGTCCAGGTTCAATGGTTCTAATAAACACCCACTAGCTGAGCTTGGGGTCTAACCATAGCAACTGAGACAAGCTGCTCCAACTCCTTGGCAACACATCAGTGTCAGCCTTGTCAGGATAAATTCCCCCAATCTATCCAATGGCTAAGAACATTCTAAACTAACACGAATCTCTTGAGTGTCTAGCTTAAGGGGTAATACATAGAAACATACCAATATTAACATGAAACAACAGTGTACTTTATTCATTTACAAATAAATGATTATGTAGATCAATTTGATTGGAGCTAAGGGCATACACTGTCTAATAGACAGATGTAAATGGTCACTACAGATAAGTTGGATAAGAGGGCACATAAAGCCTGCTCCATGCCAATTAAAAAATCATGTGTGCCTGGAAAGTATTGAGCATTCAATCTATGTGTCAAACTGATCCTATTGGATCTCATATGCAATAGCTTCAATCATTTCAATTTGAAATTTGAAATGACCAGAATCTCAAAGGTTGAGGTTATGATGATAATGGCTTACAACCACGCCAACGTTTGCAACTTTTTTGGGAAGATAAATAAAATTAAATTAAAACAAAAATAGGATACAAGAAAAGGTGATAAGCAATCACCCAAATGAAAAAGATAAAAATACCCACAGGACAACTGACAAACGCTCAAGACACCCAAATATATAAAACCATCCCATCAAACCTAGACCCACAAAATCAAACCCCAAACAAAGTGGAAAGAAACAACACGTAACAACAAACAAGCACAAACCAACACCCAAAGAATACCCAAAGCAAAAACAAAACCACCCCCACCCGATACCCATAACAAACCCCACTGAATGCCAAATCAGCAAACCTACTTGTTGATTTTTTTGAATGCCATCTTCCTGTCGTCTTCTGACTGCACTTCTAAGTTTCCTTACTTTGTTGTTGGGTCCAAGGCCAAACATTCCTCCTTTTATCCTTGCAAAAACCTTTGAAACTGGTATTTGTTGTTGGCTTCTCTTACTCTTCTGATTTTTTAATCTTCTAATTGTATTTAAATATCCATCGGCTTCTTCCATCTCCCCCTTATAATTCTGATCCCTAACCATATTACCCTCCCTCTCCACATCCTGTTCCTTCTCGATGTTATTCCCATGTCAGACATTTCCACCCCTTGATTTATTAAATTACTGCAATCAAGCACCATGTCTTCTTTATTTTTGATCTCCACATTCCTTTCCTCCACAAACCTGAAGGCTTCCTTCGCGAACTCCTCCCCTCCTAAGAAAAATAAACCCAGAGTTCTGCTAACTTCCACTTCCTTATTCACAACTTTTTCAATGTCAGAAGTGCCCTCCACCTTATGTGTCTCATCTACATCAGATCATCCTCACTTTCCTCCCCTGAATCCAATTTCAGCCACCTTTCTCTGTTATCTTCTAAGGGAAAAGTTCTATAACTTTTCCTTTTATACATTTTGACCCCACCCGTGCTATTGTTTCCTTCCCCCTTACTTCCCCATCCCTCATTCCATGCTCCTATCCCCTCTTTCTTCTCCTCCACTAAACTATCATCCCCTTTCCCTCCCCACCTTTTCCTTTTTTCTTATTTCCTCTACTCCTACAAACCTGATCATCTCAACTCCTTGACTGCACTCCCCCTCTTCCCCGATTACAACTTTTACTTTTTCCCTCTCATCCCTTACCATCCCTCCATTTTTCTTTTCTTCCATAGCCTCTCTTTGCTCTTCCAACTCTTTACTTTTAAATTCTTCAAAAGCATCTTCCTTAACAACAGAGCCTTTTTGTAGAACTTCTCTGTCCTATCCTTTTTTCTGTTGCTGATTTTTGCCTTCAGAACCCTCATGCACTCCTTCCTTTGAATGTTCTTTAAATCTTCTTTTTGAATGTTCTTTACATTTTCTCCTTTGGTTAACTTATCAGCTTTCATTGAGAGAAAATCTTGAAGTTTCTGAGCAAACAACCTCCAACCCGAACCCTGTTCTCCTTCTGGACTACAGACCAATTGTTTTCTATTGTTACCAAAATTCTCAATCACAGCCACGAACCAACCCTTCTGATTAGATTTCAATATCACCTGATAATGTCTCCTTTGAAGTTCCAACGAGCTCATCCAACCATTTCTCTTCACTGAAAATGGCACACCATCGATGAACCCTTTCAACCATTGTGTAGCTTCTTCTATTAATAAAATAGTTGCTCTTCCTTCTTCTCTTAGTTTCAAGACTGAAAGATTTCCGCTTCTTCTTTCTTCTAAAAGCAACTTCTTTGCATCAATCATGAACTCTAATCTCCACCTTCCTTCTGCGGCAAACGAACCTTCTTTCTCCAGCCCCATGTTTTATCTGATTTTGCTGTCCAACTTCTCAGCTTGGCAAGGTTCATGAGTTCCTGGTCTGGGTTACACTGCTTTGTTCATGCTGATGGAACTATCAAAAATCTGTCCTACTGAAAGGCCTTGAAGGCATTCCAACAGAGTATATGCTTATAAACTTGCCTATGAGCTAAATGCTAGGACACTTTAATGTTCTATTTTTTTCTAGAAATAAAAGTTTGGCCTTTTTAATTCAAATTGGAATTTAGAATCTTCATATTAAAAGCAAAAGATCAAGCTGCAATTTTTTTTTATCAATAACCAGAAATTTCATTAATAATGAGAAAGATACAAGAGAACATCCAGGAGAGAGATAAACTCTCTTCATTCTCTCCAAGATGACAATAGAGATCAAGCTGCAAAAGTTATTGATTGGATATCAAACCAATTGAGTTACAGGCACTAACTTGTAGACTGAAAATAAGTGGAGGCTTAAATGTCAAAGGCTAATTCACCAGAAAGATTGACATAACTTAGCTGACCATTTTCCCAAACACCAAACATTGCCGAGTTTTCAAGACTCAAGATTCAGTGCTTGGATTCTAATCAATAATTGGTCAGCACTACCTGACAGTATGAACTTATTTGCATCATTATGTACCAACAAGACAAACTATTTAACAATAACAGGAAACACAAAAGCAAATCAAGCAATTAAATCATACAAAAACAAATAAGTAGAACAACAGAACAGTGGGGCATTTCTTGAAAACATAAGAAAAATATTTGGAATCAGTAGTAGATACACTAAGAGAATGAGGAATGAGGAATTTTTTAGAACATAAGCAATCTTACCCCTTCACTACTAAGAGACCAATCAACCGAGCATTTCCAACTGTTCTCAACCAGGGAATGTTGGTTACCACTGTAAACTGGGTCACATGTAGAAGCTAAAAAATAAAAGGTATAAATTACTAGGTTCAAATAGAAAATGTCATTTGAAAAAAGAAAAATATTCACCACTGATGTATTACTAGCATACTTAACTTTAACCTTTTAATAATTAACAACTTAACTTTAATTTTAAAGAAATTGTTAGATTGTGAATACCTGTCAAATCCATTGAAGTGCTTTTGTTGAGGTGCATGCCCCAATTATGCATATTATCTTCTGTACTCAGTGGCAAAGAAGTAGCATTATATGAAAAAAGACCAGCACTTGCAATTTCATTGGTTTCTGGATGAGATACCTGATATCTCTCTTTCGTAGAACATTGTAAAGGCAGAACACTATTTGAAAAACTAAACTTAAAAGACTTCACTTTATTTTTTTCATTACTATCTGTATTTTCACAGCAATGTTTATTTTGGATATCTTTCCAAGGTCCAAGTGATGGTCCATAAGATCCTTCGCTTGAAGATGAAGCAAAACTCTTCAGTGATTCACATTTCTTCTCCCACTGCACTTACAAACAAATTGATCTATGTTAGATATCTAGAAAAGTAAAATGATATTAACCATTTACCATATTGGTTAGCCAGTCCAGTGTGTTCTCTAGGAAACTAACAAAACAAACACAGCTCAGAAATTTATCTAGCTCAAAATCCACATGAAGACAAGGACTGAGGTAAATAAAGAGATCGGGGCTTCAGGAGGGTAAACAAATTCCCTCCAATATTATCGCAACACTCATGACAGTTCAAGATAATCTACACCTTGAACCTTTTTCTAGTGCAACTGGTCTCATCCATATACCTAATAGGACAATACAATTGAGGACAGAGATAAATGGAGGGAATAGGACATCAAAGGGTTTAAACAGTTCTATCAAAGTGTTGACTAGTCAACTAACCAGTCAGTTCAGTGCCAGACCAACTGCATCACCAGTCAACCAATATTGATGATATGGTCACCTAGGACAACTAAGCATTGATTAGGTCAACTAATCAATTAACAACTAGATAACCACAAAATTAAAGCTTTATTTGCCTGTCTGCATCTCTAATTATTTGAAATAATATAGAATATGTTTGCATTTGTTATATTCACATTGTTGCTTTAAATATTCATGATGAAATATGATTATATAATGGTATATAAAATAGAAAAAAAATCATAAAATAAAAAGGCAGTGGAGTTCTTTTAAGTTTTCTTCCAATCAATGGTATGTTGGTATGGACTTGCGACAAATAAAGAGCACATCTAATACTCAGGGTTGCAATCTTCTTTGGAAAATAAATGCTGTAATTCCCTATCCTATCAGGAATAACCTTTTATTTGTTTGCAAAAACAATAGCTGTAAACTAAATGTTCAACACCATTTTTTTTCTTGCATAATTGTAGTCTATATCAACTTATTCATGAGATTGCATCAATATCTTTAAATTTAGAACATAATTTTTTTACTTAACTAGTCATAGCATGGACTATAGAGACAAAAACAACTATTCATCACTTTACCACGTTGATAAAACCGGGTTTAAAAACATACCTCAAGTAACAAAAAGGAGAAGTATTAACTTGCCAAAAAGACAAGCTCATGAGGAATGTATATTACTCTCAAGACTACCCCAAAACTCATGATCGTCCAACATAATTTACACCTTGAATGTTTTTTTACTGGACACAACCGATCATATTAATCCATACTACACTAAGAGTAGTTTATTAGAACCACAAGCATATTACTTGCCACACACTTTCTGCTGTCAACATTTCAAGATATAAATTGATTCTTTCCACAAGGAAATAACTATGATAGATAACACATACATTCTAAAGGCACAGAAATATTGTCATGGCATTTTTTGTGTAATAAATAAAAAAATATATTTTATTAGAAAAGAAAGATGATACGAAAAAAGTGACAAGATATCACCCACAAATAAAGAAGAAAACTTAAAACTGAAATCACCAGATCCCTCCAGACCCCCTTTAAAGGACAATAATTTTCTCACCTTCCCAGAATGTAAATATCAAATACCCTCACTGCCAAGACTCAGAACCCTCAAGGGACCCAAGGCTCTCCCCAACACCTTCAACTTCAGACACAATCTTAAACAACAACCATCTCCAACTCAGCACTCCGCATTAGGACTTTCTACACTCAAAACATACGAAAAGTTTTTCTTGTAAAATCTTCCACTCCTATAAACAGTAACCCCAACAACTTGCTTAGAATTCAGTTTCCACTATCTTTTCCAAATCCACATTTTTTTTCTATTTTTCTCACTCGATCAACAACCACTTCCTCATCTTCCTCTTCCCCTTCTGCATTCTCTTCCTCCATGTCTTGCTTCCTTGGAATTCAGTTTCCACTATCTTTTCCAAATCCACATTTTTTTCTATTTTTCTCACTTGATCAACAACCACCTCCTCATCTTCCTCTCCCCCTTCTGTATTCTCTTCCTCCATGTCTTCCTCAGCCCCTGGCAATTCCTCTCTTAACATTACATCTTGTTTTTGATCATTAAAGAATGGTCCCAACTTCTTCTTCTCCCCTTCTATATTCACCAGGTCCAAAATACTACTGCTTCTAGCATAGATTTGATTTCTAATTTTGGCTTTCACCCCCTTTCTCGAACAAGACCTTCCTTCAACCGATGGAAAAATTTGGTAATATGAACTAAATGGTCATTGTTTGAATCTTTGGGTGTTTTCAAGTTTACCAAAGTAAATATCACCTCAGTTAAACTTGTATCCCTTTTCCTCCTAAATCCACCCCCAATTTTCCAATAAACACTTGGGTTATAGATACAGAATCCATCAGCAATGGCATCATCACAAGAACTTTCAGATTCCTTGGAGCTCTCAATACCTTCATTTTCCCCCAATCAGCTCACTACATCCATATTTTGACAATGATGGTTCACAACCTTCAAACTTCTCATTGCTTCCACAACTCTTATTATCACAAACGCATACCAACTCTGAAAAGTTGAAACCATCTAACACCAAAGCCTTCTCAGTTTCTTCGGAAACACCAACCCCCCAAACATCAGACACACAATCACTACTATTCCCCTCAATATTTTTCTCCCTCTTTAACGTCAATTTTGTTTAGGTGAAGTCTAGCAGATTCACCAAATCCACCTACCATCACCTCTGCATTCTACATCTCACCTGCCATTATAGTAAACTCCCCTTCATTTTCAGTGACTCTACTTCCGCATACAACATCTGGGATTCCTATGCCGAGCCTTCATCAATTTTAGAATGATTTGATTTCTCCCCAAGAATTCAGCCGCAAGCTACAGGCTGACTCATCTTAGCCTCCAAACTATTTAATCCAACATTTCTGCCCCCTTCACCTGCCAAGAATCTTTCCCCATTGAAACTAAGATTCAACAACACGTTGAAAGTCAACCTATTCTTCAAGTTCAACCCACTAGTCTCAACACTGACTTTCAATTTGAATGGATTATCTTCTCGAATAAATATCGTAACCACCCACTCCCACTTTTCTTTCTTCACCCTTCCACCTGACCTGTTTTTCGAGCAACAATCCTTTTTGCCCACTCAAGCCCTTGACCCTAGGTAGTATTTCGCTCTATTAAAGTTCTTCCCCACCTCTTCTGAAGAGAGGCTCTTGGTTTTCCACCCCAACCTTAGGGAGACAATAATAGACCTTCAATTTGGTCTAACATCACTTGATAAAAGCATCCCATCATGTGGTAACTTAAAGTACCACATGATCTAGCCATATCAAAACTCTGCTCATTTGCTGAATCCAAACCTCCTGAACCAATTTTTCTGCTACTTGCTTCAGAATTTTTTTATCTTCGCTGTCATGTGGTGACAAAAATTATCAACCCAATAAATGAACTCAGAACATCCACGAGTAGCTCGTCCGCCCAGCTTGCCAATGGTCCAGCCAGCCCACCAAAAGACTCCTTTTCCTTTCCTTGGCCCTCATGCCAACCGAATGCTCCGCTTTCACTTTAAATGTCTGTGTCTTCAATTCCTGCACCGCCTCAGCAAAAGAATTAAAACCAACCTTTCGATTTACATCACACCCTTCAAGAATAAAATTCTTAAGGAGCATCTGCCATCTACTCTTACCTTCACTGATCCTCCAGTTTCTTTTCTTGTGAAGATTTCCATCTTCTATGCCCCCTCCTCTCCCAGTGCTCCACGTAGTGAAATACGTGTCACATCATCATCTGCTTCCTCCCACCACCTAGCTTTGAAGGAGGTTGTAATCCAAACCTGCAACCTACTTCATTCAAAGAGATTAATTGCCAATGGCTCATCAATGTGGAAATGTTCCCTGACTTCTTCTCCTACTTCACTCCTGTTCTTAATCTCCTTTCTTGCAGACAACACCAATCTAGATTCTCATTTTTCCCTCAAACTGTTACAGAACAATTTCAGCTTCCCCGACCAAACTGTTATTTGCAGTTCAGTATTGCTTTCATTTTCCACTCTCTGTTGCCCCACCTCAACTCTCTCTAACTTTTTTCTTCCACCTCCAATCTCTTTTCCTCAGGCTGCAGTTTCTCAGCATAACAAGTAAAGTCTCTGAACCCCATCAGAAAACATAATCCAACCTCTAGCTCCTCTGCCTTCTAGAAGACAAACGAACTGTTTTTTCCTTGCCCAAAAAATTCAGTTAACTCAACAAATCTTCCTCTACTATTAATCCTTCTAATTGCTAGATATCCCCTCTCACCTTCCTTTGCATTCTATTTCTCCTCCAACATTCGAGATGACCATATTGCTTCTTGCAAGAACTCTTGAAACCACAAAGCTGCTCTACCCGCCAGAATCACAAACACCTTTCCCATCTCTCTGTTCTTCAATGCCACTCCAACTCTTGTCCAAAACTCCTCAAAAGTGAAAAACTTGGCCTCAAGCTTCAAACTTCTTCACCACCGCATTAGAATCAGTGATTCTATGAGTGAGTAGGAGCTACTTATTTAACTATTTTGATTAAATAGCTTGGTTTTAATCATAGACACGCTTTACCAACTCAAAGTAACAGGGTAACTCAGTACCTCCAATCCAAACATAGTAAAATAAGAAACATAGCAAAAATCAATAACCTTCCAGCATGAGTTTCTTCAGTTGACAGCTTCTTTGGCCAATATGTTCTTCAACTTTTTTTTTTAATTACCAAGTTATATAGCCTTGTTTTTTTACCAGAAAAAAAGATTTGATTGTTTTGGGATACTTTTATCTTTAAGCTAAAAACAACAATTCTTTTCAACCTAGCAGTTAAAATCATATAAAACTCCAAGGGAACATAAAGAACAGCAGCAAAGCAACACACATACATTGAATTCATATGTATATATAAAGACAGCAATAAAACAACCTTAGAGACATCTTCATCAGAAATTCTGAAAGAATCAACTCGATCCATCCCTCCACCATACTTCCACAAGAAATAGTTTAAATTCTTCAAGTGCTCAGCACTCGCGAAATGAGTAATTGCGTTACCACTGAAGATATCATAAGGGAAGGGGAAAATACAGAAACATGAGACCAAAGGATAAATGAAACTAAAAACCAAAAAAAAAAAAAAACACAAAAGGATTTAATAGATTTGATCTTACCAAGCGAATAAGCTATCGAGCTCTTCAATGTCAGAATCGCAGAAAACGCACCAGAGTCGATTCCGAGGAGCGTGCTCTGGGCGGAGGAGACTAGGGTTTTTGAGGAAGAAACGAACGTCGGAGAGCTTCTTGTGGAACCGAGAAAGGTAGGAAGAGAGGGATTTTATATGGTTAGGAAAGTAAATGTGGCGCCGGCCTTGGTCGTGGTTGAGATTACAGACTTTGCAGAACTCGAATTTGTTGGTCTTGTTGTTTTTCTTATTCTTCTTCGTCATCTTCTCGTTATTAGGCATAGGGTTCCGTTTGCTCTGCTGCTGCTGTTGCTGCAGACCTTCCATGAGAGGCGATTTTTCTACTGTTCACTGATCTTGTCCTATTTTGCTTCAAACAGAAGGAAGAACCGAAATGGTAGTCTACAACACGGGACACGGGACCAGGAACGGGAAGACGAGAATTCCCGCCATTAAAAGGGTAGACGATCATCAAATAGACAAATTACCCGTTTCATGAATCAAACTGGGCGGTTCAAGTCAACTTTGTTTGCGGTTGGACCACCTAAGCCGAGTCCGGATTACCTGCCAACAAAATACATTCCAACAGCCTAATAGGATTTCCTTGGCAGGAGATCCCAATTCATTCACTCAAGCCAAGCATAAATTGCCCGAATGCCTAACGCTTGTATCTTCGCGCGTGCATTGCATGTGATCAGCCTGATATTAGATGTGGGAAAGACATGATACTTGAAATACTTATAACCAATCAACTGGTTCGGTATCGGTTTGATCAAGGGTAAATTGCTGAACTCTTGAAAATTGCTGTTGATTCGGACGATTACTGTTCGACTTAGAAATCGTTTAGGTAATAGGTTCTGTTCAAGGGTGGAGTTAGAATTTTTTTTTAACTGGCCAAAATATAATAAACATGCATAGGGGGTCAAAAGTTAGTAAATATAGGTAAAGGGACCAAAATATAGGTAAAGTTATTAAAAGTTAGAATTTTTTTTTAACCGGCCAAAATATAATAAACATGCATAGGAGTCAAAAGTTAGTAAATATAGGTAAAGGGACCAAAATATAGGTAAAGTTATTAAAAGGGATTTTTGGACTACAATCCCCTCAGAAATCTAATTTGCAGCCCCCTCTTAGTATACTAATAACCCCCCTATAAATTGCATCCTGCCCGTAAATTTGACATTAATCCACAGACAGGATTCAGTCCACCCCTAGTATACTAGTAGCTCCACCTAAGGGTGAATTGAAGGGTAAAAACCCTAAGTTAAAACGGATATTGTAGGGATTTTCAAGGCATAGGGCTCTGCCACCCCTGGCTCCGCCCCTGATTTTGTTTCACTCTTAATCTGGTCATTGGCCAAAAAACGTTGATTTGGTCAATGATTCATTAACTTGGGCAATTGAACCATCGACCATTCAATAGTTTTTAATTATTTTTTATTTTTATTTTTTTATTTTTTAAGTTGAAACAGACTATCCGTTCAAATGGATGAACAAATCATCGACCCAAAACCAATGGCCATAATGATTTCAATTCCCGATAAATTTTTAAAACTTTGGTTTAGTCTAAAATCATTAACTGACTTTAAATGGCATGTGAGAGTACACAAATACCCATCATTTAATTTTTTTATCACCCACCCAAATGTCATAGAGAAAAACAAAATACCAATCTTAGAAAATTATACATCGACTTACAATCGACATGACCTTGGTTGCAACCAAGTGGGTGTTTGATTTGAGGAATCAATTTGTCAAATACCGAATCAACTTATATGGTTATACATCAACTTACAAAAGCCTTCCAACAAACTCAGAATCAATCATGCCAATTACCACCAAAATAAACCCACAAAAGGATTATGGACTAAAATTAAAAGTTTGGTTAGTTGTAATCCTTCGTTTTCGAAATCCATTAAAACGAAGAATCCACAGAAACAAATTGAAATTACCGGTTAGGCTCTACTAATTTTTTGTTTTGTTTTACATGAAGAGAAATCTCCATTTTTCTTCGTCACTCAGTACGTAGAAGAGAGCTTTTTTGAATAGAAAATGACGAGTTCAAACCGGGTTTTCATGTATTCAAATAAATAGGTTACCATAAAACCAATGGCACTGACAAATTCTCTGTCAGCCCTCTCCACATCCAGAATGATGAAACTTTAAGACCCGAAAAATACTATCTATGAGATTTTTCTCCTCTTTCAATTATAGAAAGGAAGATAACAGAGATTGGTTTTAACGTTTCCTTGGAAAGTCACAAATACAAGAGGTTTGTAATCAGAGTATAGAGATGACCTTTACACCGAAGCAACAGCAATCACAGCCAATCCAGAACTCTGGAAGGCCAACCATCCAAATCTCATTTTTGTAAAGTCGTAGTGGAATTACCTCAACAAATTTGGGTGCTTCAGCTTGGATTCGTTAGAGATGGATCCTTCGGTTGAGCTCTTGTCAGAGATGGTCGTCAGCCGTCTAAAGTTGGTTTAGAATAATGGGTCTAATGGAGCTTGTTTCCTGCTACATGCAATCTCTGTTGCAATGGAAAAGAGGGAGAATAAATGTGGAGAAGATTTAGGAAGTTCACATCAAAAGGTTGAAGGATGAAGGGAGGGGAAGAGAGAGAATAATAGAATGGATAGAGAAGATGGATTGGTGGTGGGTTTGGGGCTGTTCATCATTGCTTTGGTTCAATTTTGATTCTTGAGGAAGAAGATGATGAACAGTGCCTTATTTTGAAGGGTAATTTTGACATGTTCAGAAGTTTTTAGTCATACATATCATCATATGATAAGATAATTGATGAACTGCTAATGGCAGGGACTAAACTGAGTTTTCAAAAGTTCAGATATTGCAGTGGCAAATTTTGAAATTCAGGCACTAAAGTGAGACTAAACCCAAAATAGAAGGTATTAATCTGAAATTTATCCTTTGATCAAACATCCTTATTAACAGATGCTTAATCGATCAGGAGATAAGAATGGTGTTGCCAATCCATGACAAACAAACAAATGTAGTTACTTTTATTTTTGGGTAAATTACAAAGTAATAAAGATCCTAACTTATTTATAAAAAATAAAGGACCCTAACTGCCCCTTGCATTGAACGCAAATTGCCCCTTGCATACCAACTGAGCCTCCTTCAGAGAGTTTCAGGGCATTCCCTCTGATTTATTAGTAGTCACGCCCCAGTCCCCAGGTTTTTGTAGGTGACAAGTCTCGGTGATATTTCCAACAAGGCTTATTTTGACAGTATTTATTATTTAGAGCTTCTGAACAAATCTTAGATCGATGGTATTTTTAAGCCCCACTAAACAAGTAAATTTGCAAACTACCCTTTCTTTTATTGTTGGATATTGAAGTCGAGACCTCTGTCCTCTGAGAGGTGATGCCTCATGGAATGGAAGCAACGACCATTAGCAATTGATGTCGTGAGTTAACAGCCACTAAATTAAACTGCAAAGAGGGGGAAAAAAGGAAGAAAACTGAAAATGGAGTAGTAATAAGAGCCCAATATTAATTTGCCTTCTATAAAAAATATACGAAACATCACAAGTCATAACGTTTGTTCTCTACAAAAAGTATTTCATCCTATCGTCTCTCCTCATGGCATTGTACACAGCCTGGACCTGGAAAATAAGATATGATTAAATGTCAAAATAACATATATATGTATATGGCCAATCAAAAGGAAATGCTTAACCACCAATTAGAAATGAACTGATCTTCACCCTACAAATGCTTCTCCAACCTTGCCCGCTACTAATTTTTGGGAAAAGGACATGATCTCATTATAGATATTAAATAAGACAAGCATATGTGCAAAACCTGGTTCCAATGTCTTGCCTAATGCCACACACACACACATACAGGGCAAGAGAGAGAGAGAGAGAGAGAGAGAACCTGCTCACTAGAAAATACTTGAACAGGTCCAATATTTACAGACACATACTTTCCCCTCGAAGACAATTTCTGCCTAACACGACCCTGTCGAGGGACATGAAATTCAACAGTGAGCTTAAAAAACCATTCAGTATAATATTAAATCCAATGCAGAACACAAGATACATCAAAAGAGGAGATGACATTATTTCGAAGCAAAGGTGTTTCTATCAAATTATGTTGTTAAAAAAAGATCCATAAAATACAGTTCCACCACAAGCCAAGACACATCCATGCTGGTTTGAAGTTACTAAAAATGGTCATCATCCTTCTTTGTAATGTTGATCTGTGGATGGAGTTTGGGAATGCCAATTAGCCTGGGATAAGCACTAAACAGGCAGATCCAGGTATAGACATCTCTCTGATTATGGTCTTAGATTACAACTACCTACTTGGAAGTAGGAGACGGTGGCATTTCCTGAGAATCCTCAGGCTGATGGATGTGGGAATGGATCAATGGAGTGCCAAATTTGAGGAGCTCCAAAATTCTCAACGGAGCATGCACGTGGATATCCATCTAGCTAGTGATGTCTTTCTGGTTATGGTGGATTATAACCACATGCTTGGGAAGTGGGAGAGGTGTAGCAAGGTCTTGATAATCTCCATCCTGCAACATGTATTCAAGCAAGTATTGTGCAGTATTTCAACCAAAGTTACAGGTTGTAAGGTGGTATGGAAGCATGAGTGAGAATGGATCATTATGCACCAAATTTCAGAAGCAGAGCATCACTGGAACATCCATATGTGGATATATGTATATAATATAATAGTAATATAGTTTATACAAGTTTAAAAGCAAATAATAGACTTTTAACAGGACCATGTCGTCATATATCATCATCATCTAAGCCTCATCCCAATGGATCAGCTACATGAATCCTGTTCCACCATTCTGTTCTATCCAAAACCCAACTATAGCGGGGCCATGTAATAAATTGATATTGCTTGGTTAATTTTACATAAGAGCCAGATGGGGGTATTACTTATAATAACATGGACTTTTTTTATACACAGTAATAACATGGATTTATTTGGTCTATTTTGATAACAGATAGGAGTATGGGTGAATAGATAAGATGCATTAAGTGCATTTAGATCATTAGGAATTAAATCATGAGAGATAAATAAGTGTGTTTGTCCGGTAGTTAAAAAGTTTTTTTTTACTGGAAATTAATAAAAATTGTGGTCTAGCAATTAAAAACTGTGTTGTAAAAATTTAAAATTCATATTACAATGGGTGTGCCTGTTTCCTAAATCTCTGGAAGGTAGTTTGGGATGGAACATTTCCTTATGTGCAAGGTTAAGGTGATTAAGGTTTCAATCTCAGAGGAGATTAGCATGGGAGTGAGTTAGGACTGTTCTCATGTAGTAGTCAAAATACAATGATCCGGGTGTTGAGGACAGCGCAAGCATGGAGAAAGAGAATGGATTCTGACCCATCAGCCAGATCTTCCATTGATGGATCACATGCTTGATAGTAGGAAGTGGATTAACAAGATAGAATGAGAGACTCAAATGTGAAACGTCTGTCAGAGGACCAAAATTCAATTAAGAGAATAGTGCAAATGTGTAAACAAATTTGTTTATTTTCTATGGGTAGTGATGGTCACTCCAAAGAGTTCTTTCAGCATCTTGACAAAAGAGACCGAATGAAGGTTGAGATGAACTAACATAACACCTATAGTGTCAGAGAAGGTGAGGATAGGATATCAGGTATGAGATGGCTTCTGGTAATAGGATTAGATTTTGGGAAGATGTGTGGGCTAGGGATCTCCCTTTGAAAGATGTGTTCCCTTCTCTGTATGCTCTCTCAAGCCTTAAAGGAAAACCTGTGTCTGAACCGTCTGATTTCTTTGGGTCATCTTCCTTCTTTGATGAGGGCTGGAATTTGGGGTTTGTGAGGAAACCTTAGAGAGTCTGAAATCCCATCAGTGTGTCTAACCTATTGAATATCCTGGATAACTTGGTTTGTGATGAGTCAATGGATGATAAACGGGTGTGGGCTCTCAGTCCCGTTGAGTCGTTTACCTATAAATCTTTCTTCTCTTCCCTTGTGGCCACTTTCCCTTCCCATTCCTTCCCTGTTAAAGAAGTTTGGTGTGCCCCTATCACCCCAAAAGTCAGTGCCTTCTGTTGGGAAGTTTATCATGGAAACATCAACACAGGTAATTTGCTGCAAAAAGAAAAGACCAAATTAATGCTTGTCTCCCAATTGGTGCATTTTGTGTAAGTTGAATGGTGAGATTCCATCTCTTAATCTCCTGTCCTTTTGTCTCCCCAAGTGGGGGATGGATGAAACTTAACTTTAATGGAAGTCGTTTTTGCAATACGGGTCCCTCTGGAATTAAAGGAGTGATTAGAGATGGGCGTGGGAACATTTGTGGCTTGTTTTTGGGGCCTATTGATCAAAGAGATTCAATGAGAGCTGAATTCATGGCAGCTATTGTTGGGGTGCAAAAGGCTAAGGAAATGGGAATTACAAAGCTGGTTGTCAAAGGAGACTCAAAAATAGTCATTGGTTGGTTGAAAAAGGAGGAGTATTATGGCAACTCAGAAATGAATTCAAGCGGTTCAAGTTGCTGTCAAGATTAATGCAAATTCATTTCAGATGGGTTAGGAGGTCTGCTAATGGTCTGGCGGAAACAAGGAGTAAATAGGCATCATTTGTTTTGGGCTCAATGTTAATAGGGGGTGGACTCTTGTTGTAATGGGTGTTGTTTCTAACAATTTCTTGTTGTACTCCTCTTTTTAAGTTTTAATAAAATTCTTTGAGTTGCTGATAAAAAAAAAAAAAGGTAAGGATAGGATTGTAACTTCATGTATTTATGAGTTACTTAAAATCAGAGAGTAGTGATATGTTATATGTGAATTGATCACATGCATAAAAGACCGGTTATTGCACCAATAAATGTGGTTAAGTAGGCTTGATTCTAGAAGTTGAAAATGCCCTCCTTACTCTGTAGATGTTGGATTTTAAGGAATTCAAAGTATCACCCTCAAAAACCTAAGGGGAAACTATAAGAGGTTCTCCAATCTTTTCCCAGTATCCCTGTCTCCAGATATCCCTTCATCCAACTGACAAGGAAGTGAGACAGCAGTCGGATGGCAGCTCCTTTGCAAATCCAACACTAGAATACTCTAGTTCTTTAGTTGCTTGTTGAGGATGAAGAATGGAATAAGACAGAGCTGATCATACTCCTAATAGCAGTACAAATTGCCAAGAGAGTAGAGTTCTTTTTCTTTCTTTTTTATGTAAAACAAGAGAGTGTATCTTACTTCTTAGCAAGGTTCAAAATATCGATACGCCCATACGCCAGTAGAGGCGTATCGGGCAGTACCGGTAGTCTTTTTTAGTTTTTTTTCACATCCGGTTCAGAGGGGCTGCTTTAAGGTCCGTCCACCCCCTGAACCAGACACCCTGATACACCCTTTGTAGGGGTGTATCGGGAAGCTCATGATACGATACGTATCCACCAATACGGGTCGATACATATCAATACTTTGAACCTTGCTTCTTAGCAAATGAAAGAGATTCAACCAAATACAACAAATGACGAGAACAGGAGAGTCAGTGATGCTTGCTCATTAACAAAATGAATTAGGGGGGGCTTAGTTACCTATTTTGGTTCTAATAAAAAAGAATCTAAAAAGTAGGGTGCAGGTTGGGTACCTGGTGTGAAGAATTTACACAGCACAGGGCCCAAGTTGCACCCCTAGTAAAGAGATTTTAATTTAAGCTACTACCAAAATAAATATTTTAATTTAAGCAAAGATAACTTAGCAAGATCAGTGGACTGTCTTGTTTTACCAGTGGCTCAATTTTATTAACATCAGGGAAAAGCTCCAATCTTAACACACCAGACAGGAAGCTACGTATGCAAGAGTGGAAAAAAAAAGAAACAGAAAATAGGTCAAGGCTCTGTGTCTTATATCTTTTATGTAGGGGTGCAACTCAGGTTGGCCCGATTTATCATTATACACTGCTTCAGTTCAGGCTCAATCTTTGGGCCAAGCCCATTCAAATTTTGACAAAACCCTAACCCCAGCTCGCCCAAGTTTCACCCCTACTTTTATGGATGAGGATTTGAGCTGTATATTCATGTCTTTTATACACTTTTTTATGTCCTGCTATGGACACACTTTCTATACTTATCTATACAATGTAGCCAACTTCCAAATATGAGCCCTTATCGATGCAACATGACAATATTGCAACAAAATGCAATCAACAGTGATGAATAAAGAAATTTATTTGAAGCCCATACGTTTTGATGTTTTGGTATGATGCCCAATATTCCAGTCAAGTTTCATGATTTTCTGCTATTATAATCCTTACATCTTATTTTCTTTTAACCTTAGTCGTATTTTCTGGAATCCAGAAAATAGGTTTGAAGTGTAATACTAGTTGATGAAAAGTGCATAATTTTTACAATTCATAAGGGACCAGAATAATGTAAACATCATCACAGAATCATCATCCATGCCTTATTCCAACTATATGGGATCGGCTACATGAATCCTGTTTCGCCAATCTGTTCTATTTAAATCTGTATCCACTGTTAAATTATTAGTGCTTAAATCGTTTCTTCTACTTCTACCCATGTCCTTTTGGTCTAACCCTAGCCCTTCTGGCCCCTTCCACTTGTAACAAATCACTTCTAACTGGAGCTGTTGGTGGTCTTCTATGAATGTGACCAAACCATCATAGCCTACTCTCTTTCATTTATCACTTATTGGAGCTATTCTTAAGTTTCTATGTATGGTTTCATTCCTGATCCTATCCTTTCTAGTTTTTCCACTCATCCATCTTAGCATTCGCATTTCTTCCACACTCATTTTCTGAACATATTGTTTCTTGACTGCCCAACACTCTGCTCCATACAACTTAGCTGGCCTTGACAACTGTTTTATAAAATTTTCCTTTTAACCTAAGTGGTATTCTCCTATCACAAAAAAGTCAAAATGCACCCCTTTACAGTTCATATGGGCCAGAGTAGTTACGGTCCCGCGCGTAGGATCCTGTCACGGGTCGGTTCACGGTGCGAAAGCCCTGCTTTCCCTTGTGCCTTCCCTTGCGTGCAGACCCTATTGCGGAAACTGAATGGGTGATTTGTCCAAGAGACCACCCGAACTCTCCCTTGGG